>CAXIPT010000001.1:27290196-27388649 GCA_964030475.1 Tethya wilhelma
GTGTGTGTGTGTGTGTGTGTGTGTGTGTGTGTGTGTGTGTGTGTGTGTGTGTGTGTGTGTGTGTGTGTGTGTGTGTGTGTGGAGTATCTGACCAGCTACAAATGTGGTATCAAGCCACTAATACAGGGGTACGACCATATTATGGACTATGGGACAACCAACATTGTCTGACCACCAAGAGCCATAGTGGGACTGTGACACAAACTCAAACCACAAACATATCCACCACCATGCACGCTCATCCAACATACTTCAACAAGGCATCCAGTGTCTGTTTGATGTAGTCCTGCCTGTTGCACGCTATCACTAGAATGGCTAGTGAAGGTTCTAGTGTAGCAGCTTCATTGTTGTGCACCACGACTGGTTCAATGGCTCTGGGCACTCTGGAAGATGGGGCATTGGGAGCATGGGGGGCCTGCTCTAGAGAGACATTGGCTGTGAGGGACTTGGACATAAGACCTGTGGGAAGAGAACCACACACACTCACAGCTGTTACTGTGAAGGCTAAAGTCCATCTGGTTTGAGAATGCCGGTAGAATAACTTTCTAAATATCCAACCGATTTCAAAATTACAAGCATCATTGGAAAGTGCTTGTTCTCCTCATTCTTTTGGTTGCTTTTCCAGCTTCCTACACCTTACCAATTAAAAGTTAGCTTTTTATTTTGCCCCATATAAAAAGTATTGCATGAATCTCATTATTTCACTTCCAGTGGCATTCTAAAACTAGATGGACTTTAGTCATGGCTGTCCCCTTTCCGTGAGTGAGAGGTCAAAGGAGAGAGCCTGGGTACAAGGCTATGACTGGTCAGAGGTATTCAGCAAAAATTTCATATAATAGGTATTCAATTAACAGTGTACTGGAGTAGGCATTATTCAATTGCACATAAAAAGCGGACATTCTTTAAAGTTTTCAAGAAGTATGCACTAACAAAACATACAGGGTACGTGTTTGTATTGGTACACCATGCATGCATGCATACGTACGTACATGCATGTATGTGGAGAACCAAAGTGCATAGAAACACCACCACACCTTAGAGCCGTTACATCACTACAACCAAGAGTATGTACACAGTTTAATATATTTTATGTCATGCACACGACTTCTGAGGTGTAATTCTCCTAGATGGCAGACCCACTTGACTATTGCCATCAATCACTGACTCCCTGTCACTCATCACAGACACATACCTCTGCTGCTATCAGATCCCCCTTCCCCCACAGCCCACATCAACATACCCTCTATTTTGTGGATTTCTGCATAGAGTTGATTCAACTGTCGAAGGTTCCTTGCGTCTAGGTTGTCGATCTTGGTCTCTATGGCACGCAGCACAGACTGCTCCTCTTCGTGGAACCATTTCTATGCGGGATGCAAGTGAATGTAAAGTCACGGATGGGTAGTTCGTGTGTGAATGAATGCAGATAAGATGACATGTTACTTACTCGGTGCGCATCAAAAAGAAAATATCTAGCAGCGACTAGAAACGCGATAGTCCACACCACTACCACCACGCAGAATGTCTGAGGAGATACAAGACGCATCTTCAATACTTCTTGAGTAAAATAAGCTCTCTATAATCTTTGTCTTTCCATGACAGTCACACTGAGACTGAGAGACATCAGCACTTGTCGCGGATGCTCGCGAATTTAATTCGGATGGGCAGGTCTCATTAAAAGTTCATGCGCATGCGTACAATTATTCCCGCGCGCGGGAATTGGGTTTACTATAAATTCTCTGCTTTTTGCCTCCAATTTTTAGAATCCTGCAACTTTCAAAACAAACTCAGGCCAGTCAAAGGGCATCTGAAGAAGAAGGAGCACCTGCTTTCCTAATTGAAACCACTGTATTGTTTTCAGAATAACTAGTATTGATCACAGTCCTGACGAGAAACAGTCAGCTCCCTCATGGATCCTCAACCCCTGCCAGCAAGTGACTCCATGCAGTCCTCAGTCCACTAGCCCCTGAAGCTCGTGTTGTGAGTGTTAGGTCTCTCTCCTCCATGGCATGATGCAACCTTGACAGCGTCAGGCAGCACTGAGAGAGCACTACCACTACTGCTAGAGTCACTGCAGGTACAAACTTTAATGTGCTGTTCAGTCTGTGTTTGTTCTCAAGTGAATAATACAATTTGTTTGCGGTGTGTGTGTGTGTGTGTGTGTGTGTGTGTGTGTGTGTGTGTGTGTGTGTGTGTGTGTGTGTGTGTGTGTGTGTGTGTGTGTGTGTGTGTGNTGCGTGCGCGCGTGTGTGTGCATGTATGTGTGCGTGTATGTGTGTGTGTGTATGTGTGTCCTATCTGTGTGTGTGTGAATCGAAGAGCCTTGTTGAGAGAGAGACACAGGCTGTGTGGTGCATCAAAATCTTTGGATCAAGGTGAGCATTACAGCTACAAGCTAGTACTTCGAACATAGACAAGAGCATTGCCACACAAGTATTGCACGGAGTGTATTATTAGGAACAAGAAACTGATAAATTTCCACACACACATACACACAGTCAGCAAATCCTCCTATAGTTCAGTATTGGATAGTTCTACAATTTCTTTCGACCATATCAATACATACATCTCCATCCGTGGCCATCACCAGTCGTCAGTCACAGCAATGGATATTCACAACCTAGGATATCAAAAGGAGAGTTGTAAAGTGTGGTATGTTAAATTGCGTGTCACATGTCGCATCTTTAATCTTTTCAATGTTTCAATCGAATGTCGCATGTTGCATGTCACATGTTGCATGTCGCATCTTTAATCTTTTCAATGTTTCAATCGAATGTCGCATGTTGAATGTCGAATGTCGCATCTTTAATCTTATAATGTATTGACGTTTGATCACTATTTCGTATTGCATGCGTGACAACAAGACTGATTATAATGGATAGTACACTTTTTGTTTCACTGATACAGATGTAAACAAGGATCAAACTAATCATTGTGATAGTGCTATCTTGTTTTAAACGTCTCATTGTATCTTAAGTTGTGTACAATAATACACCATCTGTTCATCACTACTCCAACTACAGCTGCAATACTAGTGATAACAATAATAAGTACGTACATGTAGCCTGGCCATGGAGACTGGCTTGGTACAAGATGGACTCTTTTTCCTCTTTTCATGAAACTAACGATTCCTTTGTATGCAGTGCGTGGTACACCACCCTGAGTGAGAGGAGTGTGTGGGTGTGGGTGTGGGTGTGAATGCAAAAGATGTGAAAAAGAAATATCATCTCTCAACTGGCTATTACAAGTAAAGTAACCCAAGAACCATTTCCCATCAAAACTAGTGGAGAACCCAAGAACCATTTCCCATCAAAACTATTGGAGAACCCAAGAACCTTTCCCACTAAAACTAGTGGAAAACCCAAGAACCAAAACTATTGGAGAACCCAAGAACCTTTTCCCATTAAAACTAGTGGAGAACCCAAGAACCATTTCCCATTAAAACTAGTGGAGAACCCAAGAACCATTTCCCATCAAAACTAGTGGAGAACCCAAGAACAATTTCCCACCAAAACTATTGGAGAACCCAAAGAACTTTTTCCTACTAAAACTAGTGGATGGAACCCAAGAACCATTTCTTATCAAAACTATTGGAGAACCGGCCAAGAACCATTTCACATCAAAAATATTGGAGAACCCAAGAGAACCCAAGAACCATCAAGTTCCCATCAAAACTATTGGAGAACCCAAGAACCTTTCCCACTAAAACTAGTGGAGAACCCAAGAACACACACACACACACACACACACACACACACACACACACACGACTACTTTATTTTTATTCAAGTCTTGCAATTTAAACTATATAAATTGCCTCCATATACTTTACCTACTTATAGCTAGTAATAATGTTGTTTAGTTAACGAAAACTAAAACTAAAACCCTTTAGTTTTTAGCCAACTGATTGATTATACCTTTCGTAATCTGTCTAATCCTGAGGGTCTCTGAGCAAGTTTGAAGGCTTAACTTTGTTTTGCTAGATTCCAGTTTATGACAGAATGCTTGAGGGATCAAAAATCAAAATGAAGTAGTCATGTGCCGAAATTAAGATATGCCTTGAATTTCTTTACTTTTTGTATGTAGTAATCTCCATTCCTACACTGCTTAATTTTTAATTAATTTTTCATGATAGAACTCCTAATGACTACTACAATGGTACCAACCCAGGAAACAACAACATCAGATTCTCTAGACACTGAAACAACAAGCAGAGAGACAGAAGAAGAAACACAAACTCCCACTCCAACAGATCTAGACGTCACAGCAACAGTTACCATAGATACTGTACACACCCCAGAAGCCAGCACTCTGGCTGAAGGTATCAATGGGGTCAATGAAACCAGCTCAAGTATCAATATGACAGTGGCAATTGTAGGAAGCACTGTTTCAGCAGCAACCCTGACATTGGTGGTCTTCACACTGTTCACATGTATACTTCTGACCATAATTTTCCAAAGGAGAAAGGCTTCACTGGATAGAATGTCAACAACAGTAGCACAACAGGCTTCAATTGCAACTAGGATACACTTAGAGGTACATGAATTATATGCACATGACCATTTAAATTTGTGTTATGTATACATAGTAATATAAGTATTCCATGCCGGCTTGCTAGACCATAGATATTATACACTAGACAATAGTATGTAAACAAATGAGCTATATGCATAATTATTATTGGGTCATTCCATGTGAAATCAACACAAGAAAATACCAACCCACCTCAGATTTCCCCCAAACTTGGTATGCATGTAGTGTATGTTAAGATATTAAGCCACAGCAATTTTTAGATCTCAATGTTGTATGGCTTCAAACTTATAATGGGCTAAAGTTATGCATTTTTTGTTGACTGTATGGTATAAATTGTGCAATATCTTCCACTAGGATTAAGATCTTGGAAAAACAATTGGATTTCCTTGTAGCCCTTGAAATGAGCTTTAAGATGATATATTACAAGTCAGTGTTAGTTCGGATAAGGTCAAAGGTTATTCCGAAACAAATTTACAGTGTCGATTTCTTAAATACATATCCTTTAATTCTTTTCATATTTTGTGGACATGTTCTTATGGCATTTCTGAACATGAGGTTAAAATTTGGTTTTGGGACGACCATGGGCTGTGGNCAAACTTTGTATGCATGTATTGTATTTTAGCTACATGGTAAGGAAAGCCATCAAAACATGTTCACAAAAATTTAATATAAAAAGAATTAAAGGATATATATTTAAGAAATACGCTGTACGGTGTGCACTGTGCACTGTGCGCTGGGCACATTTAATGTTTTGTGCTATATCCCTCCTTGTGTCAATTCCTTAGGTTAAAATATTATGGTGATTTTTGGTTGAAATATATTGACCTAAATGTACTTGTGTCATTTTGTCCCACAACCCACGGTCGTCCCAAAACCAAATTTTAGCTACATGGTAAGGAAAGCCATAAAAACATGTCCACAAAATATGAAAAGAATTATATTTAAGAAATCGACACTGTAAATTTGTTTCGGAATAACCTTTGACCTTATCCGAACTAACACTGACTTGTAATATATCATCTTAAAGCTCATTCCAACACCTACAAGGAAATCCAATTATTTTTCCAAGATCTTAATCCTAGTGGAAGATATTGCACAATTTATACCATAGTGTCAACAAAAAATAGCAAAAAATGCATAACTTTAGCCCGTTATAAGTTTGAAGCCATACAACATTGAGATCTAAAAATTGCTGTGGATTGATATCTTAACATACACTACATGCATACCAAGTTTGGGGGAAATCTGAGTTGGGTTGGTATTTTCTTGTGTTAATTTCACATGGAATGACCCGTGAGTAAGAATGCGACCACACTCACAAACGCATTTTTTTTCTACTTTGCTAAATTTCTGACCCGCTTGATCTGAGAAACATGAAATCAAGTTGGTGTGGCCTTACCTTTCCATCAATCTTTGACCAAGCACCAGGCAGCTTGTCATTGCCACGAATGAAGTTGTGCAGCTGCAGTGCCGGCTGGTTCCAATCAATCTGAATAGAGCAGATCAATATATAATTACTGTGCAACTTCACAAAAATAAACACGTTTTACACGGATGGATCGTGATCCGTGAAAACTGTGAAACTTTAACACTATACGAGAATATTATAGTCCTCAATATCATTTTTGTCTTCACCTCAGCCACTCCCTTCTTCTGCCAGATCTTATCATAAGTGGCTCCGCCCTCCCATTGAGTGACAGAAGGGGCTTTCCCTTGCTCAATCAATTGAACAGCTTCACCCTGCGTACATTACACAAAATAAGAAATGAAATCATAGTCATCACATGTCATCATGCTTGGAGAGTGCAAGGTATAAACACAATGAATATAAGGAACTCCCACATAGTACTCCACGTGATAGAAATAATAATGAAGACACCAAAATCACAGATACTCAACAAAAAGTCCATTTGGTTTGAGATGGTCACTGGAAAGGAAATAATGAGATTCCTGTAAAACTTTTCTTATGGGGAAAAAAATAGTTAACTTTTGACTAGCAAGGCATAGGAAGCTAGAAAAGCAATCAAAAGAAAGGGGAGAACGAGCGCTTTCCAATGGTGCTTGAAATTTTGAAATTGGTTGGATAATAAGAAAGTTCTTCGATTTTTTCTACCGGCATTCTCAAACCAGATGGACTTTAATTCTATTGGACAAGGAATGGTAATTAGAATAAGCATGTACATGTGTTGTATAGCAAATGAACATGTTTTTTCAACAACAAACCATAGTACAGCTACCTCATTCAACAGCACTCCAAATGTCTACCTAGCTAGCTGCTCACCATGGCTCTAATGCCTTCAGGATAGAGGAACCTGCTGTACAGGGTATCAACAGTGTCACTCATCTGAATGGGGGTCTCTTTCTGCAGTAGAATGGGACCAGTATCCAAGCCATCATCAGCCCAGAAGATGGTGAACCCTGCCTTTGTATCTCCATCCATCAGTGTCCTGGAGCGGTGAATGGTGCAAAACAAAACTAATGTCCAAAGCACCAAGAGAGCTCCAATAATATAAGCTTATATAAAATATATTATACCGACCCCTTGCAGGCTACTCTATCAATACAACTATCTCTCCATAGGTTAGCTTACAAACCATGACCTGTCAGTTTTTATAGAGAATTATACGGTATACATAGCCCTGATCTCAGAAGCTTTTTTTTGCAAAAACACACATGCCCCCTTCCCTTTCGTATTAGAGAGGGGGTACCTGGGAACGAGGCTACAGTATACATATGTATGCTCACAGTTACCACTCACCAATTAATGGCTGAAGCTCCCCTGTGACGAGGTAAGATGGAGGGGTGGTAGATGATGGAGCCGTGCTTAGGGTTGTTGATGACATCCATTGGAATGAACTGAGTGCAGAATGGCATCACGTTGAGATCAGCCTTCACTGCCTTGTACTTCTCCAACACCTGCACAGTGATGATTCAGACACTTTGTACTTATGTTTGTATAAATAGTCACAGATCAAACCCATCAAAAAAAAAAAAAAAAAAAAAAAAAAAAAAAAAAAAAAAAAAAAAAAAAAAAAAAAAAAAAAAAAAAAAAAAAANCAGAGTTGAGTCACAGATCTAAAGAGTTTGCTGAGTTGAATCAGGAGACAATGGCCATCTTGAGAAGATTGCTGTGAGTCCTTTAGCAACAGTTCTGTGTACATGTGTTCTTGCAATTTGACAACTTAATGCCATTTGCTGGCATGCCTTTGACCTTTCGAGATATGAATATATTTAAGTGGTGTTTTGGGACTGGTTTGATATTTTGGGAGAGTTGTAGATTGTAGAATTTTGATTGCTCATCCACACTCCCACGGATGTGGACCTCCAGCTTCTGCTGTGTCACATCGAGGCTAATAATGTTTCTTGGCTCAAAGAACCAGCAAATTCTATTATCTAAAAAGAGATTTTGTGTAGAAAAATAACATCCATTGTGTCTCAATTACACAGGGACATCCCCTCCAATTATCACATCCTCTTCCTCCAAGGCGGGGGTACAGGACAATTTGCTGCTGTCCCCCTCAACTTGACAGAGGGCAAAGACACAGTGGTGGACTACATGGTGACTGGACAGTGGTCAAAGAAGGCTGCTCTGGAGGCAGAGAAATATGCCACAGTGAACCACGTCTTCCCGAAGACAAGTAGCTTCACCACCATTCCCAAACAGGAGGATTGGAAGCTCTCTCCAAATGCCGCTTATGTGTACCATTGTGCCAATGAGACTGTCCATGGTTAGTGGTGTCAGTAGTGTTAGTGTTAGTGTTAGTGTTAGCATCAATTGAATCAGTTTAGTGTTAGTGGTGTTTGTAGTTCTCACTATTTTTCAAAAGCATTGTTTCTCTGTTTCTCACAAACCAAAGGTGTTGAGTTTCCCGACGTTCCTGAAGTTGGGGATGTTCCTCTTGTTTGTGACGCCTCGTCAAACTTCCTCACACGACCCAAGGACATCTCAAAGTATGCACTAGTTTATGCCGGAGTGCAGAAGAATGTAGGATGTGCTGGAGTTACCGTGGTGATAGGTGAGTGCATGGTATATAGAGTGAATTAATGTTTGAACAAAGTATTCAGTTAGAAGAAAGTATCAGTCAAATATTTTCCTTTTTTTTAAAGATACAGTTAACATCTGGCATCAACAGTACAATGTCATGGTTTCACACACACACACACCTGCAGTGAGGGATGACATGCTTGGCAAGCCTCGCAAAGAGTGTCCTAGTTTCCTCGACTACACTCTTCAGAACGGCATGAAGTCCCTCTACAATACCCCCAACACATGGGGCATCTACATCTTGAACCTTGTACTCAAGTGGATAGAGAAGAGAGGGGGAGTTCAAGGTACAAACTGAATTTAATATTAACCCCTTATCATCTGCACAACATTGAATTTTGCCTTTGCTGACTCAGCAAACAATTTGATGCAGTCAATGTCTAATCATTCCATACACACACACTCCTGTAGCCATGGAAACGGCATCAGCTGCCAAGTCAGGAATGCTCTTCGATGTAATAGCTCGATCAGAGGACTTCTACAGACTACCTGTGGAATGTAAGTACCGTTCTAGAGTGAATGTCCCATTCCGGATCTACGTGGATGGGGAACCCAGTGCGGAACTGGAAGAGAAGTTTGTCAAAGAAGCACTGGAGAATGGCCTCGTTCATCTTAAAGGTCATAGGTCAGTTGGAGGTCTCCGTGTGTCATTATACAATGCTGTGAGTTTGGAGCAGACGAGTAAACTTGTCGCTTTCATGAAGAGCTTCCACGCTCTGAACAGACTCAAGAACTAATAGGACATCTCTTCGATAGTTTTAGAGTTAGTGTAGGCCTGGCAATACACATTTTTTAATATCTGGTATTGTTATTTTTTTTGTCTGGTGTGGGTGTGTGCGTGGTGCAAGGTCTCTTAGTTTTTGATGTTTTATCATCTGCATAGTTACAATAATTATATTATTGTAAATTTAACTGATCCTGTGAATTTCAACCCATCAAGCACCATAATTTATGAAATTTTGAGTTTATTTATTTCATGCATTCGAAATTTCGAATCTTAGGCTAATATTGAAAATTAAAATTTGAAAATAACATTAGTGATAATCATGTATGATAATAATAATATTCTTTAAGAAAAGAGAAAATAATTTACTGCATGAGCACACACACACTGATGACATTGATGATGACTACATGGTGGAGTGATATCAGCTGTAGCCTGGCCATGGAGACTGGCTTGGTACAAGATGGATCCTTTTGCCTCTGAACATGAAACTAACGATTCCTTTGTATGCAGTGCGTGGTACGCCACCCTGAAGAGTGTGTGTGTGTGTGTGTGTGTGTGTATGTGCGAGAGAGAGAGAGAGAGAGAGAGAGAGAGAGGGTGTGGGTGAGAGAGAGCATGCATGAACTAGAAAGAGGGTGAGATCAAGCTAGAGCAAAGAAAGCCCAGCTCAATAGAATAGCTCATGGTCATAACTCAATTAGCTTACCCTGATGTCTGACATGATTTGGAGTCTCTTGGCAGTCTTTTCAAAGTCTTTGTTTGAGGAATACTTCACTTGTACCTCACTCTCTGCAGTCCGGCCATATATCACATCTGTCACGTCCACTGTTGGCAGTCTGTACACCCTCGGCACAAACTCCGAGTCATACACATCCTGTAGTGGACACATAACCACTATCATGTGACTATCATGAGACTGTCAAGTGACTATTACATGACTTACCTGGCGGAGGTAGGTGAGGTTTTTCTTAGAGAAGTCCACGCTCTCAGTGTTGAGGTGGATGAAACGAAGGTGTTGTTTAAAATATTCTCCACCACTGACTCCTTTCTCCCCAACAGTGAAGGTCCGACACACCTCAGGTCGAATGCAAACTCTACAGCAATAATAAATACATTAACTCTTAATTGAGTTAGGAAGCAGTTACTCAAAGGGGGTTACATTACCTGCCCTTCCTCTGCTCTGGTTCTCTCATCCAGTCATCCCAGAACCTAGCAATAACAATTGAATAATATTATCTTAAATTCTTAGCCGCGTCAAACTTTATGCATGCACTAGTAAAATGTACTCACTTTAGCGGCCATTTTGGTTTGAGCTCTGTCCACACATCTCTCTTGAGCATCCAGCCCAGTCCAGGAAAAAAGTCAGTTTGATAGAGAAGATCTAGAGAGACGGGAAGGAATTCTCAGTGCCAAACAACCATCTTTGTCAGAGAAGGGTATGCAATATCTCACCATTCTGCTCAAGGTTGATGAAATCTTTCTTTCCATTGTCATTCCATGCTGACACACACCACACTGAGGGGTCAGAGTCCAAGAGAAACCTCAACGATGAGAAATATGAGTAGAAGTCTGGAGCTATCAAAATATCATCTGGGAGGACAAACAATTCCTTATGATTACATACAATAGGTCACACACACTTTTATACCTTCTACAATGATGACATAATTGTAATCCATGACCTCAAACACCTGTGTAAGAGCCCACTTGTAGTGACGAGATATCTTATAATAGCCCCTCTCTTTTTTTAAATCCTTAATCTTTCGATCTGATTTTGGAATAACAGGCTCACTTAGATCAGGTTGCTAGAGAGAACAAGGTAATAATAAGAACATGGAATTTACAATTTCAGTCATAATGTTATATCACTGTACCTTAATGTGAGTGATTCTGGTGCCATAGGAGGCAATGACGTTGGCTGTTGGTTCATGGCCACAGTCCTGACTCACTATGATGGGAAAGAGACCAGCAGATGGACGATACCTGGGGGGGGGGAAGATAGAGAGAGTGTGCACCAATTGACATGATCAGGCATGTATCTCAATCTCACAGTAAAAAGAGTCATGCATCTCAGACATTAACATCATGCAGGCTCTCATCAGCTGAGCTAGCTGACTCTAAGCCATGACACACACATAACATAATTACTATCTTACTTCAACAGAGCATCTAAAGTCTGCCTCATATACTCCTGCCTGTTGCAGGCTATCACCAGCACAGCTAATGAAGGTTCACTAATAACAGGAGGCCTCCCTTTATCACTAGGATCTTGAGTGATTCTTTCTTGACTCACACTCACAGTAGGTCTGCGACTAAGGTCTTCACTGGTTGGTTCTTCAGGCCTATTTGGGAGCTCCTCTTTAGCTATGTAACTGTCAGACCCTTCCCTGTCACCATATAAAGTACTCCTGGTCACTATCAGTATGTTACCCAGTGTCCATAGGACTAGCACCAGGCAGAGTGTGTATGGAGACAGAATCTTCATAATTTGCTTACTCCTTTTGTCATCTGGTAGATCGACTCATCATCCGTGCCAAGATGAAAACATGGCAGAGGAAACCAGCCAGATGTCCGTCAGTCCCCTAAAGTAAGTATGCATTGTGCATTGATGTGGCTATGGAATATGACCGGATGTGATGCTGACTAATAGGTGGGTGTGGTCATACACGTGTGCATGCTGTGTTATATGTTAGCTAAACTTAGCTTGCTAAACAAGTTTTGCTTTCACAGCACAGCAAATCTTGGAGAGGCTGTTGTTCGACTCATGGAGTGGGATAGCGAGTCGTGGACGGTCGTAAAGGGAAAATCAGAGAATAAAAAAGACACTCCAAACTTCTCCTACCAGAATAGAAAGTCTGGAAAGACAAACAATGGTTCTAATTCTCCCAGCAAAGTTTTCAAACTGAGAACTAGAAATGAAGATCACAAGATTGTGATAAATGAAAGTGGGCAGCTAACTGCTATTGAAAGGTCAAAGGACAATGAAAGACCATCTAATTATAATGATAGTAGAGCATCAGAAAGCAAAGAATCAACGACCAAAAACAGATCAGACATCAATGATTATAGCGACAAAATTGGTGCCTTCTTTAAGATTCCTAGCCAAAATCCCGACAATTTCACGCACACATCATCAGATCACCCGCTAGCTTCAAACAGAGCCTCACATGTGTTGGAGAGAGGTGGCCCAACACACACTCACAGCAAGGGAGAGGGTCAGTCAGGACTAGAGGCACACAATATCAGGGAGGGTGGGCCACATCGGAGGACAAGGGGGCTACTTCGAATCAACCCTGGTTTGGTTGAGACTGAGACTCAGGTGGGAGGGAGGGAGAGGGTTGATAGACCTGATATTAATCTGTCCTGTGAAGCCGACTGGCCGAGCATAGCGGTGCCAGAGGGACCTAGGGAAATGGTGGAGGGAGCAGCTGGTGCTGAGTCATGGAGTAAGGTGCTCAAGACACCAGCTCCACTTAGAGCTGTGCCAAAGAGAGTGAGTCACATACTCTCACACACACACAGAGTTGTGATCTTGAATGTATTTATACATTGTTTGTGGAGCTATTGATTGACAGATGTTGAGAGTAATAATTCATAATCTCTCTTTGTACACGTGTCATTGTAGCAAATGAATTGATCACGTGTAAATCACATGTAATGTAACAGGTCGGTATTAGCAAGAGTTCAATTATGAACTCGTGATGTTAGTACCTGTTTCTTTAAAAACTTTAACTAAACCATTTCACGGAGCAAATCTCGACATATACCTGTCCTCAGACTGACCCAGTGGAGGAGGATGGCCAACCTACAGCAGCTGGTGGTGGTGGTGACAGTGATGGTGACGAAGATGGTAAGGGAAAGAAAAAGAAGAGGAAGAAGAAAAAGAAGGGAAGTGGTGAACCTACTGCCCCCAGCGAGAGAAGAGTGGACCAACCTGTCATGCTTGAACTGGGCTCAATGTTTGAGGCACTAGAGGTATGAGAGAGAGCTAGAGAGAGAGCTAGAGAGAGTGGGGTTTGTTTGCTGCACATATACTTGTTTCTTGTTAACTGTTTTCTTTATTGTTCATCTCTATCAGATAAAGAAGGCTAAAAAGGTTGTCCTTGCGACTGGTGCTCCTGCTGTAAACCTCAACACTCCTCAACAGAAACCATCCACAACCAAAGATAAGGTATACACAGTTGTAGAGTGAGTTCAAACTCTAATACGTGCACACCAAAGAAACCTGCACCCTAGATACATCACTATGTGTGTGTGTTCATGCAGGCTCCCCAGCGAAGTGGTAACATGTTGGACTCTAGTGCTCCTGTCATGAGGAGAGGGAAAGAGAGAGAGACTCCAAAGAAGAAACACCCCAGTGCCATGAGAAAGGTGAGCTTAGTGTATCAAACTAGATTGTCTCCCTTATTCACTGCTGCCAGCATCAGAGGGAGAGAAGTATCTTACAGTATTGTTGCTTGATAGACCAGTAGCTGCATGTATTTTACAGGCAGTAAAAGGCAGCTTCTAAGTTCCATTTTCCATTTACAACATTGTGAAGTGCATGTGTGTGTGTACTTTAATGGACTGTTTATGAAATTTTGCATTCAAGTTTACATAAAGTACGCAATGTAGCTAATTGAGCAAACTGTTACCTTCAATGCAATTGTGTGTGTGTGTGTTTGTGTGTGTGTGTGTGTGTGTGTGTGTGCTGTTAGATTATTACTAAAGAAAAAGAAGAGAGGAAACGACTCCTGACTGGACAGCAGCAACAGGAGGGTGTGGTGTCACCTGACACAGTGCCACCGGAAGGTGCCGAGTCACCACCTCCCACTATAGAGGAGGCACAGGAAGAGGCGGAGCTTCCTATACCTAGAAAACCACACCCACCAGTTGGCACTAATAACAGGAGTACAATTCATAGCAAGAGATTCAGAGAGTAAGCTTGCAAAAAAAAAAGCTAGTTTTATAGGATATCCTGTCTCAATAGCATATCCCATCTTCTAGTAGTTTTAGAATGTATAGCGGATTTATTATTTCCCTGACCTTTTCTCTCATGTCCTCTCTTACACTAGCCTCTTACACTAGCCTCATACCCAGGCCCCCCTTTCCTTTCCGTGAGTGGAAGGTCAAAGGGGAGCCTGGGTACGAAGCTACTCTTACACCTCCAGGTATTGTAGCCACGTCATCAAAGATGAGATCAACGACTGTGCAGCTCTGCTGCTGACTGATCTGGTCCGTTTCCAAGACCGACAGTACCAGAAGGACCCCATCAAGGCCAAGGCCAAGAGACGCTACGTGTGTGGACTGAGAGAGGTGGCGAAACATCTCAAACTGAGGAAGCTAAGGTGTGTCATTGTCCCTCCCAATCTGGACAGGATACAGTCCACAGGTAGGTATAGGTGGCTAACATACGGTGTTGGGTACGTACAATGCCTCAAAGGAACCTGCAATGAAGGGAATGAATCTTTTCTACTTTTATATGAAGTGTTTAGTGGACATAATGGTTTGACATTTTGTAAGATCCATTTCCTCTGCTGAACTTTTAAATTATTGACCCTTTTTCTTGGCTCTGAGTTATTTGTATGTATGTTGTTTATTCCCATTTGTTGCCCACCCACCCACCTATGCACTTGTGCAGGTGGCATTGATGATGCTGTGGATGGTATTCTCTTGGAGTGTACGGAGCAGCAGCTGCCTGTGGTGTTTGCCATGTCACGTAGGAGACTGGCCTATGTGCTGAAGAAGAAACACAAGATAGGATGTGTGGGGATCTTCAGCTATGATGGCGCTGAGGTAAAGGACACACACACACACACACACACACACACACATGTCATGCTCTAGCTACCACATCTAATTATGCAATTCTTGTAATAATTTTACAGTCTTGCAAAATCAAATTCTTAGCTAATTGATTATTAATATACATGTACCAAGTGCATACTATTGTATTCTCTTGTGTAGCTTAAGTCAAACAGGCTCCAAGTGGTAATACCATTAATTTTCTACACATAAACCTCTAGGCCCATTACAAGCAACTAATGCAGCTTGTTGCTGATGCCAAAGAGGAGTATCAAGTCAAACTAGCTGCTCTAAAAGAATCCAATTCAACTGAACAACCACCACTTTATATCCTAGACTCCAATCTCAACAAAAGTGCCGACATCAGCAAAATTGATCCGACAGCAAAAGAACAGGTTAATGAACTTCTAGATTCCGATTCCGATTCCGAGAGTGAAGACAGTGGAGTGTGTTCTGGGAATGGGACACAGAACACCCAACAGAGCCTATTAGAAACACCGTGGCGTATATTCTTCCAGAACGGTCACACATCCTCTTCAGATGCTTCAAATCTAGTCACAAACCTCAGCAGCACTTCTTCTACAAGTCCAGACATGAACAATTCCAGTAGTGGTGGTAAAATGGCTAAGTTCAAACCGCAGCAGAATCCTCTGACATCCACCCCTCTCCAAAATGGTGACGAGTCATCGTTGGTGATTCAGCCCCTCAATGTACATGCCAATGAGTTTGTGCCACCACAGTCCTTTCAGTGTGTGCCACCTCAGTACTTTCAGTTTTCATGGAATATCAACGCTCAAGAATTTGTGCCAAATAGCGAATGAACAAAACCTATATTTTATGTTGGATTTGTCTTGTTTGGGAAACATATAATTATTATACAACAATATAAATGTACACAAAAGACTTAAAGTTATATTGACCATGCACGTGCATACTGCACACTAAAATTATGTTATAATCATCATGTGAGTTGCATTGTAGTCGAGTTGTAGTCTAAAATAACTATCATTTCCTAAATAGTTTTATAAGCTAGCTCTAGGTGTGGTGCCCACGAAAATGCCTTAATGGACGTCTATACAACTTCAGCTTAATAATTAACTTTCTCTCTCTGAAAAGAAACAGTAAATTATAGACAGTGCATGAGGTAAGTTGAATAGTGTATGGGAGGTATAAAAGCCAAGCTTGATAATTATTATTAAAGTTATCAATTTTTTGTTTGAAAACACTTTACAATTTATTTTTATCTAACTGTTTCAGTATATCCCCATTGTCTGTCATGGCTGAAGCTAAGAGTCCTGTTGATGTAGTGAGCAAAGGAGTGGAAGATCTCGACAAAGAGATCACGTGTCCTGTGTGTCATGAACATTTCGAGGATCCCAAATTGTTGCCCTGTGGTCATTTCTACTGTAAGAAATGTATTGATGCTGTGGTTCGTCAGTCTGGCCGAGGCAGACCATTTCCCTGCCCAGAATGTAGAAAACCCACAAGCCTACCTCAAAATGATTCATCTAAACTTCCAAGCGCTTTCTTTGTGAAGAGGATAAAAGATATCCACTCGAGTTTCACAACCAAACCAAGTGCAGAAGGCCGAAAAAGTACGCAGCCTCAAGCTCAATCTTCCTCTTCATCCGGGACTCACAGACATAGTGTAAAACCTCATCAGCCCCCACCTAGCCAACCAAGTCAAGTTCAACCAAGCGGTGGTTGTGGTTTTATTGTGTTTTCTCCTCGCAAGCCTGTTTGTACATCTCAAGAGAAAGAGAATAGACGTGTATATCATCATCACACGAAAACAACCTCTCCAAGTCACTGTTTAGATAGTCGTGGTTCAAAACCTAAAACAGCTGCTCCTCCTCCAGTTCATGGTGCTCAGGGTCAGGGTCAGGGTCATTCAAAAGCCAACCATAGAAGACAGGTTGTGGAGGATAGATCAGTAGCTAAAGCTCCGAAATCCACCAAGCCTTCTCCTAGTGGTGGCTGTAAGAGTGCTACTTCTTCCAGTTCTCATTATAAATCTCAAGATAAAGCAGGGAAAGAGAAACGACATGTGCCAAGTCATCATCACAAGAAAACAGCTTCTCCATCAAGTCATGACGTAGCTAGTTGTGGTTCGAAACCCAAAACAGCTCCTTCAGTTCATGGTGCTCCTAATAAGTCTCAGTGTCATGATCAACCAAAGGCCGGTCATACTGAGCGTAAACCAGTCGCAACAGCTCCGCAGGCTTCTACTAAGAAAACTGTGGTACATATTCATGTCCACAATCCACCTCAGAGTCGTAACCCACGAGAGGATAGACGCAAACCAGTTGCAGATCATCGCAGACATGCTTCCCATGGCCCTCCAGCTAATAGACACACTCAGCAATCAAGATCTTCATGCAACGTTACTATTAACATCAACCCTACTAAATCTACTCCGGCCAGGCATCAACAGAGTGGACGAGTCAAGAGACATAAGTAGTAGAGATTGAAGCTGTTATTGATACTCACGGAATTGGAGCTAGAAGTACATATATGTCTTGATGGGAAACGCTAAAGTTTCTTGATTCTAGCATTATGATTCTAGTTGCAATCACATACATTCAGCTGCGTAATAAGATAGATTATTAAATCTAATTATTATTATTGTATTATTATGATTGTATGGCTCTACCCCTAAAACAAGTAAGACATGATTCAGTGCTAGCGAGCCCAATGTGGAAACACTGTAACGGTAGATTTACTAACAGATTACAGATAGATGAGATAGATATACGTTGTTTAGTCACATGTGCATGTCATGTACACGTGTGCAGTGTAACCTTTGACCTTTTCCTAGTTCTTCCTGTCCATGTTCATGAAAATTATTCTCTCTCTCTAACGTAGTACGGTACTCTTGGTTGTACAGTTTAGCAGTAACTGTTATTTAATAGTAGGACTTGCAAGGACAGCAACGTCTGTATTTGTAGCTCAAACTGTAAGCCACAGCCTAGCATCATGTGTGGCTCTGGATTCAGCCTCGCCTTGTTCGTCGATCCCAGCCAAATCAAAGAGAGACACAAGTGCTGTGTTTGTCGGCTGGTTGTCAATCGACCAGTTCAAAACAACAGTTACATGTTCTGTCAAACATGTATTTTGAGGCCAGACGAAGTTAGTCGAGTTTGTCCCAACTACGAAGACTCAGAAAGCTTTGAAGACAAGGCGTGCCACCGAGAGGTTATGGCGATGTCCGTCTATTGCGTCCACAGGACCGAAGGTTGCAAGTGGATGGGATGTCTTGAGCACTTCCAGGTAAATTGGTCCATCCGTTTATAGATATAGTACTATATACTCTTGGAAACCCGTTCTTAGCGAATTTGGGTCACTTTACTTGCTTCCATTGAACTTGAAACATGTGATCCTATAATTGTCAGTTACGATTTTAAGTACAGGTGGTTGGACAGAAATAGGGTCAGTCATATATGTATCTATGCATGTTGTAGAAAGATAGCTGTTGTTTACATGTAGTATAGTACTATGGTCACATGTTCACATGATGATTGGCCATTCAAATTTCGTCATCCAAGTCACATGCATGCACATGATTGTATTCATTAGTTTGACCACCATATATGGAGTTCCATTGTGTACATAATTACCTCATTCTTGTATGCATGGATCCAACGGGTGGGGATGTATATACAAGTGGTTTTTTGGGTTCTATTGTTCCTTTAGGTACACATCAGTCTGTGTAAGTATGAGTTTCGAAGCTCAGGCCTTCCAAATAAAGTGGTCCATTGCTTGTTGTGTGGTCAATATCTGGTGCCTAAGTCACTGCAGGTAAGAAAGTTTGTGTGTGTGTGTGTCTGTGTGTGTGTGTGTGTGTGTGTGTGTGTGCAACCACACAACCACACAAGAGACCAAAAATTTTACAATCCTTGCAAATAGTTGAAAGTGTGTACCACTAAATTTGTTGATAATAAGCCAAATTTAGGTGTTTTGAAGATCTGGGTTCTTACTCCCAGTAGTTTTATCCCTTATATTCTTTGCAAACGGTGAAGCACGCCCTCCCATAATCACGTGATCAGACCTGCCCACCCACAGAAACTCCACAAGTGATCACCCTACACCATCACCTTGTTAATTACCCTGTGCGCGCTTGCATGCTCAGGGATTAAGCGTTTGGTCTGGGCAGTTGAATGTCCGCAACTTTTTGGCCTGTTTGGGCATTAGGGACATCTTCAGTGTCTCAAAAGGGATTTGGAAGTTAGGTCTGTTAAAATAGTAGCCCATACGTGGTTGGCGATGCAAAGAGACGTCTTAGAAGCTAGAAAAACGCTTGTTTTCCTTGTTTCAAGATTGCAGAAACGGCGATTTCTGTTTCTGTGCTCTTTCATGCACTTGGCCATTTTAGATTACGTAGTAGCCAGTATTCTGTATACTTTCATATTGCAGTATCCGGATTTTCACAACTACTGCCAAGCAGACTCTGAGACTCAGTGAGCTTGAGAGCTCCTTCACTTGCAGCACATGGGGTATGAGCTCTCTGAGCTCTTGTGTTAGGTCTGGAAATTATGTTGAGATAACACAAAATCACAAATTTTGGCCTCTTAGGTAGTTGCTCTGTAACTTTTGCTTGTTCTGATTTTGGATCTGTGTTATATATATAGGCACATTTGCAGAGAGTCTGTCCACAAATTGCACAAAGTGACAACAAACCTATTAAATTTTGTAAGTGGACCCTACTTTGTTTTGGTTTAGTTCTCATTAGTAGTCAAAAGTCAACTACTGTACAGCCGGAAATATTGATGGTCAAAAAATTGACAGTTTGCTCCACAGAACTTAAAAACTTTAAATATTGATGAATTTAAATTTGACGATTTGCGTGTGCACATATAGTACATTCATATACAGTGCCCATCAAACCGTCAAATTAAAATCCCCATCAATATTTCCGGCTATACGCTAATTCCAATTTACCTCCTCATGAGGTATGTACTGTAATTTCATTACCTATGTTTTGTTACTATTATAGGCTCTGGCCTTTACACTGGAATATGTAAGATCTACTCTATGATTGGCACTAGAGCTCCTCCTAACGAGTACAAACTGAGAGATCCATATTACAATTCACGCTACTTACCAGCGTACGGTGAACTCGATCCCGACCTGTGCTTTGAGAATGATTGGGAAGAGGCATCTAGTGTTAAAGATGTGGATGATAAACTTCGTGACCTGGTCAGCTCTATGATTAGAACTCATTCGGAGTTGACACAGAAGGTGTTGAAGTCTCTTTATGATAGACTTGGTTCAAGCAAATTCATTGACATGGTAACAAGTCAGTACGTGTGCACAGCTCCGGATGATTTTAAATCCTCTCTTTCTCGCTCTTCAAACGTACAACCCAGTTTTCAAACGATCCTCAAAGAGTGTCGAAATCGTATCGACCTCTGTAACTGGTCCGACGTATCCTGTCTCTCTACTCTCCTCAAACTATCACAATTGTCTCCAGCTTTCGTCCAACAGGAGCAAAAACTACTGAATCAGTTTGATCTCTGTCTCTACACCAATCTAGCCCGTCTCTCCTACCTCCTCCAAGCTAAACAGATTCTTTTGCGTCAACAGCCGATTGATCTTCAGAGCAATGAACAGCAGTTGGAGCAGTCAGATGTTCACAGCACTGATCTGTGGTCAGAGCATTCAGAGTATAGCTCTCATGAGGGTAATCTCTTTGTGACTAGTACTCCAGAAGAGACTCGGCCCATGAAGCTGGAGCAAGATGCTGTGTCTATAGAAGGAGATGAGTTTGCAACTGCTGAAGAATTTTTTGCATCATTATGTACCTAAATTCATAATTTTTATACATGATCATTACATCACTCCATTTCTATTTTTATAATTATAATATGACGGGAAAATAACCTGGGGAATACCCTATTTAAATAGATACTACACAAGTATGTAGTATCTATGATCAAGAGTGTATTAAGGAGAGTATGCAACAACATACATGAAGTATTGCACACACGTTTGACTGAATGACGTCACATTCTGTGTAAGTTAAGTGGGTGTGAATATCATCAAACTTGCTAGCTGGTATACACACCTGTGTTTGCTTTAATAAGAGGTTACGAGGTTACGGTGGATTATAATGGTTAAAACAGGTTATATATATAGTGGGTTATATGAGGTTACAGTGGATTATAATGGGTTATAAGAGGTTACAGTGGGTTACAATGTGTTGTATAGGTTGTAACAGGTTAAAACAGGTTATAAGAGGTTACGGTGGATTATAATGGGTTATTAGAGGTTACAGTGGGTTACAAATGTGTTGTACAGGTTGTAACAGGCTAAAAACAGGTTATAGTAGATTATAATGGGTTGGTCGGTCATGCCCACGCACCGCGTTGCTAGGGAAATTTCCAACTTGCAAAAGACACAAAATATCAACTTTTCTGTCCAGATTTTTACACAAACAGGTAGCGCTAATGGATATCTAGCTATACTGAGCACGATAGAAAAAAAATTTCTGAATAGCAGCTTTTTCACCGACTTCCAGTTTTCTGCCTATCGCATCTATTTCAACACAAACTAGAACGATCGAAGAACCAAAAAGGAGATATACCTACTTATTTTTAGCTGCTAAACACTTCTACGTATCGTTTTTCGCCATTTCTTGGCTGCTTCCACTGTCTTTGTTCGATTTTTTTCGACACACCCACTGATCTAACCAACCAGGGACGAATAAATGGAAAAAGAATGCGTACTTCTAAAGAGCTGACGTCAGGCAGTTTGTGTTCTAAATTTGGCACTCTTGCAATGATCACAAAGAGAGATTTTAGAAAAAGCGGTACATCAAAGAAGCTGCCTCTTTGAAGTGGATTGTCTGCCAACGCGGTTTATTTTGTATTGAACGCGAGTAGATAATAATTTGTACACGTGGCAGATCAGAGTGAAATCTTTTGTGATCGTGGTAGCTGCTATGGATTATAATGGGTTATAAGAGGTTACAGTGGGTTACAATGTGTTGTATAGGTTGTAACAGGTTAAAACAGGTTATAAGAGGTTACGGTGGATTATAATGGGTTATTAGAGGTTACAGTGGGTTACAAATGTGTTGTACAGGTTGTAACAGGCTAAAAACAGGTTATAGTAGATTATAATGGGTTGGTCGGTCATGCCCACGCACCGCGTTGCTAGGGAAATTTCCAACTTGCAAAAGACACAAAATATCAACTTTTCTGTCCAGATTTTTACACAAACAGGTAGCGCTAATGGATATCTAGCTATACTGAGCACGATAGAAAAAAAATTTCTGAATAGCAGCTTTTTCACCGACTTCCAGTTTTCTGCCTATCGCATCTATTTCAACACAAACTAGAACGATCGAAGAACCAAAAAGGAGATATACCTACTTATTTTTAGCTGCTAAACACTTCTACGTATCGTTTTTCGCCATTTCTTGGCTGCTTCCACTGTCTTTGTTCGATTTTTTTCGACACACCCACTGATCTAACCAACCAGGGACGAATAAATGGAAAAAGAATGCGTACTTCTAAAGAGCTGACGTCAGGCAGTTTGTGTTCTAAATTTGGCACTCTTGCAATGATCACAAAGAGAGATTTTAGAAAAAGCGGTACATCAAAGAAGCTGCCTCTTTGAAGTGGATTGTCTGCCAACGCGGTTTATTTTGTATTGAACGCGAGTAGATAATAATTTGTACACGTGGCAGATCAGAGTGAAATCTTTTGTGATCGTGGTAGCTGCTACAGAACGGCCAGCTGAGGTGAAATATGGTTGGTGACAAGCAGAGAAAGGGTTGAGGTATTACTGGAGGTCAGACTGGTCTACTCAAAGCTGCTAACTTCACCTCAAACTGGCTGACTGTTTTCTCTCTAATTGAAGAGCACCGAGATGAAATGAGTCACACTGCTTTGTCGTTGGTTTCTCAAGATCCAAGCCTCTGTCTTAGCTTCAGTCATGCTGGTGATGCTTCCATACTGCTGTGAAACTCTGGGACTAGCTCAAGTTCTGTTCTGAAAGGAAGGTAATCCAATATAGGCTGCAAATCAGTTATCATGTACCATGCTGAGTGAACTGATTTGCTAATAATATTATAGTGTATGGTCTATAACTCCATGTGTCTTTACTATTACCATGAAATGTGTTTCTGCATGCATCTACTCTGTGTGTGTGCTAAGTATGAATGTTTGAAGTGAGATTTTTTTAGAAAACATCATTATGGAGAGGTATATACACTTGTGTACAACAAAAATGACAAAAATTACCAGGCTATAGCTGTTTAGGATAGTACGTACTCTTGACTTGTGCATGTTTGTCTCACTTCTTGTATCATTCTTCTTCTTTCAGTATGGCATCTGTACACCTTAAAGTAGCAGAGCACTTTTCATATGGAGCAGAGATTCTACAGATACGCTCAATCTTGTAAGCAAAATAAAATACTCTTTGTTTTTTTGTTGATCACAAGTCTGTTTTTTTTGGTTTTTTTCCTTTTCTTTTTTTACAGATTTTATAGTAGGAGTGACAACATCGTACTTGTTACCTTGTGGTACACCACAATCTATATTGGCAGAAATTCACCTTTGTTTGGAGTCTTTTGGACTGTACTTTGTCTCCTCAACAGCACAGTTCCTCATCATTGAGTTTCAAGTTGGATTTAGCATCCATCTGTTTGGTCTTAGCATAGATTATACCATCCAGCTCTGTTGCTGTATCAGAGTCGTCTTGATGGTCCACCTGAAAGCCAGCCAGTTCATAGACACTTTATTTTCTGGCATTGATATAATATTTACACTAGCTCTATACTTCTGGAATACAAACCATTCAATTTTGATACTTACCCAATTACTGGTTATTGATGTGTATACATGTAGTTGTACTATTAAACTTTTTCTGTTGCTTCCAGGCATCTTGAATACTTGCCACCTGGTGTCAGCCTCTTTTGAAGACCTCTTTCTCTTTGATGAGGGCTTGTTTTGTTGTAAAAAAAGCAACAAAAAAGTAGCCAGCTGTCTAGTTGTAAGATCCCGCGCAGAATCTTCATGCGCAATCATTCTATACTTCCGGTTGAGGTTTGTGGTGATGTTAAACTACAAAATTATGACGCAATTCTTCCTGCCCGCGCTCTTCGCGCGCTATTCGCGTGTTGCTATGACCGACCACCCTATGATTTAATGATGAATCACGCTTGCGTAAGTTTTTCTTGCGTAACAGTCTACGGAAAGCCCTCAATTTTATCGCACTTACAGGAAATGAAATTCATATTATGTACAGCTGTCATAAAGCGTAGTTGTGACGACATTGTGGTTTATGAATATCATTATACATGAAGCTATTTCCGCATTCTTCCGCATATTTTGCATACTATATTGTAATCTACCGTGCACTATTGTATACTCCTCAAAGTGAGAATATTGAATGTGAACTTTTCTGTATTTTCAACTCCTGTTTTTTTCTTGATGCTTTGCCTAATCCATTCCAAGTCTTGAATATACATAGCCAGCAATGTAAAGGAGAGTATATCCAAGTCTGGAATCTCAGAATAGTACAGTACTGATTTGCCCAAAATTCAAAGTTGTGCAAAAAAATATCAGGTCCTGAGGAAGAGAGTTCTTAAGTCAAAAAGTACTACAATTTACGACTACAGACTTCATAGAGTGATAGAACAAGAGCTAAACTACATATCTATGGTCCCAAAAACGTGGCAAATGTGCTACTGTCAGGTAGGCAGCGATGCTAAAACCCCCCTTTGGTATGTTTAACACAAACGGCCTGTATAGTGATCTTACTTACACCACACAATTTCTAACTAGCTGTATCAAAAGTGCAATCATCAAACTTCACTTTAAACCAAGTGCTAAGGCCTCAGCAGGCTCAGTACTAATTTGCCCAAAATTCAAAGTTAGCTATAATTCTAGAATTATCCTATTTTGAAACGCTTGCTAC
This sequence comes from Tethya wilhelma, assembly GCA_964030475.1. Classification (NCBI taxonomy): domain Eukaryota; kingdom Metazoa; phylum Porifera; class Demospongiae; order Tethyida; family Tethyidae; genus Tethya; species Tethya wilhelma. Next base: position 27,315,207 of record CAXIPT010000001.1, read on the forward strand.
TTACCTCCAGTTGGGCCAAAACGTGTAAATTTGGCATTAACCAAGAGCGCTTGACCTTATGCTTCCAGAAAACTCGAAGCTTTAGCTTCTCCTTGCGTTAGAATTGACCTTTGACTGATTGAAAAAGCAGCTGGCTCTGTGCCAAACCCTGGACTCATGAATATCATTATCCCCCATATGCCCAATACAAAATCAAAATGTTCGATAAAATGTATGGGTTTTCGCGGGCTTTCCGTAGACTGGTAACCACAATCATGGCGAGAAGCTTGCTGTTCGTTTTGTTAATCTTCCTGCTGAAAACAAAGGCTGGAGAATCCTTAGCAGCAATTGCAGTAGACACGAACACCAGTAGGTCCAGTAATGATCACACACCGACAATAGTAACTGATTTGTATGCATATTATGTTTATGTTCAGTATTGTTGCATGCATGCATGGGTGCAAATTAACTGCATGCACTTATATGATGTAGAGCTAGGATTGGTCATGTATGCATAATAAAATTAACTAGTATTAAAAATAATTATTATCAAAATCATTGTACATGTAACATTGTTATGTGGCCCATTGCATAATTTTTTGCATATGCACTATTCTACATTAAAATTAATTATGCTAAATAGCAACTTACTAATAGAAGAAGCTGGCAGGATCATGTTTGCATATTATTATAGTTCATCCCACAAAATTATTATTATTAATGTGCACAGTCAGACTACTGGACTTAATCATGTGATTGCTAAAGATTGACGTATTAATATTTTCATTGCCTTATGATGGAGTGGGGTGATGTTTAGATCAGCCAATATGTGTCATTATAGTGTCAGCTGGAATACATTTAGGGCATGAGGGAATCAACCCAGGTACTCCGTAGCCTCATTTATAGACCACACTGTCACACAAACAGATGGGTGGGAGTAATTGCTGCCAGAAATTTGTACACTGGCAATAGTTTAAGGCCTCTATACCCAAAATAGTATGGCAGTATCCCACGAAACTTTAATTTTAGCATTTTTGGATTAATGTAAATTCATGTGACTGCATGGCTATAGACTAAGAATGAGCAGAAAGAGTAGTCATGATATTGAACAAGCTACATATAGTAATGTTTGTGCTTTTCCGCTCTTCGACGGCATTCATATCATCTCAATAGGGAGAGTTGTAGGCAGTATAGCAATTTACTGAGCAATGCATATGATTGCATGCATAATACATGCGCAGGAGACATAGGTGACTGTACGGCATAATATATTATACACTATATATTTGCCTTGAACCAGATCAGTTGGAAGAATGTACTTTGACCTTTTTTCTTTTCAGCTGAACATCACTTGTACTTTGGTAGAGTAACTAATAACACTGTTGTTTATTCCCATTTGTTGCCCACCCACCCATGCACGTCTCCACTTAGGTGGCATTGATGATGCTGTGGATGGTATTCTCTTGGAGTGTACGGAGCAGCAGCTGCCTGTGGTGTTTGCCATGTCACGGAGGAGACTGCATGGCCTATGTGCTGAAGAAGAAACACATACAAGATAGGCTGTCACGGTGGGGATCTTCAGCTATGAAATTGATGGTGGCCGTGTTGAGGTATATAGGCCACTCACTCACACACACACATGCACACATCATGTCGTGCTCTACAACATCTAATTATGCATTCCTAGTAATAATTTTACAGTCTCAATCGGGCTTATATACCGCAAAATCGTATTCTTAACTATAGCTAATTAATATACAATACCAAGTGCATACTATTCCCTTGTATAGCTTAAGTCAAACAGGCTCCATTCAGATGCTTCAAACCTATTCACAAACCTCAGCAGCACTTCTAAGTTCTTCTATAAGTCCAGACATGAACAATTCCAGTAGTGGTGATAAAATGGCTAAGTTCAAACCGCAGCAGAATCCTCTGACATCCACCCCTCTCCAAGATGGTGACGATTCATCGTTGGTGATTCAGCCCCTCAATGTACATGTCAATGAGTTTGTGCCACGACCGTGAGTGCTTTCAGTATATGTGCCACCTCAGTACTTTCAGTTTTCATAAAATATCAACACCCAATAATTTGTGCCAAACAGCGAATGAACTATTTCTATGTCTTATGTCATTTTTGTCTGGTTTAATGTCTTTTTTGTATAAAGTTGTACATACAATACACACAATTTCATGCACTGAACAGTAAAGTTATCATGTGAGTTGTACTGTAGATATAGTACTCTGTATAGTACTATTATTATGCGATGATTCTAAAAAAAAAAAAACAAGTAAAAATCCTTATAAGGTGTTAGCTATAATATAAATGCTCACCAAATTTAATGTTCAGCCTTAAAGCTGTCTCAAAATATTGAAAAGAGCAGTTACAGTGAAGTAAGGGTTTTTTTTGTGTGCAATTAAGGAGGTATATTTAAAAGATAGTACAAGTTGGGACTTGAGAATAATATTGTGGATTAAACTCATGTTTGATCTTGTTTCAGTTACTGATATTAGACTGCCAACCAAATCAAGTTCAACCTAGTGGTGGTTTTAAAGAGGTAAATTTATTGCAGGACAAAGTATAAAACCCCATCAACCCCTGTCTGTGCCTAGCCAACTGTATGCACAGTCCAGTTTGACCTAGTGGGCTATAAGGTGACTTCTCTCTCTGAGTTATAATTTAGCTATGTGTAGTCATGGTTCAAAACCCAAAACAGGTGGTTTTCGTTCAGTTCCTGGTGCTCAGTGTCATGATTGTTCAAAGGCTGGCCAGAGAAGAGCTGTAGAGCGTAAATCAGTATCCACTGTTACTTCTTTCAATCCTAAATGTAAATCTCATGACAAAGGGGGAGTGGTTCGAAACCCAAAGCAGCTCCTTCTTCTTCAGTTCATCATGCTCCTAATAAGTCTCAGCGTCACGATCAACCAAAGGTCGGTCATACCGATAGAAGAAGTGTAGCCGAGCGTAAACCAGTAGCAACACATCCGCAACCTGCTAAGCCTTCTACTAAGAATACTGTGGTACATATTCATGTCCACAATTCACCTCGTAGTCCACTACAGGACCAACGTAAACCAGCTGTAGATCATCACAGACCAGCTGCAGATCATCACAGACATACTTCACATGCTGGCCCTCCAGCTAGTAGACCCAAAGGTACTCATCAATCAAGATCTTCCTGTAATTTTACAGTTAATATCAACTGAAAAAAAGTCTACTTGACAACCAGTATTAAACTAAGCTATATACAGTAACGTTTATTGTCAAGTATTGATGATTCCTGGCTGAATCAGGATGTAATTACACTGCGCATGCGCAATGCGCATAAAAATTGATTATTGTAGCACACGTGTTTGGTGTTTGGACTTCGAATGCATGTGACTGCTGAGAACTTGAAGCGGTCTTCATGAATTCATCTGTGAATTTCAGAAACGTTTTATATATAGCAGGTAAATTGTTAGAGCCTGAGGTACTATCTCAAAAGACTTTGTGACTCCATGACATCAAATCTTGTTCTTTCAGTTTCCCCTCATCATGGCTCAGGCTGAAGCTGGAGTTGAAGATCTCGACAAAGAGATCACGTGTCCTGTGTGTCATGAACATTTCGAGGATCCCAAATTGTTACCCTGTGGTCATTTCTACTGTAAGAATGTATTGATGCCTTGGCTCAACAGTCTGGACAGGGCCGACCATTTCCCTGTCCAGAATGTAGAATATCAACACGCCTGCCAAAAAATGATTCATCCAAACTTCCTGATGCTTTCTTTGTAAATCGTACAATTCAATGTCTAAGCGTCTGATAACTAATAGTACCTATCCTGCACTGTGCCAACAACACTCGCACCAATCATCTCCTCCCCATCAAACACCTCCACCAGAGAAACGATTACCTCATATAGGTGGTGCAAGACATCCACTACAAAAGCCAGTGCATAGCTTGGAGTCTTTAGATTCAAGAAGAAGGACAAGAAGCTGGCATCAATCACAAAGAGTTTCATCATCCAGTCAGTCAACTGCTCCTATCCCACCATCGAGGCATCCTAGAAAAATAGATCACAATCGTCATGGTCCAGCTGATTGCAGTGGCCTGAGTGGATCGTACAAGCATCCAAGTTTACAGAGATATTTAGTTGATGATGTTTCCAGGCGCTTTTCTGAAATAGAAATATCGCAATCTCGCCATCCATCTACACCAAAATCTCCAATGTACAGGTCTCGTGCTAGTGCGAATTCTTTTTGTCATCCAGCTACAAGGTGCCCATCATCCCGTGATGACCATCAATCACAATCGTCACTCAGTAGATCCTTTATAGAGCCTCATCAATCACGACAATATCATCGCATTGCTGCTACCACTACTGGTCATCGTACCGATTACATTTACCAGAGGGAATCACCTAGGCAACGCTCACCACCAAGGAGTAGCCCATCATCTAGGAGGAGAAGGCGTAGTCCATCCCCGAGAAGGAGGCGTAGTCCATCCCCGAGGAGGAGGCGTAGTCCATCCCCGAGGAGGAGGCGTAGTCCATCCCCGAGGAGGAGGCGTAGTCCATCCCCGAGAAGGAGGCGTAGTCCATCACCTAGCTATAGGCAAAGATCACTATCACCTTTTGAATCCGATGTAAGTTGCATTTCTGAATAGTTATTTACAGTATTTCAACTGTATTTGTGATATTGACTGATTGTTACACAATTTCATGGAATCCACTAGGAAGAAAAGGAGTCTAATTCTTGGGGAGCAGCAGCGTTGGCAGGAGCAGCTGTGCTGGGAGTGGGGACACTTGCATACGGACTGTATTGACTGGTAGAACCAGCTGCTGATAAGGACATAGATAAGGAGGATGATAGTTATTCTGAAGACTCAGATTAAATTGCAACTTGCTGTGATTGCATTTTGTTATAACAATACAATGTTCGCTTCGATTCACTGCTCTAGCCTTAGGTGGGGTATTAATTGCAATTCTCATTGAATTTAATTTGGGAAACGACCTGGGGAAATCCCTCGTAAATACCATTATAAAAGACACGTCACTATCAATCATTGAATTGCACAAACAGGCTACATACATCATGGCAGGCCTTGCTCTACAACTTCTTGTGGTGATTCTAGTATTAATGAACACGCTGATAGCAGGACAACCAGATAATGTACTCAATTTGGAAAATGAATCTGCAGCAGATCTCAGGGTGGTGCAAAGCTTTAAAGATGCAGGTATAGTACAGTATTATTATATTACAAATATTAATAATGACACTGACGGTACTGGAGTTGGTAGTGAATATGCAGGCATTCATAAAAAAATGATACAGAAGCATGCATGTATGTGTATGTGCACTCAGGGCCACCTGGTATAATGGAATTCTAAACTACTAATATTGATATAAGCATATTGCTTTGAAGAGTTCTTGTTATGTTGTGCATGAGTCTGATTTTTAGTAGTTTGCAAGTCGATTTTGTTAATTTTCTCTATCTCAATTGTGAAATTGATAATATTACTGTAAAAGAAATAATTATTTTTGTGGGAAGGGGGGTGATATAATATTGTATTGCTAACATGCAGAAAACATAATTATTTTTATTACAGCAGCATTAATTAAGATATCATGTGATGTTGCAAGAAGTGTATTCATGCAATCTTATGCAAACACCTGGCAGGCTCTTTCCTGGTATTGAGTGTTCCACATTTCATGCTGTGCACAATGCAAGATATATATCATTATCAAGGGATTACTAGCCACACACAATATATTATACTGTGCATGCATATGCTTATCAGGTGGGCCATAAGATGCATGGGACAACTATTCCAATTATGAAAATTGACGATGTTTTTGCTGAGTGTGTCAAAGACATTAGTCTCTACATACCTGTGTTGGCATGATGAATTTCACTATCGTAGCAACATTAACAATTTTATTCCCACAGGAAACTCACCAATTGGTATACTTTCACTTCTCACAACCTCTGGTGAACTGTACACCATCGAGAGCTTTGGCTCCAGCAGTGTAACAAAACATAACTACCTACAAAATGGAACCAACTCAACTTTGAACCCATTCTCAGGAGCCAATGTTGATACAGCTGCTGAAGGTGTCTCTGGAGATAGTGTCCTTCCTCTGGTCCCACACAACACACCTGTCCACGTGCTGCACCATCACGCTTACATCTTTCACAACAACAGTATCATCATCTTGAACCTAAATCCAGAGGGAACAACAACAGATTATGTAAGCATTCCAGTTGGCCATCAAGCTGTTGACATTAAAGCATACAACATCCAAGGCCAGCACTACATCTGCATATACTACTACGATGAGAAGGAGAAAGGATATGCCAGACTGTTCCGTCTCTATCCCAACGAGGGATGGGGGATGTATGGGCGGCCTGAAACCATTTTCAGTCCAGCTTGGTTCTCTCACCCTGATCTCGTGACCAATGTCCTTCTCTACGAGCCTCCAGTAAATGACTACTTCCAAACTCACTCCATCAACGTGGTGATTGGCTACAGGTACTACCTCTACGTGGACAATCTTCTCGATCGGTCTTACTTTAGCGAAATCCTTCCTGATCCTTGTGATTTTGTTCGCTATTTGACTTTCAACCGACTGAGCCATTTGATGTTCATTGTATGTGAAGAGGGATCCTTTTTCTATAACTATACCACTCGAGAGTATCATCAACATGGAATACCTTTGGATGGCGCTACTGGACTACCTTACTTCAATCATAATGGCAAGTTGGGAGCACTTGTTGAAAATTCAAACGATTCAATTTCTTCAAACATTACAATCATAAGAGTTACAAAACCGATAAGTGCATTATATAATCACATCACCAACTCTTTGATTGCTCAAGCAACTTTTGTAGATGTCGGGCCTTCAGAACGATACTTCTGCTACATAGAAATAGGACCACAAAGTGGCATTCAATGTATAGACGTGATAGAGACCTTCAACAGCGACAATGACTCCATCGTGATCAGAGAGGTACCCAACTCACGAGGGTTATGTCCCAATGAGACCTCATCCTGCCCCTCTCTCTACACTCATCACAGTCTTCTCGTGGCTCGGAACTGTACCGATGACGATGAACAGTGTGAGGGTGGGGTTAGGGTCTTTGACTTGTCCGATAAAAACTTCACAAATGTGTGGAATGTGACGGGAGTTGAAGCAGCTGTGGTCTACTGGAGGAACGTCATTAGACCACCAGCTACAGACACAGTATCGGTTGCTACAACAACAGTGTCAACTACAACCACCACTAGCATGGAAAACAGTAGCAGTACTCCTGAAAGTACTGAATCACCAAGAACACCAACCACCATCAGTAACACACCATTAGTGTCCACTACAACAATACCTAGCACAGTACACTCTTCAACAACAAGCAGAAGTGTTAATGTAACACCAACTGAGCCTGGGCTCACCCTTGAGGTGTGTCAGGCCCAACTGTCCACTGTGAACAGAGACTATGATAGACTGCTGTGGATCACCATTGGGATCTGTGTATTCTTCTGTGTGGCACTGGCAGTGACTGTGGTGTTAGTGATAGCTGTTATTAGTGTGAGTAGAATGTCCAACGATAGGGAGAGCAAGAAGAACAATGTAAAGGGAAAAAATTCAGATTGCATTGAGCCTAAAACAAATGTGTAGATTGTTATAATTATTCTGCTCCATTTTTAAATGATCTTTTATCAACTTTTATGTAGAATTTAATTCCCATATTTTTATACTAAAAATAGTTAATTTTTTATCAGTATAATATTATATGTGATGCTTACGTGGGGAAGCGACCTATATTTGACACTTTTTTAATTGCATAAAATTACTTCTGAAGTTACAACTGTCAATTTGCTTCAATTAACAAAACATAAACAGGTACACGTGTGACAACAATACACAACAAAAAATAAATAACAAATAAATGAATAAAAAGTTCTCCCAGAAGGCTAATCTGTGACTGCAATAATTCCCTAATAGAGCACACCTACTGGGAGGAAGAAAAAAAAATTAAAACAAGACCTGCTGAGAAGCTAGTCCACTAGAGGAGCCGAATGGGTGGATGGTGTTCTTAGACTCATTCTCTTTACCCACTCATAGCTGATCACTAAGATAGCACTGGTTGGAGCAGTCGACATGATGCGGGCACTGAGGCCTTTCTTGAAGAACGCTACACCTTCTTCCGTCCAGAGCTTCTGTAGCGTCAGTTTTAAGGACTTGGTTTGTTCCAACTGGTGAGAGAAAGAATGTGTGTGTGTGTGGAGAGGGGTATTAAAGTTGTAGCATAGAACCTCAGATAGCCAGCTCCTAGAGATAAATGGAGGCTGTACTAAACACTTTACAACTTAGGAAAAGAATCCCTGACGCCCAAGCATAGAACCAAGACCTCCAATATGTGGACAACCTCCCTACTAAAGACAAGCAAGCTGATTTGTATTGCTCTACAGGTGTCCTTTGTTCGGAAGTTTCACTGTATGTGTGAGTGTTCTAGACACGTGTAGGACATTCTTTTAAGTCCTTGCTATGAAAGGAAGTCAAAAGTGGAATGCATATAATTACTACAGTTGGCAGCATTTGAGTGAAAATCACTCACACATTGTGCATACATGTAACGGAACTTGTTCAAAACACATCCACCACACACAAACACACACACACCGTCCAACATCTCTCACCTGATATCTTGTCCTTATCACATCCAGAGGATTGGTAAGAGTGGCAGCAAACAGTCCACTGCACACACCACAACATGCCTGCACCAGAGGGATGGGCAGGGTGCCCGTGAATCCCGCCTCCACGGCTTTGCGATACAGTCCCCCATAAGACATCCACCAGAGAGCACTGTTGGGAGCGTACGTCAATAAACTGACGGAGTAGCCTCTGTAAAGACCCCTAATTCCTTCCGTGTGGACGATCTCCGACGTAACAGACCAGGCACTCTTCATGGCCTTCTTACGTTTGGGTATGATGTAATCACAATTCTTTACCAAGATGTAGCTCTCCCTCCCTCCCTTGGCCTTCGGAGGCTTCACCACCTGCCCCTGCATCATCATGGTCTGGGTCACAATGTCAACAGGGACCGTCACAGACTGGGCGACCAGCGTGGCACACGCCCCTCCAATTAGTCCCTTCATCTCCGTGCTATAGCCTGGCAGTCGACTTCGGGCTATCTCGTACGTCGAGATGTACAACTGTCCTGAGACCATCCCGACCGTACTCACCATGAACCCCTTGTAGAGGCCACGTATCCCCTCGTGCTTAAAGACCTTGCGGAAGGCGTCAAATGTTCCGTTATAGATGGTGCTCTGTTGTTGCATGAAGAGTCGGGTCTTGATGAGGTTGAAAGGGTAGATGAAGGCTCGTACGAACAAGAAGAGACTAGGGCCGATGACGTAATAGCGTCGCTTGTCAAGGTCCTCCCATTCTATCATCTGACCACTTTCAAGTTTGTTCATATTGCCAGGTGTGTGTAAGAGAGAGAGAGAGTGACACACAGAGAGAGAGAGAGGGTGGTGATCAAAGTTTCTGGTAGTAGCTACGCAGTGTGGAGTGAGTGAGGTTCCTTGTGTTGCTGTGTCTCACTGGGTAGGTATAGTTCGTCTTATTGCACCATCTTGGCTGACTGGACCGTTGTAGACTTGATACTGGCAACTTGTAGTGTGTAGAACATAGCAAAGAGGTATAACAACAGGTTTAGTGGTTTGTAGTTGTTTGGAGCGATTTGTTTATACCTGTGAAGCTAAAAACAAGCACAGAGATATATTACAATATGTAGTACGTAATATATAGAGCTAGTACTGCTCACTTTTTGTATATACCTCTGGAGGCTCTGGAAGTCTCTCTAGCCGAGTAGCTCGCTCTGCACAGGAAATGATCAGTCACCTGATTCACACACCATGGATAATATAGTACTCTGGGCGCCCAGAGTATATACTATATTATCCATGCACACACCTATGGTGTGCGTTAATTTAGTAGGACGGACCCAAAAAATGGCGGATGTACAGCTACAGAGGAATAGGTTGCTGTGGCGAGGTTGCTTATTGCTAAAAGCTTGCTCTACTGGGGATATTCAGACTGCTTTAAATTACTTGAAAGTCGGAGTGGATGTGAATTATCAAAATGCCAATGGTACAAGTCCATTGATTGGTGCTGTAAGAAATAACCATTTTGCTCTAGTGGTGATCCTTTGTATAAAAAAGCATGGCGCTAATATAAACCTCAAGGACTCTAGAGGATGCTCTGCGTTGATGTATGCAAGTTTTTGGGGACATGAAGATTCTGTTCAAGTGTTACTAGAAGGTGGTGCACGAGTTGACCTACAGGACAGTGAGGGATGGTCAGCGTTGATGCTTGCAAGTCAAGAGGGACATGAAGGAACTGTTAAAGTATTGTTAGACCATGGTGCTCAAGTTGACTCACAAAACAATGATGGGTTGTCAGCTTTGATGGCTGCGAGTCAAGAGGGACATGAAGGAACTGTTAAATTGTTGTTAGACCATGGTGCTCAAGTTGACCTTCAGGACAAGGATGGAGACACAGCACCAATTATAGCCAACTGTAATGGACATAGGGAAATTGTTGAAATGATGTTAAAGAAGAAGCTTCATCTGCAGTCCTCACAGCCTCCTAGTGAACCAGCTGCTGCTGTGGCTACACTTGAAATGCAAAAAGTAATTTTGAAAGAATTAAATAAAATCAAGCATAGCCATCAACAATCACAAGGTTCATGCAATAACACAGTATCGGCACAGCCTGATAGTACAAGTTCAAATCAACCATCTTTAAAATATGCACTACGATTCACTCTCCCACTGGCTAGTGTCTGGCACAACATGGGAGTACTGTTGGAAGTAGACGATGGGACACTGAAGAAGATAGATCATGATCATCAGAAGGCTGATGACTGTCTTCGTGAGATGTTGAGGGAGTGGTTGAAACAGGTCAACCCTCGTCCATCATGGAGAGCACTGGCTGAGGCTGTGGAACCATTTGATCCAAGCATTGCACAAGAGATTAGAAGGAAGATATAACACCTTTACCTTCAGTCACTAGCCTCGTAAACCAGTCCCTCCCCGCGCTTAGCAATAAGCGCTAAGCATAGCGGGGAGGGACTGGTTAACGAGGCTATTCAGTCACATCATTCAAGTTTCATTGAAAACTTATTTGCTACCCAGATGTTTTGTTGGGAAGCAAGACTAGTATGTTTTGTCTCTACCTAGCATGTATTGTTTTTTGTTTTTTTTTCCAGTGTGGATTTTAACAACTATTTATTTTTTGTGAAATTTCATTCTCTCACAAAATCAAATGCAACATATCTCAAGAGGGAGTGGCCAGGCCACGAGATCTGTCCACGTGTAGTAAAGTTCAAAGATCAGAGCAAGAGGTACAATTATACAGAAACTATGGACGAAGAACTGAAAAAGGTACTTACTAGTGCAAGCATAGATCTGTGGTGTAAATTAAGAGATTATCATCTTGAAAACAAATTTATCTGGTTTCTTGTAGGCATTCACTGATTTACAAGTGAAGGCTCAAGAGATGAACCAGAGAGTGAGGGTGTCAGAAGGACAGATCAACAGCCTCAAGAGAGACATTGCTAAAGCAAAGCTCACTAAACAGGAGCTGTCCACTCTACCAGATGGAACGAAGACATACAGAGCAGTAGGAAGAATGTATGTGTACACAGTTAGATATGTACTGTCCATTTGCCTACCAAATATGGACACTTTGTGCCTGTTCAGTCACAATCCAGTTTCACAGGTTCAGCTTGAATAGTCTGGCTAGCCAGTGGTTGTTATCGTAATTTTTAACTAGGTCTCAAATTGTATATGGTGCTTATATCTTCTTTGTTAAAAATCAGTTTTAATGTACATCTTACTTTAATTCTCAGGTTTATCCTGGACTCTGTAGGAGACATCAGTAAAGATCTGGAGTGCCAGGAGAAGGAGGCAGAGGGGAGGATCAAGAGCATAGAGGAGCAGGTGGCCTACTGGCAGAAGAATGTGAAGGAGAGCGAAGAGAACATTAGAGACATGTTAATGCACAGGAGAGACAAGTGATATGGGTACCAGTTTAGGTGGTAATTCTTAGGATGATGTTCAGCCTGTACATTATAGAGTCCACACAATATTATTATGCTACAATCATGCCATGCATCCTGCAGTGTACTCGACTACATTATACACTCATAATATTATGTGGGGTCAATATCATTAATTTTGACAGTTGATATTATTATTGCTATGATTTGCAATTGAATTTGGCCAATTTGCACAGAAACAGTCACACTATATACGAAATATCAAACTCCTCATACAATTCTATTGCTACATAGTGTGAACCGTTCAATTTCCGACAGTGACTTTGCCTTCATCTTGGGTTTGCCAGGCCCCGCCTCTCCTTGTGGTGGGGTCTCAGGGGGAGGGAGGGTCGGCTCTGAAACAGTCTCCGTCAGATCCACACTAGACACAGAGGACGATTTCTTCCCTCTGTATCGGAGGGTGTCGGTCGAAGCTTGGTCGTCTTTGCTGCTAGATGTGGTGGCTTGACTGGTTTGACTGGTGGAACTTGATTTACGGGATTGAGATGGAGGACTGGGAGGCGTGGCACGATATTGACATGCCTTCCCGAGCAGAACAATCCCAAGCAATATCTTTAGTGCAATCAGACTGCAGTGTGTGAAAGACAAAAGGGGAAAAAAAATCATACAGGATTTTGTAAATGACGACCATTACACATTGATGGATTCACTCACCATAAGTAAACCACAACGACCAGTATTGCACCAGTGAGTCCAGGAAACTTGATGGATCTACTTAGAGTCTTCCAAACCTACAGACACAGTTGCCAGCAGTTAATGGTAAAGTTGAGCAAGGCAATATCTGAGTAAGGTGTTGCCACAATAAAAAGCAGTAACAATCTAACTTACCAAGCAGCTCAATGGCAAAGGAATGAAGCCCATTCTCCTCGACACCTGATCAAAATGGTCATATTTTGCCTGCATTCAATTGAAAATCAAAACACGAGTATATTGAACTATGCTGCTATTGATTTATTACATTGACGATCTTTACCAAAAAATTTTTTGCGTGCAACGTGCCTGGCAAAGAGCGTCAATGCAAAAAGTCAATTATTATTGGGCAATAAACAGCTTGCAAAGGCTGTAGTTGGTCTCAAAAACGTACCAATTGCATATTGATAGACATAACTACTTACGTTCTTCTGCCTGCTAGTGACCAAGTCCTTGGCAAGAATAGCACGATATTTTTTATAGACCTCAGAATCAATGTCATTGAATTTCGTTATAAAGGCATGTTTCACCCAATCCACAAAGATCTCCGAGAAGAAAACAAGGAGAATGATAGGAATAATGGTCTCCATGTAGGCTGTGTGGAGAGAGAGAGAGAGAGAGAGAGAAAGAGAGAGAGAGAGAGAGAGAGGGGGGGGGTCAACAATATGGGGTTGATATCAATGTAGAATGCACTAAGCACTCACCCAAGTCCCACTCAAACTGGTTGAGGTTCAGTATAATGACCACTGACAGGAGAACCAGGTAGTGGAACCTCTCCCTGATGTCTGAAACCAGAGACAGAATGAGCATATGAGACAAATCTCACTAGCCTCATTTCCATGCAGGCTCCTCCTTTGTGAAAAACGAAACTATTCACAAAGGAGAAGCCTAGGAACAAGACTAGAATCTCACTACCTAGCTACCTGGTCCATCCTACTCACCGCTGCACGATATTTGAAAGAGATTATTGATCTCAAACTTCTTAAAGACGCTCCCTTTGAGTTCTACAAAGTTGTTAGACATCATTATCGTGAGAAGGACCTTGCTGTAGGAGTTGATGGCCACATTGAGAGTGATGGCCTGGATCAGTATCACATTGGTGTGGAGAACTAGGGTACAGGGGTTGTATTAAGGAAGCACAACATTCAATATTTCCCCCTATAATTACCGTATAGCCGGAAATATTGACGGTCAAAAAATTTGACGATTTGCTCTGCGGAACGTAAAATAAAAATATTGACGAATTTAAATTTGACGATTTGCGCGTGCCCACAATACATTCATATACGGCGCCCAAAATATTGCCGGATTTAAATTTGACGATTTGGACTTTGACCGTCAAACCGTCAAATTAAAATCCCCGTCAATATTTCCGGCTATACGGTATTAGGCAACGTCAAAACCAAGCCAGCCTGTGCATGCTTTATCAGTGTACCAACACGTGTTGGTAAAGGTCGTCAAAACAAGAAACTAACAATCAAATATACAGCTAAGCACAACCGTGCAGTTATAAACTTGTAACTGCTATGCAGACTATTCACTGTGACAGCATGCCTGTACAGTATGTGAGGATACACACATAGAACACAGCCAGGCAGAAGTAGAAGAGTGTCTCGAGGTGCTCTCTCTTCCTCTGCCTTCTCTCAGCTGCCAGCCAGAAGAGGGAGTCCAAGGTGTCCTGACCTGGGGGGAAACATGGCAGAGGTTTATCAGGATACCATCACAATCATTGCTAAGTTGTTTGGCTTCCATGTTTGCTTACCTATAGAGGCCAACAGTCTATCTACAATCTGAACAACAACAATAATGTGTGCATGTGTGTAGAAGTGATGTATCATGACACTGTGCTTGAGTAGCAAACCACACAACACAAGATCATGTCAGCACACATAGTTTGGCTATCTAATGAGCATCATCTGTACTGAACTTAAATATAAGGCTATTAATGGCATTCATTTTATGTAAGGTCACATGCACCTCAGCTGTCAACTGTCTGTTTTGAACAAAAAAAGAATTGTTATTCACTGTCACTTCCTCTGCACCATCATGACAGACCAGGAAGCAACTTGGGCACATCATGCAAGCATGGCTCTGACAGAGTATGCAGAAACTGATAGCAGTGCACTAGCTAATCCTCAAGGGATTTGTAAACCATGACCCAGTCAGCTTGGTCATAAAATTATAAGATCTTTATTTATAGATACAACCTTACATATGTATAATTATAGCTATCAAAAAATAGCGTATAAAGCACAGTATTGCTGATCCTTGCATACATTTTATCATTATACTCCAAATTTAGGCAATATGATAATTATTATCTATATGAATGCCATTTGTAAAGGTTCAAGCTGACTGTAGACTCTCACCTCCAACATGTTATAAATCACATATAGTTTTATCACGGACTGGCCTCGTATCATGTGATAGAGGGAGGAGATGTCGATGTATCCCATGGCAATGGAGCACAAGATGAGGATACACACTACACTGTGCAGAATGGGTGCATGGTGAGGTGGGGGTGGGGGGGTTGAGAGGATAGAGAATAAAAGATGAATTAAGGGAAGAGTATTAAATTTTGTTAAATTTGTCAAATTTTATAAATTTTGTGATGGGGGTTACCTCGAATGAGGTCAATCTTCTGGGCCTGGTCTAGCAGTCGCTGCCTAGAAGAAATCAAATAAAAATTCCATGAAATGGCTATAAATACATATTATTATCACAAATCAATTTAACCCCTATTATGGAAAACCACAACATTGATGATAACAATCTCTCCCTCACAGGAGACAAAGGTCTTCCCTGCCACAAACACACCAACACATGTGCAGTCTGCAAACATTCCAACTCTCTAAGGTCAAGGCTCCAGACAGAGACAGGAGTCTGGATGTCTTGACCAGAGACAGTGGGTTGTGATGATAAACAACATCAGCTGGGAAAGAGAGGAAATGTTTAGGAGACAGAGACAGAGACAGTGTGTCTGTTCACTCTCTGATGCCAAGCACCATGGTTACTAGTTACACTGTTACTATTTATAGCCTCTGCTTTGGAGTGATGTAAGTCTATGCACTAAAATAACAATATTCATTACTTAAATAGGGAGTTGACAAGGAGTTGATCCTAGCACACAGTAACAGTTAAAACCACTGACTGGACACCCTCACTGATGACCAATATAGAGAGTTCATCAATCAAACTATTCAAAACACTAGCAAGCATAACTAATGGTGATTACACTAGAGTTTTGGGACAAAATTTGCTCCCACACACAAATATGCATACACACACACAAAACAAATCTATGGCAACCCACTCACCATGAGCAGGAGAGGAGTCTGAAGGTGAACATGAGGAGAGCCAGGAGTATCCTTATGGGGAGGAAGGTCACCAGGAACAAGAAGGCATCGAGACATATGAAGAATCCAAACAGCATAAGCTGTGTGTGTGTGTGCGCATGTGTGTGTGTTGTTTTAAGGATTGATCATGTACAATTTTGTCTAAGTATAGCTAGCTATATTGACATTCATGAGCTAATTGCAAAATGATCATTTGAGTGGGCTGACACATTGGGCCATTCATTCCAGGCACGTGTATGGACACTGTATATACACTATCTGCACACAATAGGTGGCCTCGGGCTAGTTGCTAAAACACTAGACACATAAGTGGCCGTGTGAACCATTGTGAAGACTACAAGAACTAAAAGAGACAAAAACAATAGACACAGTCCACTTCAAAGGGAAGACTAACAAGCTTATAAATCCACTGAGATATAACAATTGTCAAAAAGACACAAAGTTGTACACAAAAAAGCAAAGAATCTTGGGGAATGGCTGAAATTTTGACTTAAGCAATGGTTAGCAACGTAGGTATGCTTTGCTAGAAGATAATCTTAATATTTACCAAGACAATATTTACATCAGACATTTCCGTTAAGTCATTTTGAATGTTGTAGTCAGCAAATGGGTTTATGATGAAAAGGAACCATAAAATAATACCTTTGTTAACTGTGCAATATCATCATGTCAATAGATCATACACAGGACGTTCAATTAGGGAACAACAACCCCCTTGAACAATGCCATGTTTCTTCACAAGAAAAGGAAGCTAGAGAAGAAGTGATACATCACTGACAGACATCTGTCGCATAAGCTAGGTTACAACACCCATTTGGTGTAGCTAACACTCCTATATACACACACACACACACACACACACACACACACACACACACACACACACACACACACACACACACACACACACACACACACACANAGAGGAAAAAGTCCCTTGCGATAACCTGGTTTAGTCCCTTCCACTCAATGGCCTCATTAATACATACCTTCACACAGGCAAGTCAGGCACAGTTGTTATTCACTACCTAGAGGTCATGAATAATTAAGACTTTGACCCAGATATGTACAAAAATAAAATTCTGCATTTCATCATTCCATAATAACTACTAAGCATCATCTGACCAGTAGCTTCTAGAAGGGTCCAGATAAAGCTCAGAGAACTTTGTACCCCAATCAACAACAACTGGGACACTCCCAGGGGACCCCCCACTTTCTCTAACCATTTCCTCTCAGTTCACACATGATTTCATGGATCATTGCAATGATCTTAGTTGAAGTGGGCTCTTCACAGACCATTAGTTGAACTCTTCAGCAGAATTTAGGGATCATAGAACATCTTTATTGAAGGTGCTATCACCAACCAACACCAATCTAGGATAATTTGCAGGTTAAGCAGCCACCTTCATGTAACTTAACTAACACACTAACTACATATGGGTTCTTCCTTAGAAGAGCACAAGGAAACTCATGGTGAGAGAGGACTGATGGGATTTCAGTAATGATAGCTAATCATGGGTACACCTAGGTGCCATTCACCAAGCTAGCTAGCCATGCACCTTAATGCTGCCAAACTCAGCATGCAAACTGGAGTGGGTTCATTCTGAGAAGAAAACAAGGAACCATCCCTTCAGTGGGTCCAAGAATGATAACCCTCAAGAAACAATGTTTAGGTGCTTCATTACAATACCCATTAATGTTTGTTAATTTGTCACACACATTTCCTCCATATGTTTGTCAAAGTGTGGTTACTATGGAAGGTGCTAGCACTAGCACTGAAGCTGCTTTGTATGGGTATGAACACATTATGTACGATTATGTCAGAAATGACCCACATCTCACCTGCTCTAGCTGTCGAGGTACCTTCATAAAAGTGCTGACTCGGCGCTGCTTATCGGAATACATCTGATCACACTCTTCCAATAGGTAGCCATGGGAGACCTCAGAGATGAGGTAGTGGAAGAACGAAAGATCTATGGAAATCATGATGAAAAACACATAAGTCAGTGCTAATTGATCAGCTAGACACTGGTATTCTAATTAATGCACACCACATTACGATGGCACCGTGACCAAGGCCTATTCCACTTGGTATTTCACGCACGGGTTATGTAGCTACCTTTTTCTCGCCCTTCAGACATTTTGATCCAGAATTATCTGGAGCTGGAGAACTCTGCACTTTTCACTTACTTTACTTGCACTCTGCACTTTGCATGCGCACTAAGTAAAGGTGGGCGTGTCTACTTTGCGGTTAATAGCTGTTGAGATCGCCATGGCCATATGGATGAGATCGCTAAGTATAAAAGCTTTTCATTATCCACAGAATATCTTACAAGAACGTCAATCCACGATGGTATCAGTTGCTTGTTTATTCTCCATGCGGAGATAGATTTTGTGGATTTTAATTGTTTTGAAGCACTGAATTTATCTTACCACTGAACAGTCGGTGTGAAGCTTCAAATTTGCGGACTCCGAGACCGATTCGAGGCTCAAATTGCAAGTTACCACAAATAAATTGGCTGCATCAGTTAGACGACATGCACCGACCCTTGGCGAAAATATTTTTCATCTCAGTTTTCTTATCTATTGTGCTTCGTTCGGAGGCCGAATTCTTGCCTCATGGTAATTTGTGAATAATAATTAAAATAACTATAATTCATAATACTAATGTAAATTAAATTTTGTGGGCAATTTTGTTAACCATGTAAGCTATAAAATTAATATTTTATTTTTTACAGGAGTATTGTCATCACTCTCTCAAAGTGGTGATCATCTCATCTTAACATTGACACCATTCCCAAGTGGAGCCGTCACCACCTCCACGATCGGCTCATTGAACACTACTTTCGACTGTCCATCTTGTATGGACCACTCACCCTTTTCTGTACCTTATGGGGACAAATACTTTGAAGCTCTTCTAACAAACAATTCTCTCTTGTTGCTTCAAATAGAACAAGACTCGGAAACTGACTCTAACGTGCGAATTAATGCATCTGTACCATTCAATACAAGCTGTCGTCCTAGACACTATGTTAGATCCGCTTTCAATGAAGAGAACTATTATGTTGTCTTTGATTTCTGTGAAACATGGAATCCTCGGCGCAGGGATGGTGTCATTTCGCCTCCTCCGAACACAATATCTGGACCAAGTACAGTTGCAAGTACTGTTAGGGGTGATGACTACATCATTACGGCAAGAGAGACAGAGATAACGATAAGTGATGTATCAAACAACATTAACCCAATACAAATTACCCCAGCTTCGGACCAGTGTGTGGAGTATACCAATCTGTATCCTCTGCGTTGTCCGACAGCTGCTGAAGATAATTGGATCGATTTCTTCGTGGAATGTAGAACATCGGATCAAACTCACAAACTATTCACCGTACGCCACAACTTATTTTTTGGCACACGGCAAACAGAACTCATTGGGGTACGTGGCACTCCACTCACTTCTGATTTCAGCGATTTCATTGCCATTCTTGATGGATCTGAACTAATCGTCATGAATTACAATGACCTCACTCAACTTCCCGGTCGCTACACCTTCCCTGATCGCATTGAAACCACCTACTTCTATGAGGTGGCTTCCACAACATGGCTGAGTGTGGTCATTGCCAACCAAGATCTCTTCTTAGTCAATGTGGCTGAATTTGTGAGCACAAGAGGTGGCCCTGATTCCATGTTTGAGATACCCAACACGAATGCAGGTCCCTGTGATCCAACTTCTCTTCCACAACGAATGGTTACATCTGAACACTTGATGGTGGCTGTTCAAAACAACCAGAGAACTTTTGACTTTGTAGCTCTCAATCTTAACACCAGTGGCACACCCTCTGAAGTAGGTCGTGTGGAACGGATTACACAGAGACCTTCCTATATTGTCCATTTCCAAGAGGGCGTGTTACCACCTCCATCAACAGACCCTCCCACAACAGACCCACCCACTACTGAACCTGAAGCTACTACAACTGCTGAGACTGTAGAGCCTCTGACAACACAACCAGTTGATGAAGAGACCACTGCTACAGTGGGACCTCCAGATCACTCTACCGACACAGCTGAACTACCTCCTGACTCTCCACCAAAGAAACCAGTTCCTGTACACATCATAGCTCCTTCGACTGGTGGTGTGCTCCTTGCATTAGTGATAGTTATTATTGTTGCCATCGGAGTTGGATGTGTAGTTTATGCTAGTAAACACACGAAATCTGTTAATGTTTCTGCCACACAAGAGTCATCCAGAAACCGCCATTCCGGGAGCATTAGCCCACTTTCAAATACTTCACAATCGAGTCTATCTAGTGATGGTGTGATTGTCTACAAACCACCATATCAGGAATCAACAGGTCAACAATGAAGATTTAAAAAATTAAAACTTGAAATAAAAAATCAGCTCCTAGAAATCATTGCACCAACTTTTCAAGTTCAAATCACCTGAGCTAGCCTTCAGAGATCAGTGCTATCATATCTGATGTGTGCATCCAAATTTTCAGTGTATGCTCCTTCTCCTTACTGACTTAATTTATTGTTATTTATGCCTATTGTATGCTCCTTCTCCTGTACTAATTTAATTTATGCCCTTTGTATGCTCCTTCTCCTTACTATAATATTATACACATTGTTATTTATGTCCTTGGTACATCTGTACTATCTAGCAATTGCACTGGTATTACTATATCATCCTCAATCAAAATTTGTTCAACTAAAACATTACTAATTTTAGGGAAAGATTACATAGTATAAATTATCAAAGCAAAACAACCTGACATACTGTGCATGGTGCAGTATTGTCTAAATTTCAATTTAGATTTCTTCATAATCTACAGTTACTAGCATCAGATTCTGTACATGTAGCTACATATTGATGAAGCTAATTTCCAAGATGCCTATCAGTATGACCTAATGACACAAATATTGTCCTGAGTCCTACTATAATGTACTCAGTAGGAGTTGTGGTTAATGGGTACTTCCTGCTTTGTTTGCTAATTCTATTTTTAATCAATGACTATGACGTATTGTGCCTTGGATATTCTAAATAATGCACACCATCGTGGTTTTTCTCTTTTCAAGTTCAAGAAAACCCCCCTTGCATATAAAAAGAATTGCGGATCAAGCCATGGCTCAGTTTTGCGGACGCTCTCCTTTTGTTTTCTTACAAAACCACCTTTTGATGGGAAACTGTTTTCGTGATGAAATTTCCAGCAACTGTTGTAGCGATTCTACATTTGTTCGCACTGGCCGCTGCAGATGGGCCATCGGAGAGCCGACAAGTCGTATACGGTGAGAATTTTAGTTATCTTCAGATGTCCTGATCTGGCTTGAAGGTGTCTAAACAATATTTAATAAGTATGCAACTCACTGATTCTACAAAACAACGTAACGATTTTATAGGAGTATAAACTTGCATGTAATTTTATATTCTTTTTTCAGGTCAGCTAATTTGCTACGGTGATGGATTCCAGAAGTTCCTCACTGGAGCAAAAGTATCTATAGAGCAACACTTCGGCTGCCAGGAGTGTACAGGCCCCACACTAACCTATGGCGGTGTACCTGGTGTCTATGTGTTCCTCTCCTCAAGGGAAGCCCACATCTTCATCAATGGCTCCCTCCACCAATCCCTGCCCCTTGATGACTGCTCACCATCCTACCTCTACCACTCTGTGAGCAACCCAGAGCGGATATGGATCCAATGTAAGTCCTCTCCTCCCTCGTACACCCCAATGTACAACCGTATCGATCGCTCTGACATCGATACTTGGACAATCGTAAGACGTACAAAGCCAGGCTCGGACATTTCATATGCCGAAGATCCCAATAATGCGATCATTACAGGGGGGCGATTTGGACGATGGAATGACGATATTGTGGTAGCCATGGTCAGGGGAAGACCTGAGGTTGCCATATTCCCCGATAGCTTTGTCTCAGATCCGGTGGTGTACTCCCTAGCTGATTATTGCGACAATCTTGCCACTCTCCATGCAAGCCAACTGTATGATGAGAGCAACTTTCTGCAGTTTGTGGTGGATTGTGTGAGCAGTAATGTGACAAAGAGGTGGGTGATTACACTGAATGCCTTTCTAGTTGATGCCATAGATCCGTACCAGCTTCCTCACACTGGTGGGGCTGTGTCAGTCACACAAGATGGAGGACATTTTCTCATCCATGACACATCCCAGATATTCCTGGTCAATCGTTATGACCATGATTCAGTTGAACCAGCTGTGATGAACTTTGGCTCAGTGATTACAGGGGTACAACAGGTGAGGGGAGATCTCCTGATTGAATCTCCCGGGAAGAATCGCACTCTGCTGAACGTGACCGAGTTCACTAGCTCAACAGCTGAAGAGGGTCTGACCACTCTACCCCAATCTGAGACCTACTGCCCTGATAGGGTGTGCCCACCATCTGTCGTGATCCAGGACAAATACCTTGTAGTGTTCACACAGGAATTGTCCTACCTTCTTGCACTGGTGTACGATCTAGATGATCCTCTATCCGAGCCTTTCGTTGTAGACAAGATATTTATAGCTACCTTCCCTCGTGTATGCTTTTATGTAGAAGGAGAAACTGTGCTGTTTACGTTGGACCGTTCTTCTGGCGAAGAGACTGCTACAACACCAACATTGCCACCCCCTCCCAGTAGTACAACAATAGAGCCTAGGACCAATGGGCTCAAATCTGGAGATGTTGTAGGAATAGTGATCGCAGCAGTTATTGCTTTCTTTGTCATTGTTGGCATTGTGTGTACAATCCTTGCTATTATTAAGTTTAGGCAAAAGAGTAAAGTAATCAAGCGGAATGATTCGACCATGATGCGTTACAGTCCCGATCTAAAACAAAAACAAGACATCTCTTTGGAAAAAGAAGACAAAGCTGAACTGTCGTCAGAAAAGGACGAATCTGAAAATCATCACCAAGGAATGCAGGAACTACCTGAAATAAAGACACCTGAAGTGACAGATGAAAATAGTGGATCCATCACGTCATCTGGTTTCGATGGTTCGAGTCGTGAATCTTCCAGACTGTCCACCCCTGTGCCTCCTAGTGACCAGAAGAAGGGTACCTCCTACTACCTGTCGGTTGGTGGCCAAACATCCGATTACTACTCAAGCCGGGAAACGACTCCATCTCTGACTCCATCTCTTACCCCATCTGGCTCACCACTACTCCCTCATTACAGCCGGATAATTTGCTCTCCGGACATGCAGCAGGATGGAACGTACTTGGCTGGCCAATCTAAGTTGGTGGTATCAGACACAGCACCTTATCATGTACTACCACCTCATAATCGTCAAAAAATTCGCTTGCCAGACGTGCAGCAGGATGGAACATACTCGGCTGGCCGATCCAAGTTGGTAGTCTCATGCACAGCGTCGAAAGGGGGACTTGAATATCAAGTTTCTACCAGCTGTGGCAACCAACTACCAATTACTGCAGAACATGAGAACAATGGTGAGAGGGTTTAGGCAAGCAACCCAAAAAAAGTTTAGAAAGGAAAGGAAAAGGGGGAAAAAAAAGAATAAAAGGAACAAAACAAGAAAAGAAACAACAAAAAAAAAGAAGTGTGATGACAAAATTAATAACTCTGCATGTACCCCCCTAAAGTCATAACTCACCCTCCCTATTATGTTATGATTATTATACAATATCCTAGACATGCACCTATTTATGATTGTGCATAATTATATTTATATCCTGTTTGCATTGATTGGTGGGAGTATATTGTGTAAATGCGTACACGTGCCTCTGGAATTAAGAACAATTGATACACTTGGCTATGCCTCAATGAATAAAATTAATAGTAATAATGTATGTGATCAGCATGAATGAATATACACAGGTATAATACACATAGGCAGCTGCTGAAAGGGACAATGGCGAGAAAGAGTGCCATAACATTAAAAAGGAGCATGCTAACATGGATAATAATGATATTCATACATGCAGAGTGTACCATGAACACCAATAACCTACACCATCCTTCACAGTTGCACACATGCACACACATGTCTGTATACATGCAGACATGTACAAACACATGTCATGCAAATTCCTCTACAGACTGTGGTTAGATAAGGGTAAACAAACAATTAATTGTGGTTCCACCATCCAACCAGACTGGTCAATATGCCACTAAACCATAGCCAGAATTCCTGAGTTCTGAGAATTGTGCAACACCTATAGATAGGTTGCATCATTCACTTACATCATCATAATATCCTAAAAACAAAAACATATTCACACATCTAGATGAAACCAAGAGTGTGACCCATATGTATGTAGCTACATCAATGCAGGGGGGCACCCCACATGCTATGAAGCCACTATCAATCCAGTTTGAACCAGCCAGAACCGAGATCTTTCTAGAAGTAAGGCATACTTAATGAATGAAGTTAACCCAGAACAAAATCCCCTTTGTGAATGTCTGTCTATATCACAAAATTAATATATAAATACACACAAACATACTGTGTGGTACATTTGAAAAGGTCAAAATATCCTAAACCTGCAGAACATTCTAGATTGTTCCAGAGCAAGTAATCCCCCCCCCCCATTACATTTATGGATCTGTACTCATGAATTATTGATGCATCATAAAGGTCAGATTTATACACCTGATAACAATTAAAATACACTATCATTAGAAGTCAATAAATTATCACTACAGCTGGGTCATCTTTCTTATCATGTAGTTCAAAATCCCTCCCGGCAAAGCAGCACTTGACAGAGAAAGATTTGCCATCATTGAGCTGTGTGTGTGTGTGTGTGTGTGTGTGTGTGTGTGTCAGTGAGATCAATTTTCACAAATTTGGGACAATGTTTGTCACTATAGTAATGAAAGTTGGAGTGGGTAGAGGGGATAACATGAAACCAGGAGAAAACAGTTTTACAAGACACAACAACCACACACAACCACATCTAGCAGGGAAACAAGGGAACTAGCTAGGAGGAAAAACAGTTTGAAAGTAAAGCATACAATATAATAAAGGAACAGACTAAAAATAAAGCAATGCAATGCATTTTCATAATTAAATTAGTCCCCTGTGGTACATGTACCCCACATTGGTATGCCTTGATCTACCCACAGAGTGGCAGTGGTAATCATAACAATATGACTTTACACTATGCATCAAGGAAGAAAGTCATCATATTGAGCAACAATCTTGATAAAGCATTTCCTTCATCAATGCTACATCAGCACACCCACCCTGCCTATTATCACAGCACAGCTCTCTCTCTCTCTCTCTCTTTCTCTCTCTCTCTCTCTCTCTCTCTCTCTCTCTCTCTCTCTCTCTCTCTCTCTCTCTCTCTCTCACCTGTACAGTGAGGTCCTGGCCTGGTCTACTGGAGGGGGACAATCCCCATCCCAACAAGGTTAGATCGATGGATCCTGTCGTATGTTTCAGCAATTACAGCTTTGATGACATCACGATGAATAAATGACAACTTAGTTATTGCCTGTAATATAATTAATAGCAGCTGCATGTACATTATCTATATACCTTAAGGTTACTATTAATTGCGGCAACTAATTTTAGTGATTTTAGCGAGAAGGTTGAAAATCGCTAAATTAAGTATGCCCAATATTTTATACCATAATAGAATTTCACTTAATTAGAACAAAAATATTAAATTGCTAAATTAATATCAGCCAAAAGTGCATATGTGCCAAACTGCTAAAATTAATTGCCGCAATTAATAGTAACCTTAAGGTATATATTATTGCATCGTGGTTAATGACATCAGATAACTGCACACAACACTTATGACATCATATTACATCACCAAAATGCAGGCTTACTACTTTCCTTCAACTTAACACTAAGCAGCAGAAATAAAAATGCTAAAGACTTTTACCCCTCTAACACTTGATTTTTTGGGGTTATCTAGAAGAATGCCTTTTGAGAACCTATAGTTACTGTGAATATGTAATTCAGGGGGTGAAAGACACAGCTGCAGAGGTGTCACATGATAGCCCCACCCATCTTTTTATTAAAAATCAATTACATTATGTAGAACCCAACCTTACTTAGCATTGATAGGTTAAGTGGCAAATAACCCAAATTCAAAAAGTTTGTGCTCTTCATTTGGAACACTGTGTAAGGCCTTTTGTATGTGAGAATATAGGTATATCTATCTCCTAGGGGGTAAATAATAAATAGGCATGTATGTGCATTACCTCAAATGAGATCAATCTTCTGGGCCTGGTCTAACAATCGCTGCCTGGAGTAAGAAATTGAGCAATAAATGCCAACCAATAAATATTCAACTCTGTAGAAGACTACACTGATCAAAACAACTTCTCCCTTCAAGGAGACAAACATCTTGTCTTATCTACATTTATAGTCAGCAAGCATTCCAACCTTGGACAGGTCAGGGATGACATAGAAAGATAGCAGTCTGGATGATCCAACTGAGACAATAGAGTGTGCTGATAAACACAGGAAATAGAAGGAAATGTTTAGGAGACAGAGAGTCTCCAATGTCATATCAACAGACCAGGACAATACCTCAGTGGATATCTTAGAATACGTAGTTACCTAATGCACACAGCAGCACACTGGGTGCTATATATAGGACCTGATCAATATTCATTTGCATCTGTGTGAGGAAAAAAAATGCTAGTCTAGCTTAATATTATATTTTTGTTGATCAAGACAATATGTCAGCATGCTTACTTATTATTCTAGACCAGCAGGAAGTATGACACTCTCACTGGCTGATCTAAGCTAATTATACAATACAGGGCTCATTAATCACTCACTTATTTGACCAATTTAGAGAGTTCATTGATCAAAACAGGATATATACCACAGCACCAGTGGAGTTTTGGGACAAAATTTGTTACCATACACAAATATGTATACACACACACACACACACACACACACACACACACACACACACACACACACACACACACACACACACACACACACACACACACANCACACACACACACACACACACACACACACACACACACACACACACACACACAATCTAACACAAGAATGGTGGTATGATAACCCACCCACTCACCACGACCAGGAGAGGAGTCTGAAGGTGAACATGAGGAGAGCCAGGAGTATCCTTATGGGGAGGAAGAAGGCATCCAAACAGATAAAGAATCCAACAGCATTTACTGCAGTGTGTGTGTGTGTGTGTGTGTGTGTGTGTGTGTGTGTGTGTGTGTGTGTGTGTGTGTGTGTGTGTGTGTGTGTGTATGTTTATCTATGTATCAATTTAAGAATCAATGTATACACAATTTTAATTTTATCTAAGTAAGTGTGAGCACACATTGAGTTTGTAGAGAGAAAGGCTATTCATTCAAGACACGTGTATGGTCATTCTCAGAACACAATGGATTGTTTCAGGCTATTGGCTAAAACACTAGGTACACATTAGCAAGCGTAATTCCTCTCAGAACTAATGAAGTGTTTCCAAACAAGGAGCAAAAGTTGTACACAAACATAGAGAGAAGTAACCTTGAAAGAAAGCCAAACCTTTTAGCTTTAAGTACTGCTTGGCAACATTGGTATGCTTTGCTAAAGGATAATGTTATTACTAGGAGATTATCAACAATTTCCGCTTGTCATTGCTATAGTCAATAATCAAGAAACAGGGAAATCCATTATATTTATGCATACTATGCAATATTACAGCACCAATATCAACCACAAAGGATGTTCTTATTAGAAAACAATAGCTCCTGCATTATAATTATGATCTTGTTGCTTTACAAGAAAAGGAACCTGTAAAACATGACACATCACTGAACACTGCTGGTAATCTGGCAGATCAACTACTACTGTATCCAACACATGCCCAAATTGCTTAAACTCAGTCTCACTAGGTCTAGTCCCTTGTACCCTTTAAGGGCAACAGACATTATTATACTTCCATCACATGCATTGTCAGGTATTTCAAGTTGTTATTCATGACCTCTGGGGTCAAAGATAATGATCCCAAACTTAAACCAGACTTTTCTAGATTTCTGGAAAGCTCTGGTAGAATAGCTAGGTGACCTTTGAACCTCACTCAATGGAAGGGGACAAGTCCCAGGGGAACACCAGCTTCCTCAAGCATTTCCTGTATGATTTCATACCTCAACATCTGCACCCTATTGTACCTGGCACCAATCTATACTCAATAACTGTAGCTTCAATAACAAATAACATAGTGCCACTAGATTCTTTCTCAGAAGACAATGAGGAAACAAACTAAGGGATGACTTTCAAAGGGAGCTATAGTTAGGTGCTTCAATAAATGTACCAACTTTGACAATAAGAGTATGTGGAAGAACCCTGCACACAAATTAACAAGCATTATTTACCAGTTAGGCACATAACTAACACTCTGTCAGTGTGGATATGTGCATGTTAGGTAAAATTATGTCAGACCCAAATCTCACTTGCTCTAGCTGTCGAGGCACCTTCATAAAAGTGCTGACTCGGCACTGTTTGTCAGAATACATCTGATCACAGACCTCAGAGATGAGTTCAATAGTAGTGAAGGAATGAAAGACCTATAGAGTGGGACAATAATAAAAAAAATTATTACACTGAACATGACGAAAGATAATTTTGTAATCAATTCTAAATATCGCACACCAGAGTCAATGACTGTGCAAATTACTAATGGCCTAACTTACAGCAAAGACTATCTATGATTCTTTGTCTCTCTCTTCGACCATCATCTGACATCATAAGTTATACCATAGATAATATATACTGCTAGGTTGCTCTATGGGTACCTAGCCTAAGCATGTACATATATCTCCAGCACGACCAAGCACGTGATCTGGCATGCGGTACGCGGTTGCATGCGCATAGGTGCGCGCGCGCAGCGCGCGCTTGTGGCCGGGGGCGGGTCTGATCATAGCTACCTACCATGATAGACTCGGCGAGGCTGCATATAAAAAAAAGGACTCAGAGCCATCTCCTCACAATGCAGAAGCTGTTCAAAATAATCCCACAGATATTGCTAGTTAACAAGGATTCGTCAATTGGTTATTTTATCATCCCTGTGGTGATCGAATTTGTGGTTTGTGATTTTAATACGTGATAACAAGCTCCGTGAGTCTGACTGCGTCAGAAACAAAATGCCAAGATTCTCCAAGAAGGCACTTTGTGCTTCAGTTCTACTGTCGGTTGTGTCTCGGTTGTTTTGTTCCGAAAGTATTCTCCACGGTAAGAAATGATTTTCAATTGTGGTTGAATTTGTTAATCAACTACTCACTAATTACTCGCTAATTACATTCACTTACGTTGCTTATGCGCATGTTTAAACGTTTACTGCAATACAGGTACACTGATGTCGTTATCTCGAAGTGGTGACCACCTCATCTCAACTTCAGTACCCTTCCCAAGTGGAACCAGCACAACCTCCCCAATCGGTTCACTGAACACTTCTCTTGACTGTCCATCTTGTATGGACCGCACACCTTTTTCTGCACCCTATGGAGGCAGATACTTTGAAGCAGTTCTCACCAACAATTCTCTCCTGGTACTTCAAATAGGACAAAACTCAGAAACTGATAGCGAAACCGTCTCTAGTGTGCGAATAAATGCATCTATACCATTTGATCCAAGCTGTCGTCCTAGGTACCTTGCAAAATCTGCTTACAATGAAGAAAACTACTATGTTGTCTTTGAGTTTTGTGAAACATGGAACCCTCATCGTGACAGAAATGGTGTCATTTCTCCTCCTTCAAATGTAATGTCTGGCCCTAGTATAGTTGTAATTGCTTTCAGTGGTGAGGACTCCGACTACATTGTTACAGCTAGGCAGACGGTGATAACAATAACTGATGATTCGGAATCTAACCGTTACAACTCTGATAATTCAAGGGAAATTAGGCCAGCTTCTGACCAGTGTGTAGAGTATACCAATCTCTATCCCATACATTGTCCTGCAGCTTCTGGAGATGCTTACATTGATTTCTTACTGGAATGCAGAACATCGGACCAATCTCTCAAACTCTTTTTTGAGCACCTGCACACCCGTAGGCCAAGTACTCCAGCTGAAGAACTCATTGGGGTAAGTGGAGTTCCACTGACTTCTGATTCCAGTGATTTTATTGCCATTCTCGATGGCTCTAAACTAAGCTTCGTTAACTATAATGATCTCTCTCAACATTCCGGTCGCTACACCTTCCCTAGTCATATTGAAACTGTATACTTCTACAAAATTGGAACCTCAATATGGCTCAGTGTAGTGATTGCCAACGAAAATCTCTTCTTAGTCAATGTGGCTGAATTTGTGAGGACTAGAGGTGGTTCTGATTCCATGTTTGAGATACCCAATACAAACGCAGGACTGTGTGATCCGACTTCACTTCCACAGCGACTAGTTACACCCGAACACTTGATGGTAGCTGTTCAAAATGCCCAGGGAAGCTACGACTATGTAGTTGTCAATCTCAACACCAGTGGCACACCCTCTGAAGTGAGTCGTGTGGAACGAATTGATCAGAGACCCTCGTATCTCATCCAATTCCAAGAGAGCATGTCACCACCTCCAACAGATTCTCCAACTACTGCAACTGCTGAGACTGTACAGCCTGTGACAACACAACCACTCATCAATGAAGACACCACTGCTACAGTGGAACCTCCAGAAGATCACTTTACCCACACTACTGAATCTCCTCCATCTCCGCCAAAGAGAGTACACATCATAGCTCCTTCAACTGCTGGTGGTGTTGGTCTGCTACTTGCAGTAGTAGTGGTAATTATCATCATCATCATAGTACTGCGAAAGAATCAAAATAAGAACACTCGCGAAACTGTTGTCACCCCCATTTCAGTCTCGTCTATAACTGACAGTACAAGTACAAGTTCAATTTCATCTTCAGGTTCTAGTGGTATTGTTGTGGTTGGAATTTCTTGTACCATGCCACCATTACCACCAATACAGGAAACAGGTCAAACAGCTGTCACTCATGTGTAGAATCACTATGCAGATATTCAATTCAGAAGGGTTTGTGGTGCTACATCTGATCAGGCATTTTTTCTCATCTTTGTTTCATAAAGTCATCTTGAATCATTACAACTGTCTAGCTGATATTTACATCCCATCAAACAGAGTCTGTCAGATATCCCGGGTCATGCTGATCCATTTTTTGTTTTTGTTGTTTTGTGTGGTTTGTATCACAATAATTGAGGTTCCAATCATCTTTCTTGTAAATTATATAGTGTACATTATTTATTACCATTTCATCCATGATCACAGGTATATCTTTTGTACTATCACAAGATTACTACAAGATTATATGTGTGTGCTATATAGTTTGAATTTTGAAACTATAATGATGCAATAATTTGACCCTAGATATATATATAACCTAGCTTGACATTCCTAACATTGCAAGATGCAAGATAGCGCATTGTTGTGGGCAGACATAATTGCGCAATTGTCAAAATTTTTACGTCAAAACACGTAACGGCTGTTCAATCGATGTACGTGCATGTGATCAGCAGCACTGCGCTGCTCTAAGAGCTAGAGCTAGAGTGTGGTATGTTTCTGGTTGTGTTTCAAGATCTAGAAGACTCTACAAAAGACTATGGATGACGGAATAAAATAATGTGTGTGTTGCAGCAGCACCGTGAATATCCCTAGTCTGGCTGGCCAGACTAGCATATCCCGGGCCGTGTGAACCAACCAATTTCTAAATAATGCGCACCACGTCACCCAAAGGAAATTCCCTATCTAACTTCGACGATAATATATAAAAATTTAAAAACCATGAAACGTTCTGCAGGACACTCTACCTTTGTTTCCTCACGCATACAAAGCCACCATCCCAGCGAAAACTTTTGTTGCAATCATGATGTTTCCTACAGCTATTGTGGCGATTCTACTACCGTTGTTCGCACTGGCCGCCGATGATACGCCGCCAGAGAGCAGCTCACAGGTCGTATACGGTGAGTTTTATATTCAGACGATCTTGCAGGTCTCTCTACCTATGAATTCATTAACCGTAGATCCAGCTATTATTATTATTATTATTGTGAAACAACACGCCACCAGGAGGCGCAAGTGGGGAGGAGGGGAACACACACACAGTGTATTATGTGTTAGCAAACAAATTTTTCTGCAAAATAATTTTTGCGTAAATTAACGTTTAGCATTTTTTTCTGCGTTGATTCCAGGCCAACTAATTTGCTACGGTGATGGATTCCAGAAGTTCCTCACTGGAGCAAAAGCATCTATAGAGCAAAACTTCGGCTGCCAGGAGTGTACAGGCCCCACACTAACCTATGGCGGTGTACCTGGTGTCTATGTGTCCCTCTCCTCAAGGGAAGCCCACATCTTCATCAATGGCTCCCTCCACCAATCCCTGCCCCTTGATGACTGCTCACCATCCTACCTCTACCACTCTGTGAGCAACCCAGAGCGGATATGGATCCAATGTAAGTCCTCATCTCCCTCGTACACCCCAACTTACAACCGTATCGATCGCTCTGACATTTATACTTGGACAATCGTAAGACGTACAAAGCCAGGCTCGGACATTTCATATGCCGAAGATCCCAATAATGCGATCATTACAGGGGGGCAATTTGGACGATGGAATGACGATATTGTGGTAGCCATGGTCAGGGGGAGATCTGAGGTTGCCATATTCCCCGATAGCTCTGTGTCAGACACCACAGAGTACTCACTAGCCAGTCATTGTGATAGGCTCACTACTCTGCACCCAAGTCAACCGTACGGTGAGAGCAACTCTCTGCAGTTTGTGGTCGATTGTGTGCGCAGTAACATGACAAAGAGGTGGGTGATTACACTTGATGCCCATCTAAATGACCACATCAGTCCATACCAGCTTGATCATGCTAATGGAATTGTGTCGGTCACACAAGATGGAAGGTATTTTTTCACCAGTTACACATCCCAGGTAGTCCTAGTTGGTCGATTCAACACCAGTTTGGTTGTGCCAGCTGTGAGTAACTTTGACTCAGTGATTACAGGGGTACAACAGGTGAGGCGTGATCTTCTGATCGAATCTCCCGGCAAGAATCGCACCCTGATAAACGTGACAGAGTTCACTAGCTCAACAGCCATAGAGGGTCTGACCACTCTACCCCACTCTGAGGCCTACTGCCCTCTTGGTGTGTGCACACCATCGGTTGTGATCCAGGACAAATACCTGGTAGTGTTTGTGAAGAATGGCCCCTATCTTGATGCACTGGCCTATGATTTGGACAATCCTCAATCCCAGCCACTCAGAGGGATGGGTAGGTTATTGGCAACTACCAGCTTTCCCCAGATTTGCTTTTTCCAAGAAGGAGACACCCCATTGTTTGAACGAATCCTGGCCACACCTGCAGCTACTACCACTACCTCGAGTAAAGAAACTGATCAGACCCTACGCATCGTCACTACCACCACATCACATCCACCTTCTTCTGAGGGAATTTATGTTGGTGTGGCTCTAGCAATAGTTGCTGGTGTTATTGTTGTTGTCATTCTTATCGCAGCTCTGTTTTGTGTGGTATTGTACCTAATGATGCGTCCACGGGCCAGTTCAGAAAAAAATAAGGAAAAATGCAACTTCAGCAACACATCATGTCCTATACAATTGAATGAAACCTCACCTGCAAGAGATACTGAGCCTCAACAGGAGATAAAGATAGAACTCAAAGTGACTCCATTTGATGCAGCCAGTGTATCTGATGTCTCATCTGGTGTACCTCCCAGTCTTGAGTCCTCCCGAATGTCTACCCCTAGACCGAAATCGTGCAGTGGACAATATTTTGACCCAACACACCTTGTGCCTGGCCCTGTGCCTGGTGAACAGACATCAGATTACTCGACTGGAGAAGAGTCCTCTGTAGCACCTTCACTCTCACCATCACCTGAACCAAGGCATCGACAGAGAGCCG
Source organism: Tethya wilhelma (assembly GCA_964030475.1). Classification (NCBI taxonomy): domain Eukaryota; kingdom Metazoa; phylum Porifera; class Demospongiae; order Tethyida; family Tethyidae; genus Tethya; species Tethya wilhelma. The sequence goes on from CAXIPT010000001.1 coordinate 27,349,227, forward strand.
AAGGACCAGATGAACTCGATGATAAAGCATACATACAGCAGGATTATTCACCAAACCAGGCCCAAATAGTGCTTCCACCACTTGTTGCCGTGCCCTCTCAACTTCAACCCAACAGCAACAGTGTTCAACCTGGACCAGCTGTGCAAGAGGAGTCCCAGGGCCAGGTTCACACACACTCACAACTGGTAGTACTCCAACAGTCTTAACTTTTTTTTATAATAGATGTGTGATGTTATTGTTAGCTTCATACCCAGGCTACCCCTTCTTTTTTAGTGTTTTAGCATGAAACACTAAATAGAGGGAGTGGCCTGGGTACGAGGCTAGCCTCGTTCCCAGGCTTTCCCCGTTAATTTATTCATTTTGGTTATTTTAGCGGGGGGCAAAAAAAAAAAAGAAGGGGAAGGCCTGGGAACGAGGCTAGTACGAGGCTGTATTACTGTGATAAGAGCTTATGTAGCTTAACAATATTGTCCAGTCTGTACATTTAATTTTAGTAACTTGTTTTTTTGTTGTCTGAAAATCATGAAATATCATATAAAAATAATTCCTGTTTGATTTGTGTATGGTTGTACACTTAAACTTATTATATAACTTACCATTATATTTATTGCATATATGCAGACAAAAAACATTGTTTCTAACAACCAGGTGGTGTGCAGACTAAAATAAATACACCCTTTCCCTCTCTGAACTGGCCACTACATTTTAAACTACCCACGTGCACGTGCAACAAATTTATGCTAAAATGTTGCCAAACTGGCACTAGCTGTTGAATACTCAACACATGAATTTCTCTACATAGCCGTCATTCGGGTGGGAGGGAACAATAGGAGGGAGCTGCTATGTAGTTTATGAGTGGGTGGAGGTATGCATGCTGAGTCTGTCTACTTTTAGAAGGAAAGTATTTAGGTGTCACATTAGCAAGTACCATGCCTAGCTGGACAATGTAGTGTAATATGTTGCTTTATTCCAGTATTTTTGAGTGCTCTGTAATGAAAGACCATGCATTGTGTTGGTACTTGTTTACCACAATGTCACTGTGTATGCATACTTGACTTAATAACCATTATTGTGAGGAAATGGCTGATAAAGAATTGCCTGCCTAAGCACTAATATCATAACTAACTGACTGGCAGTCATTTACCCACAATAGACCATAATTCAAAGTCACATGTAACATATGCCTATTGCATCAGACTATTAACCAGATTCATAATTCTATATATTTGTGGCTCTCAAATGATGCAACAATGAACTCATACACTGGGGGTAACCACCAAAGCCATGCTAAGGAAGTTCAATCCAGGGAAGCTTAGGATTTTTGATCTAGAATGTTCTAGAAGGATTGTATGAATACCATTAACTAAAGGCAGTATTCCTTGGTGTCCAAGTATGCTGTATTCATGAATAATATTATTGATGTACATCATAAAGGACAATTTTACACTGTCATTAGAAGTCACTATCAATATCACAGCTGGGCCATCTTTCGTATCATGTAGTTTAAAATCCCTCCCTCTTTGAAGTATGTGAGTTCAACATCAGTGTCAAAGCGACATTTGACAGAGAATGATCGGCCATCATTGAGCTGTGTGTGTGTGTGTGTGTGTGTGTGTGTGTATGTGTGTTGACAATTTTCAACAAAATTTGGGACAATGTTGTAGTGAAAGTTGGAGTGGGTAGAGGGGATAAAATGAAACGAGGAGAAAAAACTTGTGTTGACAATTTTCAACAAAATTTGGGACAATGTTGTAGTGAAAGTTGGAGTGGGTAGAGGGGATAAAATGAAACGAGGAGAAAACAGTTTTACAAGACACAACAACCACACACAACCACATCTAGCTGGGAAACAAGGGAACTAGCTAGGAGGAAAATAGTTTGAAAGTAAAGCATAATTATGTACTAAAGGAATAAATAACAATGCAATGTACTTTCATAACTAAATAAGTTCCCAGTAGTACCCCATTGGTATGCCTTGATCCACCCACAGAGGAGCTGTGGTGATCATAACAATATGAATAGGTTGGTAGTTATCACAATTCACAATGGAGCAGGAAGGAAGTCATCATATTGCGCAACAATCTTGATAAACCATAGATAGTAGAGGATAAACCATTTCCTTCATCATTGCTACATCAGCACACCCACCCTGCCTATTATCACAGCACATCTCTCTCTCTCTCTCTCTCTCTCTCTCTCTCTCTCTCTCTCTCTCTCTCTCTCTCTCTCTTACCTGTACAGTGAGGTCCTGGCCTGGTTTCAGATCTTGTGGGATGTCAATGGAGTAGAGCTCTGTACCCGATAGTCTGAGGGACTCGGCACTCTCCCCCTGTTGGTACTGGAGGGGGACAATCCCCATCCCAACGAGGTTAGATCGATGGATCCGTTCGTACGACTCGGCAATCACAGCTTTGATGCTCTGAGAGAAAGATGTGTGCATGTGTGTGTGTTTCTTGTTTCCAAGCAACCATAAATGTAACTAATTATAGGTATTAAATTAGAGGGGAAGAGAGAGTGGACTAGGTTCACAAAGGTTTATCTCTAAGTGTCAAAAGGTCAAAAGGTTCTCATTATACAGTCAGCAGTGCACCTTATGATCTCATCAAAAAGTGCTAGCACAGCAGAGAAATAAAAATATTCATATATACTGTAGAAATTTTCCCAACAACAGTTTGGTTCTATTGATTCCAAATTTAGATGCTCATCATGTATCAAACTATTGTTAGCTCTCTCACTCACTCACCAACATCCATGGTCCTTTGGCTGCCCAGTCCCGACTTGAACCTGGGGAATAATGAGAGAAAACACAGGAAACATCAAATACAGTACTTAGCCAACATCTACTTGAAGAAATCTGAAGTAATACTAGTTCACCTGATCCATAGTCCTTGCCAGCTAATATTATCAGGGATCTCCCCTCATTTCGATATCTTTCTGCTGCATCAAAGACGTCCATGGTGTCTCCTGTGATGAGTAAAAATACATACATACACATATAAACACATACATACATACATACATACATACACATAATGATCCAGCCTGACCTGAAGGAATATGGATGGTTTTTGGGCCTGCTTTCTTAAGAAATCTATTAACAAGCCTGATATTTGCAAAGGTTCCTCGTGCCATTACTGCATCATTTCCACGGCGACTTCCATAAGAATTAAACTCACGAGGAGTCAACCTAATGAGTGCAACAACAGGTATGTTCTAATTACATGAATAAAGGATGACATCATAATAATATGTTGAAGCTAATGTATAAATTGCATAAAAAAGGGATAGGTACCGATAATAGCCAAGAATCTAACATACAACACAGAAGCCACAATTTCACATAGAATGCAAAGTGTGTCCCAAAAAGGTTAATATATGCAGAAGTTTCCCTGCAAAATAGACCTAGTGTCTGTACCAATATTTTTAACGAAGAGAATACAACACTATATTGTACACAAACATGTAAACAAGTCGTTAACACATTCCACAATTGCGGTTTTCTTAGTTTTTTTTTTCTTGGATGCAAAGTCAAGCAACTTACACCTACCCTCGTGAAGCTAGATATCGAGCAGCCGGTGAGTTCCTCGAGATGCTCCCAGCTGGACTGATATGGTCGGTGGTCACAGAGTCTCCCAGATTGAGAAGAACATAAGCGCTCTGCACCCCCTTCACGGGGGGCAGGTCCATGGTCATGCCATCAAAGAAAGGAGGGGACTTGATGTACGTGGACTTGGGGTCCCAGGGGTACAGGAGGGAGTCGGGGGCCTCGAGGGAGTTCCAACGGGTGTTACCCTCCGTGATTTTGGAGTAGACCTCCTTGAACATGACTGGGAGGACGTACTTCTGTTCAACAGATTGGATCTGGGAGCGAGAGGGCCAGATGTCGCGAAGGAAGACCGGGCTACCTGATTGGTCAACACCTGTGGGTGTGGGTGTGTGTGTTAATAGGGAGCTAGAATGATGCAATATGTATTATGATAATACTCTTACTAACTGCCTACAAAGCAGACATAAATGTATGCTGTGAGTTGACTTATGCATGCAAAGGAAATGCTATCGTGTAATAATAATAATTTACCTGAGTAGGCATATAGGCACAATAGGGGGTACTATATACTTCTCATGCATATTTTGCAAAATAAATCTTAGCCTACAGAAGAGGTCACGAGGCACTACAGAATCTAGCTACAAAAGTCCCCCACTGTGCTCTTCCCCATACCTGATTGGTCAAGACCTGTGGGTGTGGGTGTGCATTAATAGGGAGCTAGAATTATGCAATGTGTGCACTATTTAAACCGCACACACAAATATAGCTATGATTCTAGGAAATTGGGAGCAAAAGGTTACTGCATATGCATGTCGTAGACAATGGGTGTACTCCACTCCTCATGCATGCTATGCTACAAACCTTCTATGTACATGTACTCCGTAGTAACAGGTCATCAAATTGATTTCACCCTGATTTCAAACATCACTCACTCTATGCTATTTCAAAAACAACCCCCTTACCTAGGGGTTCTGTCTCAAAGTCAATGGCCACCGTCCCAGCTATGGCATAGGCTATACACAAAGGGGGGGAGGCCAGGTAGTTCGCTCTAGTGTGGGGGTTGATGCGACCCTCAAAGTTCCTGTTCCCTGAGAGCACACCAGCTGCCACTAGGTCACCCTTCTCAATGGCAGCAGTCACCTCGTCTGGGAGGGGACCACTGTTACCGATGCACGTCATACAACCATAGCCCACCAGGTTGAAGCTGGAGGAGAGAGAGAGTGTTAATGTCAATTAAGTATATCAAAGAGTACAGGTGGACTTCAAAAATTGTAAACACTATAATAATGCAAACTTTTGTTATTACATCACAAATATTCATGCATTTGATACAAACTCTACAAAAACAGAAACAAATTCTTCTCTGTGGTATGTTGAAATTCTCCCCACTCCTAATAAGTAAGAGTGAACCCCTACCAATCACCTCTCTCCCCCTCTCACACCATTCCACTCACGTACCCCAGTTGGTTGAGGTAGGGTACCACCCCACTCTCCCTCAGGTAGTAGGTCACCACCCCGCTGCCTGGACTCAGACTGGTCTTAACGTAGGGGGCCACAGAGAGACCTTTCTCCACAGCATTCTTGGCCAGGAGACCAGCCCCCAGCATCACAGAGGGGTTGGAGGTGTTGGTGCAGCTGGTGATAGCAGAGATGACCACAGAGCCTGAGAGAGAGAGAGAGAAAGAGAGAGAAAGAGAGAGAGAGAGAGAGAGAGAGAGAGAGAGAGAGAGAGAGAGAGAGAGAGAGAGAGAGAGAGNCATTCTTCACCTGTGATTCCACTGGGTGGCGATTGACACACATAGTGTGTATGACCTTCCACTCCAACACTCCTACCTGTGCACTTTAGAAGTGAACCTTTAAAACATCTCAACCATTTTCAATGCACAGAGTATAATTATTATATAAATTTAACCCCCTCTATTACAAGTTTATGCTCAGTTAACTGCAGAGACACAATATACAAGTGCACCAAAAAAAAAAAAAAAACTCTTTTTTTTTGCTAAGCTCTCACTCCTCAGTACGATGTGAATCATCTTGCCTAGTTGGTGGTTTTCTGATGACATTTGAACTGCATGGAATTACAGCTGTCATTATATCGGGTGCTTGGGTGCTTATCTTTGCTTCTATACTAGGCAGTGAGGGAATCATTTGAGATGTGTTTGTGTGTGTATTGCAGTAAAAGATACCATTAGTTGGCGATAGAAAAAACACACAGCGGATCTCTGATGGTTACTTTGTATGTTTTTCTCTCATTTCATACATTTGTATGCGTTTCAGTGCAAATAATATAAGAAATACCTTCCAAATTGCAATACTGAAAATGTATCAGTTGCCACTGGATTCTAATGCAAGTGTTTGAAGTACCTATCACTATCTTGCTTCTGTAATAACTGCCTTTATGGGTTCTGGTCGAAGTGTAAATGTTGCCATGTTGTTGTCATGTGTTTATTACTGTAAACAGGTCTCACACACACACACACACACACACACACACACACACTCTCTCTTGCAGTGATGAAACAGAAATCACTAGCACATCACAGTAGGAAGATCGTCCTTTCATCGTCACTATCACTATCATCATCTTCTAGCAAACAAGCTTCAAAACTCACAAAATGGAGAACAGAACACATCTCTAGCTCTCCCCCTAGTCCATCAGAGGCCACACCCACTACTAAAGAATTAATACAGGAAGAGACACGGACAGAAGCAGAGGTAGAGACAACGCTCTCATCAGAGCCCTCGGCAGATGAAGTGACCGAACCTCCAACAGCTGGTAACAAACCTACAACACCTTTTCCAGGTTTTGAGAACATCAAGTATGGCGTTTCTCATCGCAGTAAAGGATCGGGTAAAACCCTGTCTAAATCGATCGCTAACGAGGGTACCGATCTAAAATTAAAGCAAGCTAACCCCCAAGAGCCTGGCAATAGTGACGAATTGCTGTTGCCCTCTGAGACTGAGATGGCTGGAGAGAGAAAGGAACAAGCCAAGGAGAATAATGGAGAGGTGTTGAAACGAAGTCACGCTTGGTTGATGCCAGATGAAGACCTGTTGAAGGCATTGACAGAATCAGAATAGTTTGGCCGAGAAAGCTAAGGTTGTTTTCCTTTTTCTTTCTTTTTTGTTTCCGTTTGTTTGTTCGTTACAGTTTGTCTCTCAGTTTACAACACAAACACTTGCTCACTCACTACTACACACTGTCATTGAGATCTTGAATCAATCATTAATTTAATTTGCCAATTTGCAGTTTCCTGGTTTCACTAAAAAGGGGAAGAACTGTTCCAGATAGGTAATTAGATTTGTCACTAAGCAGACTGATAAAAAGCAACATGGGGTACAGGAATCCATGTAGAGCCTATATATGTACAGCTGCCATGTCAATGTCACTCCTCTGACTTGTTTCATGTACCAGTGGCTCCTTCTGGTCTGCACCTTGGTGTAGCTGTGTGGATAGGGACTTCTTCACTACATGTCATCTCTTGCCACTAGCTACATGGGCTGTAACTAGGTATGCTGTAGTTTGCAACCAGATCTAGTGTAGCAAGCTTCTCCTAAGAATAATAAAATTAGCTCAATGGCTGGCAGCTGTTGGTGATTAAAGGAGGCTCCTCCCACTCCTACCTAATGTGCGACGCAAAGGAACAAGGCTACATTATTTTTTACACATTTTATTTGTGTAGGCATATTTTTTTGGCCAATTTTAAACCACATGCATCTGTTATGCCCGTGATGTATCAAATTCACAAATTTTGTATGCAGCAATTCGATCATTCTCCACGTACTCTATGTACGTGACTGTCTTGTATGGTGTGTGTGTACACCCTTCCCATATATGACTGGCACATGACCGACCCTATCATCAACATTGATAGAATACCGACACACACAGCTACTCATGTATCTGCTCACCTCCTCAAGTTACAGAAGTGATTCCTACATAATATTTATTTTATCTTTGTAGTAACAGCATATAATTAATAATGTGTGAGTGTGATGGAGATATAGTATGGCAGGCTAGTTGGCATGGGAGTTCAATTATTGGCATATCTCTTGCTGTGTTTGAATGATGAGTGGCAACCTGACCTACTTGGGTTCTAGTGAGAGGCCTGGATCAGGTTCTCTTGCGGTGAAATTTGAAGTAGCTGACAATAGCTTGATCTGGCAATAAACATACCCCAAGAATCTCCATTACAAGCTAGGGATGACATATTTCACACCGGCTAGTGTTCTTCCCCAGAGCTATAGATTACGCAGGGCATGTCAATGCATGCCACAATAAACACACCATTGTGAACACAGTCTCACCATCAATGGCACTCACAAAGACACAATGACATTTATTTATTAACAATTGCTTTCGATAATGAGTAAATATGTTTTGAATCGGATTCGATGACAAGAGAGCAAAGAGAGAGAGAACAACACAAGGAAAATGGAAATCTGATCCGACATATACTGCTGCATACAATGAGTGAACAGAACTGTCAACACAATACACCAAGTTACGCACATTGCAAGAGTGTGAGTTCACTTATCGGTGGTCCATGACTTTATCCACTCGTTGGTCTTCTTGAGCCTGTTTCTGATCATGCCACTCTCCTCGGTGCTGTTGCTATGGTTACCACTCTCCGTGCCACTGCTGACAAGGGACTGGCAGAGGCTCTTAACGGCACTGTTCCAACGCTCGGTGGCAGAGGATCGCAAGCTGTCGACATTTTGGGCTTGCAACTGAGGTCCCTGAGATTGCTGGATTGAAATGAAAAATGGAGGGAGTGAGAACAGAATATAAATTGCATGCAGTGAATTGTGTTGTGGTGTTCCTATAGCCTCATACCCAGGCCACTCCCTCTTTTTAGTGATACACGCTAAAACACTATGTGCATAGCGTGTAACATTAAAAATAGGGAGTGTGTGCGTAGCCTGTAGCATTAAAAAGAGGGAGTGGCCTGGGTACGAGGCTAGTGTTCCTGTGTGTGTTTCTCATGTGATAGAGACCTCATTTTGTTGAATTAAGGACAAGAAATTGTCAAATTACAAAAATTACTTTTCAATTATTGACAATCAAATCGCCTCAAGGAGTGACTGTGGACAGCCATACCATACAGCCCAGAGACAGTGTGTCAATGTGGTGTTACCGTACATTGATTTTCTAACGCATTCCAACCACATCCCCGCCATCCCAACAACCTAGAGTTTACATACCATGAGTTGCAGTGTGTAAACCAATTGACATCAGTGGCCACACTGCAGGTATGAGAGAGTCAATTTAATGGCTGGAGGGACATGATTGGAATAACACCGTGGGGATAATGAAGTGGGCTTCAAAGAAAGTGCACCATTTTTGTCTCTCTCAAGTCAAGAGTCCAGTTAGAGTTTGGACTGGACACACACACACACAGACATATTCTGGAGAAACATATATATGCACAGATGCTTATACCCTACTAATGCACCCATGTCTATATATAGGGGAACACTGCATGCTAATTCAAGGCGAGGTACAACTTCCAACAAGTTTGAGAGAAAAATGCTTGAGTTGTCCAGGGACCCACATTTTGAACTTATAACACCTGGAGACAATAATTACACCTGCGATGCACACAATTAACAAGCTATTCGTAGTGAAACTAAATAGGAGAGGGTCTAATAAGGAATGGCAACAGATCAAAGGGACGTCTCTAATCACCCCCTTCATACTGGGGGTGTTTCATATCATCACCCTTAACAACAGAGTCCAGATGCAACCACGTACGACAGACATTAGTCACAGCTCATTAACAGCTGGGGGCAAAGGTGAGCAAGGACAACCTTCAGGCAGACTCATGGAAGACAGCCAAACCAAGAACACTCTAGAAGGAAGTATCATTGACCAGGAGCATGTGCGGTTCGCGATATGAAACTAGGTACAGCTATGCTTGAAGGAAATATTTGTGAGAGAGAAGTCTGGGAACAGCCTCTACTTGAGCCAAATGAACCTGGATTGATCTAACAGATGCAGTGTTATCTCCATGCATGTACATGTTTGAAACAATTATCCCCACAGGATGTATTACATTGAGGGGGTGCATTGTATAGAGGCTCTCAGACAATGTAGGGAGGAAACACAATAGTTCCTCAATAGGAGACAAAGGAATATTATCATGGTAGTGATATTGAAGGAATTTAATTACATCAATACCACACACATACAAAGTTGGTTGCCACAATCGTGGATATTATAGCTTTCTAGAGCACCAGTGCCAAACACAACCATCTGGGTCATTAGATAGATGCAATGATCTATTATTTGTCTTACCCAGGACTTGGGGTACTCTATTTCATAGACATTAGTCAGTTTCTCCAGTTTTTCTTGGCTCTCCGACGAGTCAGACCACACTCCAGCTTTTACCGTGCCGTAGGAGACCCCTCCAGCCACCATGATGCGCACAGCAGGCGGTACGAGACTGGCATACCTGAAAACAAATGCCATGTCTTCTTTTCAGCTTCTTCAAGGTTCAAAGGTCATATTGTGCAGCCACTTTGATGACGTCATAGGTAAACTGCACTTTATTTGGGAAAACACTAGAGAAGAAAACAAACTTCGTTTTTAGGATAAATTATGTCTTTTGAGACGCTTTTCGACATTCAAAGAATATGGAACGTATGGCCAAACCTTAACCACCACCAGGTAATACATTACTGGTCTAATTGCACTGGAAATTAGTTATGAAAATGAGTGATAATTTTTGTAAAAAGCCTGAATAAAAAAATCACGAATCTCATACATAAACTGTCTAAGTTTGTAAGATTCTGTAAATAGAGATTTGACTCTGTGTTTGTCTCTCCTCTGTGTGTGTTCAGGTCCTCCGTGAGTTGTTCCGCGAGGCCTCCTCTGGGGGAGATGAGATCAGTGGCGTCTACGTCATTCCTGGGCACATCTTTGTTGCCACGGTAACAGAAGATAGTAGCACCAAAGAAGGTGAGAGTTGGTAAAATGCCTACCTGCTCTATTTATCGTGGTGTTTGTATGTTCTTGGTTTGTAGTTCAAGGGAAGTTGTATGCATTCAGCTGTGTCCCATTGGGGGTGGGGTCTACTAGATCACGTGATAGTCACGAGACTGGTTGCATAATGACCCTCACTGGTGGACGTGGTCGAGTGGTGAGCATTACAGACAAGAGTCAAGGCAACGTCCAACAAGTCTATGTGGTAAGGGGTCGTCAGGAGCAAAGCCTAATGTTTGAGTCATGCAGCACACAATGTAGTAAAAACAGTAGCATATTAATGTGGAATACTGTGGCAATAGGTCCAAGACAGTGGAGTGTTATCAGTGCTGCAGTATGATGGGCAAGAATACAAGTGGGAGGTGAAAGGTAAAGCTGCTCGATTCATTTTTTGTATCTATTCTAGTGATGTTCGTGGCCTTGAGAAGTAAGTATATCAAGCTTTCTCTCCCTCCCACTCCCCCTCAGAGTCCCATTGTATCTCCACCACCCTGGTCCACAGCTGTGTCCTCCACTCCAGCCCGACCTCCAACACCTTCTCCCTCCTCTACTCCCACCACCAACTCACTCCCCCCACTGACACCCACACCACTGGCGGCGGTGGTGATTGCAACGGACCCTACTCCTCTCAGCTAGTCACCAGGAGCTGTGACATTACCACCGCTGGTAAATTGAGCCTTTCGGAGCCCTCTCTCCTCCTCACACACACACCACCCATGGATCTGCTCCCGTTTGGAAGCGGTGTCTGTTTCGTTCCTCGCTGTGGTCCCTACCCTTCGGGCCTCTTGCTGCTGTGGACTCAGAGTGAGGTGAAGCACGAGGCCTCCGCACTCAGGAATGGCCGACTGAGAGTGTTTGTGTGGAATAATGCCAGTTTGTTGCCTTCGATGGACGAAGTGACCGCCGGCAGTGCTGACGGAGAGGGTGTCACTAGCTTTAAGAGTATCGTACTGAGACTGGCAGGGATATGGAACAAGGTACACAGACATTAGTAGTACTTTATTATTAATTTTGACAGACATTAAGTGCTTTTTAACTTACTTTGTGTATGATTCCAACTTGGTTTTTTTTCTTCAAACAAGAAATAAAGCTTTCTGTTTTGTCCGTACTGTGCAGGCACCAAAGGATCCATGTCTTGTTACCATGGCAACCCATCCAGTGACCAATCAGCTTCTAGCTCTAGCTGGAGATGGAACGATATATGACATCACAGTGACCAACAACAGCAGTAAGTCTTATTGTACCACAGCAGATAAAAGGGATTCTGCTGCAGGAATTAAAGTTCTTTGTTTGTATATGTTTTCAAAATAATAACAACCAATTTATGTTACAATTGTTGGTATGAAAATTGAGCAATGTATCTCCAAGTCACAGAGATGTATATTCCCGATGTCTTCCCCTCCAGGTGTGGTCCGCAGGAAGGCCCTGACCCGGCTGTCTGACTTCTCCCAGCGCTACTCCTCCGTGGCTGGTCTCTTCTCCTTCCCCCCTCCCCTCACCGCCACCAGGCTCTTCACCATACACACCTTCTATGGGGTCTGCTCCAAGGGAGAACTGAGGTACCACATACACACTCTCTCTCTCTCTGGGAGCTTGGAGAGATCAGAGAATTTTGTTGCTGTTGTTGTTATTGCAAAATGATACTATGAAATTTCAAGCTATTTTCATCCCTAAGTGCATTTACTATTTAACCTTCACACACAAACACACACACACACACACACACACACACACACACACACACTAAGAGTATACGATAGTTTCACTGGTGAGTTTGTGTGGGAGTGTGACGAACACGAGGGAACAGGATCCCAACTCTGGACCACGCCCACTCTTCCCGGGTGCTGTGGTCTCCATGGCAACAGTGGGATATGGATCATGAGGAGCAGGAAGGCCTCTGACTATGCCTACTTCATCGCCAACGCCGTCTTCCCTGTCACCACCAATGCTGATGAGGTGAGCAGGAGGGGCCGTTAGACGATTTTCATAGTTCTGAACTGTTCAGTATTACTGTAGATTGTGAAATTTTTGCTGGTAAAATTTAATATTTCACCTCGTATGATTTTCACATACATGTGTAGTTTACTCTTATCCCTGCATACATGTATGTACCCACAGACCACCCCAGGGGCCTATCTAGAGAACGGTCAGATCCTTGCTGCTAAGTTGTGCAAACTCTGGGGACTGGAGCTACTCTCAACCAAGTACGCCCTGGAGGCAGGCTATGACCTCCTCAAGGTACATACAGTGGGTGGGGCGTCAGTCTAGACTGGTGCTACATTGGACTGTTTTTGTCTCTTTGCAGCCGAAGAAGAAAGGCAGTAAGATCAGCGAACTTGCTTCTCCTGAGCTGGGGAAAGAGGTAGGTGTGGTTGAGTCTTTGAAGGAAAAGATATTCTTTTTTTTTAGTTTTTACCAGAGTTCTTTAAATGTCTGTCAATTCCTTCTTGTTCTTCAGTTGATTGAGCTCCTTGGTAAAGACAGTTCACTTCAAAATCCTGGGTTACTGGTGGCACTACTTGTCGAGGTATCTGTAGCAAATCACGTGACAGTCACAAGACAATTCTCCATGATCATGTGACCTGTAAAAACCTCTTTCGACAGAACCCCAGCTATAGAGCCCAGCTGAGTGAGGTGGTGAGTTCATTTCTTGAAGACTTCCATAGCAACAATGCCCAGCAACCAGCCAACGACAAACTCACTCCTCTAAACACTGAAATAGGTTAGAAAAATTTTTTACAATAATTTTATATTCTGGATTTTGCACAAAAGAGTTGTTGAACATTACTATCATGACCTTTGATTCCATCGTTACTATCATGACCTTTGATCCCATCGTTACTATCATGACCTTTGATCCCATCGTTTGTCTTTAGCTCCTCTTCTTGAGAAGTACTTGGAACTGTCAAAACAAGTGGACAAGCTACTCAACCAGAAAGAACCCCCTGTAAGCTGTTGCTAGGATACATTTAAAGAGCAGATGATGAGAAATGCTCTGTACCATTTCCCAGGGATCTGATGTCACTCCCAATGTGAGAGGTCTTGTGTGTGAGTTGCTACAAAAGACAGAACAGGCGGTGGTAGCCACTGAAGATGACGCAGGTATGGAAGTGCTGTCATGTGATTGTCAGATGATGATCATGTGACTACATATAGCTCTGGTTCGATCTCAACTCCACTCGATGTGTGAGTCTCATCCTGAAGAGGCTCTCTTAGGGATAAAGGACTTCCTCAAAGTGAGCACATTTGAAGAAGGTCAGTGAAAAGAAAGAACGATGTAGCCTGTCTAAGAGATGTGGTATCTCTCTTGATTTACCTCTGTTATATTGCAGCCATTGAACAGATCCAGGCTGGGAGCTGGGAGTCAAAGAGAAACTGGAAGGGAATCTTTGCCAGTGAAACAGTCAGAGGAGTCCAAAGCAGCTATATCCAGGTAGCACCATGGCAGCTGGATGAACATTAGTAGAGAGGTTTACAATATCGTCATATTTCACACACACACCCTCACACCCTCCCTCAGCCAAAGTCCCACTTTCCTCTCTTTGAACAAACCTGTCGTCTTCTCTACCACACCCAACCCCACCAGCTCATGACCTTTGTGACCTTTGCTCACCTAGCCAGAGACTACCAAGGTCTAGAAGACTCTGCCTTTGCTAGAAAATGTCGGAAAGATTTCTTCTTCCAGAGAGCCCTGGATGCCCTCTCTGTTGGTCCTCCTCATTGTGAGGAGTCCCTTCTCAGAAGTGAGGCAGTGAAGGTCCACTGTCAGCTCCTACTACAGAGGTTAGTTGGGAAAGAGTCTATTACAGCATTAAAAAACAACATTGAGAATTGAATATCCATTCTCTACACTGTGTGTCTGTGTAGCACATATCCCAATAGTGAGATGCAGTGTCTTCAGTTGCTGCTCTCCAACTCCATGTGGTCTGAAGCCATCTCCCTAGTCCAAGAGACCAAACAGGAGGTGAGGGAGGCACACACACACACACACACACACACACACACACACCTCCCACTAGGAGAACCACTGTGCTCTGTTTCACTGCCTATTAACTCAACTGGCTAAGGTTAGACCATTGGCAGCTGCCATATCACTATATAGCAGTGTGTGAGTGTGTGTCACTCTATCTGTCTGTCTCCAGGCAAGGGTGTTGGAGCATTACATTGATGAGGTGTGGCTACTACTTCCTCAGCAGTTCAGGTCAGTCTCTACACTGATATCTTGTGTAACACTGAGTTACACAATGTAACACACTCTCTCTACTTGTGTAGTGTGTTTGATTTTCTAAGTCTCCTCAACCTGGGCAGGAGGAGTGGTTCCCAGTCCCCAGGTGTCTTGGCTCCCTCAGCTGCCCCTCAGCTAACAGTGAGTGCCCTCCATAAGACCTTCCACTGTAGCCACTGGCTGCTAGGGGTTAAAGTTGGACTAGCTAGTTCACTTGTATCAACCAGTGACTGTCTGTGTGGTTGTGTCTATGGTGCTGGAGGTGACCAACTCTTTATACTGCCATACAGGTGTCAGCAGTTGCTACTAAACTGTTGGAGTTGCTCAAGCAGGCGAAATTGGACAATAAAACTTGACTTATGTGTAACTTGTATGTCCTTATTTGGATAAAATGTGGGCGGGGCTGTATAAACAATAATCCTATTTGTCGCCCATGGTCTGTGTTATGAGTCATGGCCCTGAAGGTGGACAAAGATGTTCTGTTGTTAGCTTGTGAAACAGGAGATTTAGATAAGATTTTGAAGTACAAAGGACTCAACCTACAAGTTAGATATCAGGACTATTGGCCAAAGAACCCTACACCACTTCACTTTGCTGCTAAGTAAGTATCTGACATATCCCTGTACCATCATACAATGGGGCACTGACTGGACACATGATGAAGTTACATGATGTGTTCATTTCTATGAAGTTGATGTGTCTTGAACACTGATGATGTCATTTCTATTGTTTATGGTTCTGGTTTCTCTCTCATTCTCTTTCAGGCATGGACATCAACATATTGTACAGTTCTTGATGGACCATGGTCACTGTGATCCAATGTGTACTGATGACTGGGGTCGGACTCCACTGCATGAAGCTTGCTGGTGAGTGATTTATAATAATTGTGTGGATTTGATGTGATGTGACATTGAGCAATAACCCATGTACTTTTATTCATAATCAATAATTATTATTGTCTTTGTATAAATTATGCTGGGAACGAGGCTACCATAACCCCCTACATGTGTCTAATGTGGCTCACATGATCCCTGTGTACATGCACACTTGCTAGTCCTCAGTCTGGATATAGGGAATGGAACTTAATTCTTATGTCAGTAGAAATAGTCATGTTTCAAGATCCACACCTCAATACAATGTATTGATAATTTCTTTCTTGTCAGGAATGGGGAACTGGAGGTGGTGAGATGCCTCATTGAACAGGCTGGTTGTACCACTGATTGCAAGGATAATAAAGGATGGACTCCTCTTCATCATGCTTGTGGGTGAGTTGTTTAATGAATAGAGATACTACCATGTACTGGAGTTGTTAATTCCTTTGAAGTGTGTCCTCATCATGGTACAACAATCTCTAGTGGGCATTATAAAGAAACATAGTCCACTGTATACCATACTGGTGTGTTTTTAGGTGCATTTTGTGTATAGGTGCTTATTTGTTGATAACACTCAATCAAATGTAAGCCTTCTGGCTTGTTATTATAAGCATACCTCTGACTCAGTTTTGATACTTTATAATCACGGTCCTCTTCAGCTCTTGTAACACACCTGGTCTGCAAGTCATCTTGGTATATTTTGACCATATATTTGCTGTTTTCTGCAGCACAGTGCATGGATGTGGCTGGTTGCCTATGGCTACGCCACGTGGATATGTACTTTGAACTTTAATGATATATCCAATTGAAGCCCATTTATGACTTGTGAAGTTGTCCATAGGCACTTACTTATATATCCGTACACTTTCTTCCTGTGGAGATAATCATGCATACCTCCACTTATCAACACCACGCCAGTACAGTAGGTCCTAACTATGACCTATAGTTGTAAACTAGGTATTGTAATCTCCGTGCAATGTTTTCCAGTGAACAATAATGTTACTACCATATTGCTGGGACTATTGATGGTCAAAAGGTTTGGTGGTTTATATTCAGAGTCTGCACATAGTGAAAAATACTTTTGATGATATGCATCAATTAAAATTCCTGTCCATATTTCCAGCTATATAGTATTTCTAACATATGAATCTAGTGTGCATGCATGTTCATTGATGTGTGCCTCTCTCTTGTCAGGAGGGGGAAACTGGAGGTGGTGAGATACCTCATTGGACAGGTTGGTTGTACCACTGATTGCAAGGATAATGGTGGATGGACTCCTCTTCATCATGCTTGTAGGTGAGTTGTTTGAGATACTACCATGTACTGGAGTTGTTTTTCCTTTGAAGTGTGTCCTCATCATGGTACAACTATCATGTAGTGGGCATTATAGTTAGGACAAAGTATTGTAATCTTTTAAGTTTATGCAATGTTTTCTATAGTGAACAATATAATGTTACTACATATATTGCCAGAAATATTGATAGTTAAAAATTTTGACAATTTATACTTGGAGTCTGCATATCATAATGAATTAAATTTTGATGATATGCATGCGTCAATTAAAATTCCTGTTTATATTTCCAGCTATATAGTATTTCTATCGTATGAATCTAGTGTACATGCATGTTCATTGATGTGTGTATTGTCTCTCTCTTGTCAGGTGGGGGAAACTGGAGGTGGTGAGATACCTCATTGAACAGGCTGGTTGTACCACTGATTGCAAGGATAATGATGGATGGACTCCTCTTCATCATGCTTGTGGGTAAGTTGTTTAATGAGTGGAGATACCGTAAATCTTCTAAAAATTCGGCGCAAAAAAATAAATACGTTCGAGCTTTGCCGAATTTTTAGAGATTATTCATCGCATGTGCCACGTGCGCATGCTCAATTGCATATATGTTAGTATATACACATGACGACCTTTGCCGAAAAATTAGAGGTAAATTCAATAAATCTGGTAAAGGGTGCCGAATAATAAGAGGTGACGAATTTTTAGAAGATCTACGGTACTACCATGTACTGGAGTTGTTTTTCCTTTGAAGTGTGTCCTCATCATGGTACAACTATCATGTAGTGGGCATTAAAACAAACATACCGTATAGTGGGTAAACTTGGCGAGAATTAAATTTGGCGAATTGGCGAATTATTCTTCAAATCGCCAAATTAAAAATCGCCAAACAGTTTAATACGCACATGCGCCCATAAGAGCTATGCAGGGTATGGAATTGAATTGCCAATAATCCCAAAATGGGAATTCACCAAATTTTAAGCCCGCCAAATTTACCCGCTATACAGTAGTCCACATTATAATGTCCTAACTATGACCTATAGTTAGGACAAAGTATTGTAATCTTTATGCAATGTTTTCTATAGTGAACAATATAATGTTACTACCATATTGCCAGAAATATTGATAGTTAAAAATTTTGATGACTTATACTCAGAGTCTGCATATCATAATGAATTAAATTTTGATGATATGCATGAGTTATTGTATGAATCTAGTGTAAATGTATGTTCATTGATGTGTGTATTGTCTCTCTCTTGTCAGGGAGGGGAAACTGGAGATGGTGAGATACCTCATTGGACAGGCTGGTTGTACCACTGATTGCAAGGATAATAATGGACAGACTCCTCTTCATCATGCTTGTGGGCGAGTTGTTTAATGAATAGAGATACTACCATGCACTGGAGTTGTTTTTCCTTTGAAGTGTGTCCTCATCATGGTACAACTATCATGTAGTGGGCATTAAAAGAAACATAGTCCACTTTATAATGTCCTAACTATGACCTATAGTTTTAAACGAAGTATTCTAATCTTTATGCAATGTTTTCTACTACATATATTGCCAGAAATATTGATAGTTAAAACTTTTGACAATTTATACTCAGAGTCTGCATATCATAATGAATTAAATTTTGATGATATGCATGCGTCAATTAAAATTTCTGTCTATATTTCCAGCTGCTATATAGTATTTTTAGCGTATGAATCTAGTGTACATGCATGTTCATTGATGTGTGTCTCTCTCTTGTCAGGGAGGGGAGTCTGGAGGTGGTGAGATACCTCATTGGACAGGCTGGTTGTACCACTGATTGCAAGGATAATGATGGATGGACTCCTCTTCATCATGCTTGTAGGTGAGTTGTTTAATGAATAGAGATACTACCATGTACTGGAGTTGTTTTTCCTTTGAAGTGTGTCCTCATCATGGTACAACTATCATGTAGTGGGCATTAAAAGAAACATTGTCCACTTTATAATGTCCTAACTATGACCTATAGTTAGGACAAAGTATTGTAATCTTTATGCAATGTTTTCTGTTACTACCATATTGCCAGAAATATTGATAGTCAAAAATTTGACGATTTATATTTAGAGCCTGCATTTTGATGATATGCATGCATCAATTAAAACTCTTGTCTATATTTCCAGCTGTCTAGTATTTCTATCCTATGAATCTAGTGTGCATGCATGTTCATTGATGTGTATATTGTCTCTCTCTTGTCAGGTGGGGGGAACTGGAGGTGGTGAGATACCTCATTGAACAGGCTGGTTGTACCACTGATTGCAAGGATAATGATGGACAGACTCCTCTTCATCGTGCTTGTGGGTGAGTTGTTTAATGAATAGAGATACTACCATGTACTGGAGTTGTTTTTCCTTTGAAGTATGTCCTCATGTATTTAACCACACAAGTATAATATGACCAACCTTATTTGACCTTTATAACCTTACCTTACATGCATGGACTGGTCTTCCATGGGCTGGGTGAGGTCAGGGGTCAGTACTGAAGGGAGGCATTGTGGTCAATGTGCATGTGGAGTGGTTCAGGCACTCCAAGTGTGTGCTCTCTCTACTAGGACCTTCTTGAGACCTGGAGACAGCTAACTATACATTGATAGAGCATACAGCCATCAGGAGAGGGAGAGAAAAAAAAGTGCCATAAGTGGTCCAATTTTGACCATAGGCCTCATAAACCTACAACGAGTCTCAGGGTTGTCTGAGTTACCTACACTCCGGCTCGAACCTTTTCTTAAGTGCTGCAACAATATGGTCGTAAGTGTCCTTCTCTGCATCCAGTAATCTCTTGTAAGAGGTAGCTGCTCTTCCTGTGAGTCTAGCCCGGATCCAATTCTTCTTAGCATCTGCACTCCACTCGTTCACCGTGGCAATGCTCTCGAAATGGTCCACCCAGTCGCTAAAACTCTGTCTTCCTTCTCCTGTGAAGATCTCGGGAAGGGCCAATGGCCTCGATGCCATGTCTGCTGATTCTGTCCAAGAGATTTACTGTTGAGAGATCCTGCTGACTATGCCAATTTTGTAACACGACCCACTAGTGTTGCATGCGACTGATCCAGGTTCGCTGCCCAGCGCCGGTTGGTCACACTGACAGTTAAAGTATTCTTATTAGTTGTAGAGCATTGGAGTACATCAGAATAATCTTGACTATGACTTGACTTACACAAAATACAGCTACTTAAATAGTCAGCTCCCTATCAACACATAGTAACAGAAACTAAGGTGAACACACAAGACAATCAACACTATTTACAAGTAAGGTGTATAGTCACATAAACACTTGTCAACACCGGATTGAAAACAACAAACACAATAAACACAATACACACAACAGTCTGTAAATGAGCATGTTTGTAACCACATGTTTACCACCAGATAAACAATTGTTAACATGTTAGCTACTGCATTTTCATCACAATACGAAAATTTCCACCATACAAAAATTTCCCGCTATACGGTATGAAGCCAATGTAAATGCAGGTGCAAAAAGATATAGATGCATATTTACTCATTAAGCAAACCAGAACCACACCCACTTAATTAGGTAACTGTATAAAAGAGGGTTTTTTTCTCAATTAAAAATTATAACTGCTAAGTTACTTAGCTAACATTAATAAACAGATTAAAACCAATAACTGAAGACATACCGTATAGTCGGGAATTTTCATATAGTGCAAATTTCGTATTTTCTTTTGCTGTTAGAATATGCAAAATTAAAAATTTGGAAATTTGGCTTCTGCATTATGTGTAATACAAGTGCGCTCCATGCACATGTATGAAATTTAAAACTATAAACAATTAAATTATAGTAAAAGAGAGTCTCTTTTACTATATATAATTTAATAGTTTCATCATCATTACTTCAGGTACTACATGTCCATTCCTGATCTCATAGAATACCTACTGAGAGAAGGTCATGCTGATCCAAATGCCACCACCAACAGTGGACGTACACCTCTTGACGTGTGTCGCTCTTCGACCTCCATTGAGCTGCTCATCAAGTATGGTGCCAAACCAGACTACAAGAAGTGGAGCACACTCTTGTCCTCACAAACAGACCACCCAGCTCAGAACACCATCAAAGGGTTCATCCTTGGAAACCCAGGAGCTGGAAAGAGCTCCCTCACCATGTCCCTCCAAACTGAGAGCAAGTGGTTCTCTACATTGCGCAATCGTTTTGTCCAAGTGACTGGTGTCGATGTAAAGACAGCCGGGATCGTTCCTCACGACATTCGTAGTGAGAAGTTTGGTCGAGTGACTCTCTTTGACTTTGCTGGACAAAAGGAGTTCTACGCTGGCCACGATGCTCTGCTTCGCAACTCCATGGAGGGATCACAATCTGCCATCTTCTTCATTGTCGTTGATCTCAGAGATGAAGATGGCAACTTCAAATCCACCCTTCTCTATTGGAGTGGTTTCATTGAGAACCAGTACACAGCCGATGACTTGAAGCCCCATCTCATCTTAGTAGGCAGTCATGCTGACAGGGTGAAAGGAGAGGATCTGAAGAGAAAATGTGCTCTCGTGAAATCCTTGGAAATTGACGGTACCTTTGAGAAGTTCCAGACAGCTGGGGATCTCTTCTACACACTGGATTGCCGATATGCTGAGTCATCATCTTTGACAAAGCTTCGATCAACATTTTCTGATGTGTGCAAGTCTCTTCATCGTTCCCAGGAAACCAGCTTCCAAGACCACTGGTACTTGGTCTATCTTCTCGACAAGTTTAGAGAGTCTGTGGCTGTAAGGCTGAGTGAAGTGGTGACTAAATCTACTTCTGTCTTACCTGGTTCTTCTCAACAAGAGACAGTCATTGAATCTTGTGAGCATCTGAATGCTCATGGCAATCTTTTGTTTCTCAAGAATCATCAGTGTCTAGACAACAGCTGGATCATCTTGAAGAAGCCAGAGCTCCTCTCCCGAGTCAATGGCTCCATCTTTGCTCCTGAGGGATTCAAGGAACACCTTCACATCGCGACAGTCACAGGTGTAGTGCTCTTCTCCAAGCTAGCCTCCCAGTTCTCCGACCTTGATCCAGATATGATAGCTCAGTTCCTTTGTCACCTCGAGTTCTGTCACGAAGTCACTGATCCTGAAGTTGTCTCTCTCTTACAAGCTGGTGACGTCTCTTCATCTCCCAAAGAGAGGTATTTCTTCTTCCCTGGTCTGGTTTGTGTTGAAGTCCCCATAGATGTGTGGGAACCCAGTGACAGGTTCAGCTACCACACTGGGTGGGTTTTGGAGTGTCTTAGACCGGAGCAGTTCTTTACACCTCGATTTCTTCAAGTGCTCATTTTGCGGCTCATCTTTAGGTTTAGTCTTGAGCTGTCAACAGCCAGTGCAAGTGATGGTGTTTCCCTTGAAAGGAGGTGTAGTGTATGGAAGAATGGCATCTCCTGGTCCGATCGTTCTGGTGTGAGAGTATTGGTGGAAGTTTCAGAACAGAAACGGGTGATTCTCTTGCTGAACTGTCACTCCAAAGATGAAGTTGTGTGTTTGGTTAGTGTTCGTTCCTCTCTTATCAAGGAGATTCTTTCCTTGAAGAAGGAGTTCTGTCCTAAAGTAGTTGTAGAAGAGTCCTTCCTTCCATCTCAAGATGCTGTTCACTTTCCTCTAGAGATGAGCTCAATAAAGCCAGTCAGTTTGACTGAGGTCTCTAAAGCTGTAGTAGAAGGAAATCGCTTTGCATTACGAGGCACCAATGAACTAGTCAAAATGGAAGAACTGTTACTGTTTGAGCCATATGCTGACTTGGGACAACCTCTTCTCCGTGAACTCTTTGACAAGGATCAGCCAAACTACCACGAAGAGATTAAAGATGAGTTCCTGTACCGCCTTGCTGACAAAGCTGTCACAAAAACAAGCAGCTTCATCAAATTATTTGATGTGTCTCTCTCTCGTCTTGATAATCTGGTGGACATGGCTCCTTCAGGAGAGACTCACAAGTTTGTTCGAGTGTTTCAGCTGTGGAGGGACAGCCAGGAAGAAGGCTCACGAAGTGACTTGCGTCATCATCTGGACCAGTTCAGTGTGTTTGCAGGAAGGAACCCAATGGTGAGTAGACGGTCTATGGATTAATAGCAATTGTTACTGACACATGATTGATTTCATGTTGTTCCTTTGTTATATAATAATGTAGGATTTGGCTGCTCCAAACCCTGTCCAACTTTGAACATAACATTCACCATGCAACATGTATTTTTTGTATTTTTTATTGATATACTATAATATTCTTGTGGCTATATATATTTTTCTATCAATTTTGTTTGTTTTAATTGAATGTGTATTACATGTGAATTTAAATGATTATAGAGCGGGTGCAATTACGTAAAATGAGTCACTTCCGTATGGCAAAAATGTACAGAGCAATACGGAGAACGAGCAGCTGTCATTTACTTCCGTATGGCAAAAATAACTATTTCTAGTATCACTCAAAATACTTCCGGTTTTTGATGACGTTGATTGCACCCGCTCTATAGAATTAATGGAAGTTTCATTTAGGACTTGTAAGCTGTGTACAATGTGGCTGAAACCTAATTAGTTGGATGACCTCTGACCCCCATCAGTAAAGTCTGGAAGCAACTATTTTAGTTGAGGTGTGGCAGCTACTTCCATATACTGATAGCAGTTCAGGTCAGTCTCTACACCCTATGTATAATGATCATAAATTAGTTAGGTCAGTATAAAACAGCTTAAAAGGTAAAAAAATTATCAATGTATATATAAGATTTTATAGACATTATTTTACACCTAGAGCTGTTCTCTAATTACCTTCTGTCCACAATATCCCTTGTTTTTAATTTTTCAGTATAGATTAAACTTGGTAAAGACAGTATCCTTCTATAAGTTAAAATTTAAAACTAGTTGTTGAGGTATATTGAACAATCATGACAACATGCACCGTCCGGCAGCTAGGCTGATTTCTATCTATTGTCATGTGACTTGTGTTATCCTCTTCTCTCTTCTACTAGACCCCCAGCTACAGAGCCCAATTGAGTGAGGTGGTGAGTTCATTTCTTGAGGACTTCCATAGCAACAGTCCCCAGCAACCAGCCAACGACAAACCCATGGTGATAGGTCACCTTTTTTTTTTTTTTGCATGAAGTTAATTCTATTTCTTTAGCTCCTCTTCTTGAGAAGTACTTGGAAATGTTAAAACAAGTGGACAAGCTACTCAACTTGAGAAAGAACCCCCTGGAAGCTGTTGCTAGGATACATTTTAAAGAGGAGATGGTGAGAAATGCTCTCTACCATTTCCCAGGGATCTGATGCCACTCACAATGTGAGAGGTCTTGTGTGTGAGTTGCTACAAAAGACAGAACAGGCTGTGGTAGCCACTGAAGATGACGCAGGTATGGAAGTGCTGTCATGTGATTGTCAGGTGATGTTCATGTGACTACATATAGCTCTGGTTCGATCTCAACTCCACTCGATGTGTGAGTCTCATCCTGAAGAGGCTCTCTTAGGGATAAAGGACTTCCTCAAAGTGAACACATTTGAAGAAGGTCAGTGAAAAGAAAGAACAATGTAGCCGGCCTAAGAGATGTGGTATCTCTCTTGATTTACCTCTGTTATATTGCAGCCATTGAACAGATCCAGGCTGGGAGCTGGGAGTCAAAGAGAAACTGGAAGGGAATCTTTGCCAGTGAAACAGTCAGAGGAGTCCAAAGCAGCTATATCCAGGTAGCACCTTGGCAGCTGGATGAACATTAGTAGAGGGGTTTACAATATCATCTTCTTTCACACACACCGTCCACCCTCACACCCTCACACCCTCACATCCTCCCTCAGCCAAAGTCCCACTTTCCTCTCTTTGAACAAACCTGTCGTCTTCTCTACCACACCCAACCTCACCAGCTCATGACCTTTGTGACCTTTGCTCACCTAGCCAGAGATTACCAAGGTCTAGAAGACTCTGCCTTTGCTAGAAAATGTCGGAAAGATTTCTTCTTCCAGAGAGCCCTGGATGCCCTCTCTGTTGGTCCTCCTCATTGTGAGGAGTCCCTTCTCAGAAGTGAGGCAGTGAAGGTCCACTGTCAGCTCCTACTACAGAGGTTAGTTGGGAAAGAACAACATTGAGAATTGAAGAATGATGCCTATAGTTAATGTGTTTGACAGTAGCTACCAGACCCGCACTGCATGATGTGAATATAGTGTAGTACTGTCCATGGGAATTGAATGGCTAAATAATAATTGAACAATAGAATCTGATAATAGCAGTAGTACTAGGAGATGGCTATCTCAGTGTCACAATGACTTTAGCCTTTTTTATTGCAGTGTTATGTTTCCCATTGTATAATACACTCTCTGTATGTGTGTGTGTCTGTGTAGCACATATCCCAATAGTGAGATGCAGTGTCTTCAGTTGCTGCTCTCCAACTCCATGTGGTCTGAAGCCATCTCCCTAGTCCAAGAGACCAAACAGGAGGTGAGGGAGGNCTCTCTTATCTGGACCTAGTTTATCCATGCAGAACCTCGATTATCCTGATTGAGCTAGAAGGCTAAAATTCAGTTAATTAGAACAAAATTTTATATATTCTGCCCACATTTTAAGCTTGGCACTTGCACGTGTCAGCCAAAATTTAAGTAATTTAAGTCTAAACGGACAAATACAATTAATCTACTAGTGTTGTGACATGCTAACCAGAAAACCATTTGTGGCTACTGCTAGTGCTGCTAGAACCAGTATAAATTTGTCATTTTGATTACCGGGACTTTTTGCTTATCTGGCAGGCTTCCAATACAAAGGTGTTCAGATAATCGAGGTTCTGCTGTAACTAACATTGATAGAGCATACAGCCACCAGGAGAGGGAGAGAAAAAATTAAGTGGCATAAGTGGTCCAATTTGGACCATAGGCTTCACGAACCTACAATGAGTCTCAGGGTTGTCTGAGAGGGAGACAAAAATCTGTACCTACAAACAAGCTTTAACAGTCGCTTAATTGTTCTCACTTTAGTGATTTACAACAATCTCTAGGCCTATTTGAATTCATTAACAATGCCAGTGATTCTACCCACTGTTTTAAAACACAAATATCACAAAACCTACCTCAACAACTTAGTCTGTGCTGCCCCCTTCTCTCAGAGTTAGGTGGTACCAAATTGCATTATACGGTAGCAGGCATGAGACTACTCTGTTCTCGAGGAGACATTGATCCCTCCTGAATCCTAATGCAATCCTTGGTCTTGGAATTAACCCATTCTTTTTCTTGGCACTTGTCATCTTGGCCAACTCTGTTGTGGCACCATACATGCATATGGCTTCCAAGAATATCACTCCATTGCCCTCATGCCTAGCACCCTCCTTCTCTAGCCCAAACAGCCAGTATTAGAGTACACCACTCAACATATCTGCATGTAATATGTGTGGCTATAGTACCGTATCCACTGTGTTTAAATACAGCATGCAGATATGGTATATGTGTGAACAATATTTAAATGTTAAAATATAAACAACTCTTAATGTATAAAGCCAGTCTAAATACAGGTGCAAAAAGATATACATGCATGATTACTCATTCATTACTCTTAATTAGGTAACTGTATAAAATAGTTGTTTTTCTCAATTAAAAATTATAGCTGCTAAGTTAGATAAACAATTCAAACAGATTAAAAACAATAACTTAAGACATAGTGAGAATTTTTCATATAGTGCAAATTTCGTATTTTTCTTTTGCCGTTCAAATATACAAAATTAAAACTGCAAAAATGTGCCTTACGTATTATGTGTAATACGAGTACACACCACATAATATATGAAATTTAAAACTGTAAACAATTAAATTATAGTAAAAGAGACTTTCATCATCATCACTTCAGGTCATCCAGGNCACACACACACACACACACACACACACACACACACACACACACACACACAAACACACACACACATACACACTCCCACTAGGAGAACCACTGTGCTCTGTTTCACTGCCTATTAACTCAATTGGCTAAGGTTAGACCATTGGCAGCTGCCATGTCACTATATAGCAGTGTGTGTGTGTGTCACTCTATCTGTGTGTCTCCAGGCAAGGGTGTTGGAGCATTACATTGATGAGTCTCCTCAACCTGGGCAGGAGGAGTGGTTCCCAGTCCCCAGGTGTCTTGGCTCCCTCAGCTGCCCCTCAGCTAACAGTGAGTGCTACCATAAGACCTTCCACTGTAGCCACTGGCTGCTGTTGGCTAAAGTTGGACTAGCTAGTTCACTTGTATCAACCAGTGTCTGTCTGTGTGGTTGTGTCTATGGTGCTGGAGGTAACCAACTCTTTATACTGCCATACAGGTGTCAGCAGTTGCTATTAAACTGTTGGAGTTGCTCATGCAGGCGAAATTGGACAATAAAACTTGATTGTTTTATGTGTAACCTAAATGTTCTTATTTGGTTAAAATGTGGGCGGGGCTGTATTAAACAAACATCCTATTTTCGCCCATGGTCTGTGTTGTGAGTCATGGCCCTGGAGGTGGACAAAGATGTTCTGAGGAGAGCTTGTGAAACAGGAGATTTAGATAAGATTTTGAAGTACAAAGGACTCAACCTACAAGTTAGATATAAGTACTATTGGCCAGGGAACTCACCACTTCACTTTGCTGCTGAGTAAGTATCTGACACATCCCCTGTACCATCATACACTGGGGCACCTACCGGACACATGATGAAGTTACATGATGTGTTCATTTCTATGAAGTTGATGTGTCTTGAACACTGATGATGTCATTTTTATTGTTTATGGTTCTGGTTTCTCTCTCATTCTCTTTCAGGTATGGACATCAACATGTTGTACAGTTCTTGATCGACCATGGTCACTGTGATCCAATGTGTACTGATGACGATGGTTGGACTCCACTGCATGAAGCTTGCCAGTGAGTGGAATTGTGTGGATTTGATGTGATGTGACAGTGAGCAATAACCCATGTACTTTTATTCATAATCAATTATTGTCTTAACAAAATTATGCTGATTACCACTGCAGAGCACAATGTTTTGTATTAGCACTTCCCCTCAACCCCCTATGTATAAAATTGAGTGGTAGTTGTTCACAGTTTGTATGAACTCGTATAAATTTGAGTGTTAGTGTTTTGCTTTCCATCAAAGTTTAAGTGGTAGTTGTAGTAAAAAAATCACCTATCTTGTATAAATTTGAGTGGTATAGTTATAGTGGCATATTCCGGGGTCCAATTTCAAAATCCGCACCTCATGACAATGTATTGACAATTTCTTTCTTGTCAGGTGGGGGAGACTGAAAGTGGTGAGATACCTCATTGAACAGGCTGGTTGTACCAATGATTGTAAGAATAAGTATGGACAAACTCCTTTTCATTGTGCTTGTTGGTGAGTTGTTACTGAGATAGCTAGGCTACCAATCACGAGTGTACTGGAGTTGTTGTTCCTTTGAAGTGTGTCCTCATCATGATACAACAATCTCTAGTGGGCATTACATAGAAACATATAGTCAACTGTATACCGTACTAGTACTTTTTTAGGTGCATTTTGTGTATAGGTGCTTATTTGTTAACACTCTAAGCCTTTGGCTTGTTATATCATACGTACGGTAGTACGTATAGTAGGAATGGGCCAACTGTCCCATAGACACAATACAAAATGTTGGCCACCATAAAAATCTAGTCAAACAAAACTAGACCTTCAAAGTTGCTCAGAAACTCTCATTGACAGATTACCAACTGCATGCAAGTCTTAAAACTCACAAAAACTTTTTGCAGCACTCGTAAAGAGCGCTAGTGGGAAGCCACCATAGTGCCATATTTTTGTTCTTCTAACTTAATACTTACTTACGTACTTCCTATAAACTGACTTACTTGAAAAGCATTTCCAGAGAATCAGAATGTGTTGAGCCAACTTTGACAGCACAAAGTAAGTTCTTTTCATGGGTACTACATTCCTTGATACTCGTTTTCATTATAAATAGGCCTAAACAAAAACTAGAAAGCTTTGAAACTTAGCGTATAAATTCATGTACTACAATGCAGCCATCTTTGTGGGTAGAGTTCAAAGGTCATTCATTATCTACGCACGTGGCATTTTATGCGCATGCGCATTAGCTTCCTCTAGCATACTGAAGTGCATGTAGCTCCTACTCAAGCTTTTTGTAGGGACTAACCAGTCTCTGACAGTCTCCACACTAGTACTGTAGCGTTGAAAAAAGTGAATGAACAAGTAGTAAAAATTTCAAAAAAATAAGTAATGTAGGAATGGGCAGTGCGGTGGAACAAGGCATGGTCTCAATTTAGGCACATGACTACTTCATTTTTATGCACAACTCTTGGCTGGCAGTCCAGTTTAAGTTACAATATACCTGTCTGTTATAGTTTACTCCATTGTTTCGGTAGCCAAGTGATTAGCTATAGTACTGAGAAATTGAACTAATGCAATTATAATCATATGGTACTATTGTACAGATCATTGCAATTAACACGACACTGAAAATCCATATAATTATAAAGGGATCAAGAATAAAAATGAAGTATAGTCATGTACCTAAATTGAGACCATGCCTTGTTCCAGTACTTTTTACCGCACTGCCCATTCCTACACTACTTATTTTTTTGAAATTTTTACTACATGTTATTATAAGCATACCTATGACTTTTTATACTTTATAATCACGGTCCTCCTGTAACACACCTAGTCTGCAGTACTGACTAAGTCATCTTGATATACTTTGACTATATAATTATTTGCAGCACAGTGGNCTTTTCCGACTTCCGCCATTTTTGCAATCAGCTGGCAAAGAAACTCGTTATCTGGCTAGCTGTGTTTCGTGTACAGCGACAGAGAAGCAGACTCCTAGTAGTGAGTGTTATCACCTCGTTACGCTTCTTTGTGAAAGATTGGCTCCCATATCGCACTTCTTTGTCGGATACAGATGCCACTGGTAAGCCTTGTCAGCGATCTCAGAAACAGTTAGCCATACTTGTATCGCTTGTTGTTTTATCCTAGGCTAGCACTGTATAAGCTGGCTTTCTAGGCACTCTTTTCTTAGCTTGTATTCTCCATGGTCCAGAGAAAAAGCAGCTTTTAGCTCGAGGTCGCATCACTTCCGGTGACCCTCCGTAACACACGGACACACGGACGGACACACAAAACTTTGCTTATAATATGATATATATATATATACAAGGAGTGGGGCTCGCTTCGCTCGCCCACTCCTTGTTTGTGTATGTTTATAGGATCAGTTACTATAACTCAAACAATGAGAAAAGCTATTGTGTATATAACAATTATTCTTCTATGGTCAGTTGGCTTAGAACAACCTTTGCAGTTGAAGCAACACACAACAATCACATCAATACTGGCATAAGCAATTGGAAACTCGAAGGGAAGCAATGCTGCATGTGTATACGCACTGCTTAGTGCTGCTTTGCTTTGGTCAGCTCAGCAATTTACCTCACTACGTGACGTCACAAACGACCCTTTTCCGACTTCCGCCATTTTTGCAATCAGCTGGCAAAGAAACTCGTTATCTGGCTAGCTGTGTTTCGTGTACAGCGACAGAGAAGCAGACTCCTAGAAGCGAAAGTTCTCTCCTCGCTACGCTTCTTTTGTGAAAGATTGGCTGCTCTATCACACTTCTTTGTCGGATACCGACGCCACTGGTAAGCCTTGTCAGCGATCTCCAAAACAGTCAGCTATATTTGTAGCGCCTGTGATTCTATCCTAGGCAAGCACTATCTAAGCTAGCTCTCTAGGCACGCTTTTCATAGCTTGTATTCTCCACAATTCAGAGAAAAAGTAGCGTTTTAGCTCGAGGTCGCATCACTTCCGGTGAACTCCCGTGACACACACACACACACACACACACACGGACAGACACACAAAACTTTGCTTATAATATGATATACAAGGAGTGGGGCTCGCTTCGCTCGCCCACTCCTTGTTTGTGTATGTTTATAGGATCAGTTACTGTAACTCAAACAATAAATTGATGAGCAAAGCTATTGTGTATATAAATAAATATTTTTCTATGGTCAGTTGGCTTAGAACAACCTTTGTAGTTGAAGCAACACACAACAATCACATCAATACTGGCATAAGCAATTGGGAAGCAATGCTGCATGTGTGCACTGCTTAGTGCTACTTTGCTTTGGCCAGCTCAGCAATTTACCACACTACGTGACGTCACAAACGACCCTTTTCCTACTTCCGCCATTTTTGTAATCAGCTGGCAAAGAAACTCGTTATCTGGCTAGCTGTGTTTCGTGTACAGCGACAGAGAAGCAGACTCCTAGAAGCGAAAGTTCTCCCCTCGCTACGCTTCTTTTGTGAAAGATTGGCTTCTCTATTACGCTTCTTCGTCGGATTACATACGCCATTGGTAAGCCTTGTCAGCGATCACAAAAAAAGTTAGCCTACTTGTAGCGCCTGTGATTCTATCCTAGGCTAGTACTATCTAAGCTAGTTCTCTAGGCACACTTTTTATAGCTTGCATTTTTCACAGTCCAAAGAAAAAGTAGCGTTTTAGCTCTAGGTCGCATCACTTCCGGTGACCCTCCGTTACACACACACACACACACACACGGACAAAACTTTGCTTATAATATGATATGTATAGGTGCCTACTCCTATATAACTGTATACTTTCTTCTTGTGGCATAATCTTGCATACCTGCACTTATCAACACTGCGCCTGTACAGTAGGTCCTATAGTTTTATAAACAAGGTATTGTAATCTCCGTGCAATGTTTTCTAGTGAACAATAATGTCACTACCATATTGTTGGAACTATTGATGGTCAAAAGGTTTGATGGTTTATACTCAGAGGCTGCACATAGTGAAAAATATTTTTGATGATATGCATCAATTAAAATTCCTGCATATAGTTCCAGCTAAAGGTATTTCTAACGTATGAATCTAGTGTGCATGCATGTTCATTGATGTGTGTATTGCCTCTCTTGTCAGGGAGGGGAGACTGGAGGTGGTGAGATACCTCATTGGACAGGCTGGTTGTACCACTGATTGCAAGGATAATGATGGACAGACTCCTCTTCATCATGCTTGTAGGTGAGTTGTTTAATGAATAGAGATACTACCATGTAGTGGAGTTGTTTTCCTTTGAAGTATGTCTTCATGTATTCAACTGCACAATTATAATATGACCAACTTTATTTGACCTTTAACCTTATACTTTACATGCCTGGACTGGTCTGCCATGGGTGGGGTCAGGTCAGGGCTTAGTACTGAAGGGAGGCATTGTGGTCAATGAGCATGTGCAGTGGTTCATGCACTTCAAGTGTGCTGCTCTCTCTACTAAGACCTTTTTGAGACTTCCATGGAGACAGCTACAGTAAAACCTCTCTTATCTGGACCTAGTTTATCCATGCAGAACCTCGATTATCCTGATTGAGCTAGAAGGCTAAAATTCAGTTAATTAGAACAAAATTTTATATATTCTGCCCACATTTTAAGCTTGGCACTTGCACGTGTCAGCCAAAATTTAAGTAATTTAAGTCTAAACGGACAAATACAATTAATCTACTAGTGTTGTGACATGCTAACCAGAAAACCATTTGTGGCTACTGCTAGTGCTGCTAGAACCAGTATAAATTTGTCATTTTGATTACCGGGACTTTTTGCTTATCTGGCAGGCTTCCAATACAAAGGTGTTCAGATAATCGAGGTTCTGCTGTAACTAACATTGATAGAGCATACAGCCACCAGGAGAGGGAGAGAAAAAATTAAGTGGCATAAGTGGTCCAATTTGGACCATAGGCTTCACGAACCTACAATGAGTCTCAGGGTTGTCTGAGAGGGAGACAAAAATCTGTACCTACAAACAAGCTTTAACAGTCGCTTAATTGTTCTCACTTTAGTGATTTACAACAATCTCTAGGCCTATTTGAATTCATTAACAATGCCAGTGATTCTACCCACTGTTTTAAAACACAAATATCACAAAACCTACCTCAACAACTTAGTCTGTGCTGCCCCCTTCTCTCAGAGTTAGGTGGTACCAAATTGCATTATACGGTAGCAGGCATGAGACTACTCTGTTCTCGAGGAGACATTGATCCCTCCTGAATCCTAATGCAATCCTTGGTCTTGGAATTANAGCACTCCCGAGAGAGATGCTCGTCGTGATCAAGAAAGAGTCAGGATCGAGGAAAGGAGGCAGAGAGAAACCACTCCCCAGAGAGATGCCCGTCTTGATCAGCAAAGAGTCCGGGATGAGGAAAGGAGGCAAAGAGAAACCACTCCCAAGAGAGATGCTCGTTTTGATCAGCAAAGAGTCGTCAACCTTCCACAAAATGTGCTGTCATTTGCCACCACTCTTCCAAGGCTACCATCAGAGATTGATGTACTGGTTGTGAGGAAAGAGAAGGAGCAAACACATCAAGATTTCCATGTCCGAAGGCATGTTGTCAAGCAAGCATTGCATTGGCTGTTTGAAAACAACCAGTACTATTGAGCTAACCAAGTTCGTATGAATCAAAATGCTCTTCATCAATTGCCAGAGGATGGGATCCTGACCTCCCTATACATCTGTTTAGCCAGCTGACCCCTCATCTGCTGGTCAATCATCTCAAGTGCCAGAGGAAGATCCATACACAGCACACCTGTCAAGTTCATTTGTTCCAAATGCAGCACACCAGAGCACAGAACAGAAAACCATTCGGCAAGCTGTGCAAGATCGACAATCAAGATCGATCGAGGAAAGGAGGCAGAGAGAAACCACTGATACAGGTTGAGGAGATGCTGATATCAGCTGTGATGCCGATCATGTCCATCTACAGGCTACCTCATGGCCAGTATGGATACAGTGGACATGTCGTCAACCTTCCACAAAATGTGCTGTCATTTCCCACCACTCTTCCAAGGCTACCATCAGAGATTGATGTACTGGTTGTGAGGAAAGAGAAGGAGCAAACACATCAAGATTTCCGTGTCTGAAGGCATGTTGTCGAGCAAGCATTGAATTGGCTGTTTGAAAACAACCAGTACTATCGAGCTAACCAAGTTCATATGAATCAAATGAATCAGTATGAATTGCATGCGCAAGAATATACAGCGCGTTCTCTTCCCACAAATAACGCGCTCAGGCTTGCCCCCTCGATGTACTACATCATGCTAGTTAGTAGTAATTCTATGTATCATGTCATGTAATGAGCAATAGAGGAATGTAATTACCAGT
The DNA here is from genome assembly GCA_964030475.1 of Tethya wilhelma. Classification (NCBI taxonomy): domain Eukaryota; kingdom Metazoa; phylum Porifera; class Demospongiae; order Tethyida; family Tethyidae; genus Tethya; species Tethya wilhelma. Next base: position 27,383,307 of record CAXIPT010000001.1, read on the forward strand.
AAGATTACTCTGAAATAGTAGTTTTCATTGATGTGTGTATTGTCTCTCTCTTGTCAGGTTGAGGAGACTGGAGGTGGTGAGATACCTCATTGAACAGGCTGGTTGTACCACTGATTGCAAGGATAATGATGGACGGACTCCTCTTCATCGTGCTTGTGGGTAAGTTGTTCAATGAATAGAGATACTACCATGTACTGGAGTTGTTTTTTGTTTGAAGTGTGTCCTCATCATGGTACAATTATCATGATGTATGAATGAGCATTATTATTATTATAATTGAGTCTGTCGTTTAATTAACCTATACATGCATGGGCATAGTCAAGATTTCAGGAAAGAAAGAGCGAAAAAATAGTGTTTATGAAGCATGCCCAGAAGTTTTGTGTGACCAGAAACCATACCCATGTGGGCATTGGAGCAGAGAATTGTAGTATACATGACTATCCCATAGACACTAGTCAACTGCTAAACCATGACTAATATGAAGGCTTACATGTAATGGTATGACCCACAGGCATGATTCAAAAGACCAAAATTTCCAAACATGTACGAGAAAACATGATTGTAATACCTAAATTCAAGCTGCTGGCTTTGGATGATAATTCACCAAACAAAACTTAATGTTCGAATGATTGATTATTAGAGTAGAAGCCCATGATATTGCTCAATTGTATTAATTATTACTTTGATTGCATAATGAAATTATATAATAATCATTGAAATATTTCCTCCTATAAAATTTGTTTCATCATCACTTCAGGTCAATCTGGTCCACTCCTGATCTCATAGAATACCTACTGAGAGAAGGTCATGCTGATCCAAATGCCACCACCAATGATGGACTTACACCTCTTGACATGTGTCGTGATTCAACCATCATTGAACTGCTCATCAAGTATGGTGCCAAACCAGACTACAAGAAGTGGAGCAGATTCCTGTCCTCACAAACAGACCACCTAGCTCAGAACACCATCAAAGGATTCATCCTTGGAAACCCAGGAGCTGGAAAGAGCTCCCTCACCATGTCCCTCCAAACTGAGAGCAAGGGGTTCTCTACATTGCGCAATCGTTTCGTCCAAGTGACTGGTGTCGATGTAAAGACAGTCGGGATCATTCCTCATGATATTCAAAGTAAGAAGTTTGGTCGAGTGACTCTTTTTGACTTTGCTGGACAAAAGGAGTTCTATGCTGGCCATGATGTTCTGCTTCGCAATTCCATGGAGGGATCACAATCTGCCATCTTCTTCATTGTCGTTGATCTCAGAGATGAAGATGGCAACTTCAAATCCACCCTTTATACGGTACGTAGTATCATCATAATTATACACTAGCTACTAAGCCTGGCCATGGTCATTATTGGCATGATTGTAGTGAGCACCATTTCAGTGGGCAAAGTACATTTTCAGGAGTAAAGTACTTATTGTTTCCATTTCTGCTGGGTGGTGTAGTGGTACAAGTTGTGGTCAATCTTTACCCTCCAAACTGAAACACCACAAGAGAAGAGACAGCTTTAGTTGCCTCAGAGTCATCCAGTGTGTCATGGGAGTTAGATCAAAGAGCTGATTATTCCCGACCAGGCTCTCCTCCTTCTTTGATCTCCTTTCTCCTCCCCTTTTCTTCCCCGGCCTCTTCATCTTTTGGGGGGCAAATATAATGCAGGGGGAGAGCCTGGGAACGAGGCTAAGGGTGGTCCACAGTGACCTTTGTACTATGATCATTGTGACTAATTATTGACTAAAAGGTAAATTTATGGCTTCCGATGATGTAATTTGTTTGTATAATTATGCCTGTATGTACATGCAAGTTGGTGTTTGTAGTATTGTGTTTATCAAGACTAGTCTCTAATTATTGTAATTATGACGTCATCTTTTATATCCGGTGTGTGTACTTCTTAACTTGAGTTTTTGTGCAATACTTGTCATTCTAAGATCGTATGAAATTCAGAATATAAGAGTTGTGAGTGTATCTACGTGCCTCGGCGGATAACACTTCATTGGCGACGAAGATGGCTACTTTTGGAAAGTTATCAGAATTCGATAGTGCGAAGGAAGAGTGGCATGTGTACGAAGAGCGCTTGGGATTTTTTTTCGCTGCTAACGACATAGCAGATGCAGGAAAGAAAAGGGACATTTTTCTATCCTCGATTGGCTCTTCTACCTACGCACTACTCCGAAGTCTAGTCGCTCCGACGGCTCCGGGCGACAAGACATACGCCGAGTTGACGGCTGCATTGAAAGGACATTTTCAGCCCACACCCTCTGCTATAGTGGAGCGCTTCAAGTTCCATAGTCGAGTCAGGAAACCGAGTGAGTCTGTGGCGGAATTCATAGCGTCACTTCGTAGTCTGTCGGAACACTGCAAGTTTGGGGAAACGTTAAATGACATGATAAGAGACAGGCTAGTGTGCGGGATCAACGATGACCCCCTGCAGAAACGCCTCCTGGCTGAGCCCAAATTGACTTATGACAAAGCGGTGAAACTGTGCAAGAGTTATGAGACAGCGACACAGAACGCACAGGAGTTGAAGCCAGAACCTCCACGACCAGTGGAGCGTGTAAACACTCAGTCGGGTGATATTACTTGTTTTCGCTGTGGCCGCAAGGGTCATATTGCATCAAAGTGCCGAGTTAACAAGGACATCGTATGTCATAGATGCAAGAAAAGAGGACATTTGAAACGTGCATGTACCAACCAACAGTCGCGCCATCCGAGAAAGAAGTCGGTGCACAGGGTGGAGGAGGGAACCCTAGCAAGTGAAACACCCTCAGAGGAAGAGGACCTATCTGGACTGATTGACCATGTCAGTGTGCACAAAGCATCATGTAAGTCAAACATACCCCCCTTACAAGTGACTGTGAGGTTAGATGAGTGTGATTTGTGTATGGAGATTGATACTGGTGCCAGTATGTCTTTGATTTCAGAAGAAACCTGTAAAAGGTTGTGGCCTGGGCGGGTCTTAAGTGAGACCAAGATTCAGTTATGCACCTACTCAAAGGAAGCTCTCCCTGTACTGGGTTGTCTCTGTGTAAACTTAGAGTACAAGGGTACAGTATGGAGCAACATGACCCTGGTTGTGGTCAAAGGGAGTGGCCCTAGTTTGTTTGGCCGCAATTGGTTGCACACAGTAAAGCTCGACTGGCAAGAGATTCATACTGTTGTGACGAGTTCTCTACAAGTGGTGCTGGATCGGCATAAGCCAGTTTTCCAACCGGGGTTGGGCAAGATGCGTGATTTTGAAGCCAAGCTGCACGTAGACCCCTCAGCCACACCTAAGTACTTCCGCCCCAGAGCAGTACCATATGCCTTGACCTCCAAGATTGAAGAGGAGTTAGACAGTCGATCGGCCAGCGCCAATTTTAATTAACGGCCGGAAGTTATGCATGCAGGTTGTGAGTGTTTGCGGTTTTCAGCTATGTTTTTGCAGTGACTTATACTCGCTCTGTGCTCTTTTGCTGTATAAGATTTTAATAGAAGTTTGTAATGTATTGAATCTGTATTTTTTTCTCTTTCCAATGATACTAAACTTGTAGCTATTCAACAAACTATTCCTGAAATATTCAGTATTCTGTGCACGTATCTCATATTTTGCGGTTTTTACATACCTGTGTTCTGCCTGTTATAAAATCAGTTCCCAGGATCTTTGCGCTTTGAGACTAAATATTCTAAAGCTCAAAGAGTTGTACTAGTTGCAAACAAAAATTTGCCTTGTTCTGCAGCAAACTTGCCAACTTTCCAGGTGTCTTTTTAATGCCCACTACACGTGATTTCTGGACCACATGGAATGCCTATATCCCCTTGAAAGTGTACATATCACAGCCCTCTGTCATTATGCAATGTACAGGCTAACAGCAATATAAATTATAACATTTATTTGCATGTGAAGAAAACAGATCATCTCAAACAGGTGCAGCAGAGTTCTCAAGTCCATGGCTGCTTGCTATACTGTCGAATACACCAGCACTTCAGTATGTTAAATCAGGTATATTTTCATCCTCGTCAGGTCTACATCATATAGGAGAAGACTGCATACTGACCCAATGCTAGGTACATGCGGGTGTGCATGCATCCATATATAATACCGGGCTGTGATCTTGGGTAGCCTGCCATACATCTCATCTACACCTAAAGAGAAAGAGGGAAAAACAAATCAATAACCAAAATAACACAACTTTGACATAAAAAATGATAATAATGTTTCTCATTGAAGTGATTGAACAAGACTGGGCATATACGTATGTATGGGTTGCACATGTTTAATTTTATGTTGAAGCATACCATGAATGTTTTTACTCCTCAGACACCAACATGATAATATCACACGTTGCTGTTGTAAAAATTATTTTGGAGCCATCAAGAGATAGCACCTAACATATTAAACATCATCAGATAGAAGGAGGACTGAACAACTTCAGAATGAGTTGCAAAATTTGAAATATCAATCATGGAAAAGAATATTCAAGTAAAAAAATATACAAATGGTAGACAATTTTGGCCATTTTCCAATGTCAAAAGGTGTGACAAGCTGTGAATTGCCAAAAATGATCACAAACTTCTTCATATGAATAAATCTACCACTACAGATTTCAGATGGAACAGGCAGACACCATACAAGCCTTTTGCCATCAGTATTATACAGTATAGGACATGCAGTGAATCTAATATCTCTAGAATCATTATCAATACAGTGACAACAATTGCCGTTCACTACATAATATTATAATAAGCAATAACTGTGGGTCGACTTGATTGGAAATAATATTATACTGAATATACTGACCTTCTTATAGAGGTATAAATAGCACAGACTGCTATGGTGTGTATGAAGAATCAGATGCTGGTGAATTTGTAGTATCAAAACAGCCTGAACCATGATTCCATTGAAGATCAGAGAAGTTTCAGTAACCAAGTGCTGTAGGCTGATATTCAAGATGCCTGTGCAAATGAAAATGAGTCTTATAATAGAGTTGAAGAGTCCACAAGCTGTTTTTGACTCTTAATCACCTTCACACTGTATTTACAATATGCTCATGTACTTAAACCACATTGACCACATGCTGAATTTAGCACTAACTTCAAGACTTATTTTCTTGTTTTGTATTTCTGAGAACATAGCAAACTATAGTTCATATTGTACAGTAGGCTTACCTTTACAGTCCTATCTGGTCAGATATGGCTGGCATGCCTGGGAACTGATAATATAACACTGGAAATGGACCAGCTCCATTTCAAGTCCCTTGCTTTGACGCCTTGTTTACTTGCTTCTGGTTGGCCTATGACCTCGAGTTTGGTATCAAATTGTAGCTCATATGATGCTCTTCCTGCCTATCTACGTCAAAGTCTGTCATG
>CAXIPT010000001.1:27392954-27419307 GCA_964030475.1 Tethya wilhelma
TTGGAACAAGGAATGTCTCAATTTCGGCACATGACTACTTCATTTTTATAACCAACTCTTGGCTGGCAGTCCAGTTTAAGTTACCTGTCTGTTATAGTTTACTCCACTGCTTAGTTAACTGATTAGTAGGAATTTAAACCAATGCAATAATAAGCTATGGTATACTATGTACATAATAATTTATTATCATTGCGTTTATGATACTGAGGATCCATATGAGGGATCAAGCATAAAAATGAAGTAGTCATGTGCCGAAATTGAGACATTCCTTGTTCCAATACTTTTTACCGCACTGCCCATTCCTACATTACTTATTTTTTTGAAATTTTTGCTACTTGTTAAAAATTCAAAATGGCCCAGGCTCTATTTTAGAATCACAAGTTGATATATAGTGCAATTAAAATTCTGATGCATGACGTGTCATAATTTGAAGTTTTCACACATGCAATTGTTACACAGTAGTTGTAAAGCGATTTTTATAAATATAGGCAAAATATATCATACGTACGGTAGTACGTATAGTAGGAATGGGCCGACTGTCCCATAGACACAATACAAAATGTTGGTCACCATAAAAATCTAGTCAAACAAAATTAAACCTTCAAAGTTGCTCAGAGGCTCTCACTGACAGTTTACCAACTGCATGCAAGGCCTAAAACTCACCAAAACTTTTCCCAGCACTCTTAGAGAGCGCTAGTGGGAAGCCATCATAGTGCCATTTTTGTTCTCCTAACATACGTACTTACTTACTTACTTACTTCCTAACTGACTTACTTGAAAAGGATTTCCAGAGAAACAGAATATGTTGAGCCAACTTTGACAACACAAAGTAAGTTCTTTTCATGGGTACTACATTCCTTTGTACTCGTTTTCATCTTAAATAGGCCTAAACAAAAACTAGAAAGCTTTGAAACTTAGTGTATAAATTCATGTACAACAATGCAGCCATCTTTGCAGGTAGAGTTCAAAGGTCATTATCCACGTGGCATTATTGTGCGCATGCGCATTAGATTCTTCAGTATAATGTAATACATGTATATAGCTGCTACTCAGGCTTTTTTTGTAGGGACTAACCAGTCTCTAGTTGTCTCCACACTGAAGTGTTGAAAAAAGTGAATAAACAAGTAGTAAAAATTTCAAAAAAATAAGTATTGTAGGAATGGGCAGGACGGTAAAAAGTATTGGAACAAGGCATGGTCTCAATTTCGGCACATGACTACTTCATTTTTATACCCAACTCTTACCCGGCAGTCTATTCAGTTACCTGTCTGTTATAGTTTACTCACTGCTTAGCCAGGAGGAATTTGAACCAATGCAATAATTAATAAGCTATGGTACCGGTACTATGCTTATGCAAATCATGACACTGAGGATCCATTTGAGGGATCAAGGATAAAAATGAAGTAGTCATGTGCCGAAATTGAGACCATGCCTTGTTCCAATACTTTTTACCGTCCTGCCCATTCCTACAATACTTATTTTTTTGAAATTTTTACTACTTGTATTTAAATAAAAGAAACACCTACCAAGGTTGCTGATAGGGTCAAGCTATAGGTTTTGTTTATTTCGTCGAACACACACGTGCTTCACAGAGGTCATGATCTGCTGTCACAAGGGAGTTATCCTCATCAATACAGTGAAAGAATTAACACTCTTATTGTAAGACCACCTTCTCCAATACATGTATATCAGTGATAGAAAAACCCTCCAAAATGTTCCGGATATATGGCCATGCAGCAGAAAAAACTGACAAAAATTGAGTAAATTAAGCCGAGGAACCTTAAAGATTACTTAATATTATCATAATGGCTAAATACTATAAAGTTTTGTTTTGGTGTTATGATCAAGGAGTACCAGCAAAGTGACACAATAATTTTCAAGCTAGAGTATCTATTAAGCTACTGCAAATGGTTTGTAACTGGTATTATATAGAATTCAGTGGTGCATGATAGTTGGTTACATGACTGTGTGTGTTGCATATATACTCAAAGTTTAGATTTATTGTCTTTATTCACTTTTGTTTTTGATAAACAATTTTTTAGCGATCAGCAATTGGTACACTTCAAGTTAGCACTAAATCACAGAACAAAACGTTTTGAGACTGCATGGTACTCTATTAACTACTATAATACTTTAGTCAAGTTTCCTACTTGTGTTCATCCATCTTGGACTGGTGCCTCTTGATCTTATCCTCATGGCGCTTTATTTGTTCCTTCAGCTCATCTATGGCGTCCTTGTGATGGGATATCTCCTCTTCATGATGCTCAGCTGCATGCTTCTTTAGCTGCTCAAGCTGTTCTGCTTCCTAAACCCAAGAACAATGATTAAAATATTATAAGTAATTTTCCTGGCAATATAACTGTATAGAATAAAAATTTGGCGGATATATAATATTGAAGGTTGGCAGTTTTGGTAACATGCACTACCACCAAAATGAAATCTACCAATTATGAAATCTTTTGACAATCTGCCCAATTATATTTGTACTATACGGTATGTGTTTAATGTAAGCACTAGGATGGAACAATAGTCCTTTTCACGTAAAACTCTAAGGAATTCATTAGCGCTTAATTACATGTGACATCACAGCTGGGGTACATTCATCCGCCATCTTGGGGTACTTTTGCATGGAAGTCAATGGGGAAATGTGCAAAATTGAGCGCTGCGTATTTCCGCGTGCATACCATATATTCTAAATATGAGGAAAAGTTCAAAGCAAGCTCTTTCCAACGCAAAAAGAACCAGGACGGTCAGACACTCAGAAGCAAAGCTACAAGTGCAAGAATTTCCGTGGTTTGAGAACGAAAAGTAGGCTTTTAAAAGACTGCGTTAAGTTCTACAAGTGCTATTTAGCTTCAATACTGTTCTGTTGTTATACTGTTGTGTCTCTTGCAAGGCACATTTTTTGGAGATCAAAAATTGCTTCTCATATCTAGGTTGCACACTTTTTTTCCATGAATTAAAATGGCACATTTGAAACACCAGGTATAGTACATATTTGGAGGGTCACCTTAATTAGAGTCTATTATGGTAATTGCACACATAAATGCATATGTGAATGCATGAAGTAGAAATCAGAAATTGGGTGCAGGTTCATGAATACAGTTATTTGAGGTCAAAGTTTAGGGGATAGTACTACCATATAGTATGCTTCTATAAGTTCAAACCTTAAATACTAACTGAGTTAAGGTATGAAAAATTGCTACCATGGTCACCAGCTAATTGAGTTATCTGCTCACCATATATGGTATGACGAACTTCAATAAAACCTTACTATGAGTTGATTGAGAACATTAATTTAATTAGAAAAACAAAAAAATTATTATTGAATAGCAGTATTGCAACTAGTAGGCCAATTATTCATCTAGTTTGGGTTGCCACTGTCAATAACTACAAAAATAGGATCAATTTAAATGTTGCTCATTAATTATTCATACGTATTATAATTAATTGACATTTTTTCTTATAGCCCATAACACTTCAGTGGTAAAAGATATAGATCCAATTTTTTGGAGAAAAATTTTGATGGCAAAGCAAAATACTTTTATGTAATAAAATCCAAAAGTAGGGGGTATGTCTAAGCACTGATTTATACTTCATGCATTCACATATGACAGGTTTAAAGTCTAGGTTTCATGTAACCAGAAATTAAATTATAGGTCTACAGCCGAGGAATTCCCAAGCTGTTCTGCTAGCTTCCTAAACTCAAGAACAATTTTATAGCATACAGGAATTTCTTTTGCTATCACCCTAATCCAATGTATTTTACTAAAGGAAAATTGCATACCTTTTTACGGAAGTATTGGTCTTCAATAGCTTTCTCCTTCTTGCTAAAGGACCCTCCAGCTTCTCTGGATTACATCATCAAAAAAAGAGAGGTGGGCATTGATTGGAATACTGTACAGATAAGAGAAGTGTGCATACCTGATTGCTCCAGCATCCTACAACAAAGAAAGAGAACATACACACATAAATTATGTGAACATGATTAGTCAGATACACTTTTAGGATATATGTACCATAGACACACACACATCAACAACATTTTAGGCTAGTACACAGCACACTTACATCACTGTACCACCTGGCGGCATACAGCACCCTAGTGGTCATAGTGAGTTGTGGTAGTCTAGCTCTCAAAGCCATGGATCCAACTGGTAGACTGTAAAAAGGTCCAAAGTAAAATTAATTTGACCTTTGCTCCAACAAGGGTACCGTATTATGCAAGGTTCAACTTTAATAATGCGAAACTTAACGAAATGTTGAAATTGCGAGTTGCTGGACAAGCACAACACAGCAGCCAACAGCCACCTGAGAAATAGATGTCATGTCTTCCAGCTTGCAGTTAAGGAGACGAGTACTTAGACTGTACAAGCAGGTTAGTTTTTTCTAATATTCACAGTGNAAATATCTCGTTATATCTTTTCATTGCTTTTGCTAAGATTCTAACATGGGTCTTTAATGATTCTATACAAGATTCTTGTATAAATATTCTTGTCAAGACCATCTTGCCATAGCTTGAAAGAACAGGCAAGATTCTTATAAGGATTTTTACTAGGGAGCAGCCCGCCGCTGGCTCAGTAAGTTTCGTTTGCCAGACTACTAGCTCAGTAGCTAGCTACACACACCAACTCAAATGTAATTTGTAGAAATATGGAAAAATGAGAACAAACAAGTAAAAAAAAAACATTGGAAATGTTATAAGACACAGGAATGGCTAAATCGTAAAAAGAATGCAAACAAGATGAAATGGATGTCAGAGTGTGTAAGGAATTCTTCCTGTTGGCAAAATGAGAAACTCAATAAAGAGATTGTTAAATGCAGCCCATACAGGAAGAATTCTGCACACACTTTGACATCCATTTCATCTTGTTTGCGTTCTTTTTACGATTTATTACTGTGTCTCATTACATTTCCAATGTTTTTTTTACTTGTCCATACTTTATTTCTGTCGGATAGATTGTTATTTTCTGAGATATGCACGAAAGTAGTGGTTATGTGGAGTCCACCAGACACTTAGTCATAGCAGTATGCAGACTTGGAGCAATGAATTGAAATTCTATTCGAAGAAATTACTGTACTGATGTAGTAGGACTAGATAAGCGCCTTCATTACTCAAGACACTGCCTGCAACATAGCCGCCTACTGCAGGAGTGTAAAACTTGCTAAGTTCAGCCATGTAATGGCGAAGTGTCACATGACAATATCAACTCCACCCCTTCATTAACAATTCACCACCAATGTACTAGTGCGAATGGTATCACTGCCCGCGTCGTGGATGCACACGGAAGCAATACCTCTGCAATTCCAAAGTAAGCCATAATTTTTCCATATATTTAAAACAAACCAACCATACAACACATACAAATCATCTATAATAAGCTAGAAATGTAAAAATATTAGTAGATTAGCTGCAAACTTTGGGTCTCAGGTAGCCAGCTGCCCTTCTTTGATCACAAACTCAGCAATAATGCTGCTTAGTAATCTCCCTGTGTGTGTGTGCATCAATTGTGTATGAATGTGTGTGTGTGTGTGTGTGTGTGAGAGAGAGAGAGAGAGAGAGAGAGAGAGAGAGAGAGTGAGTGAGTGTGTGTGAGTGTGTGTGTGTGTGTATGAGTAAGTGACTTTGGGGGGTTAAAATTAAATTTGGGAGAGCTTTAATTTGTCCACCAATAGATTGAACAGCTTACAAAGCCTATGCCTGTATTACCAGAGCTTTCTTTTAAGGCCTAATAAGCAACCACTTAGTTGAACATGATGATTCACCAATAGAGCTCTTGCAAATACGTAAATGAATCACTTCCGTATGGCAAAAATGTACAGAGCAATGCGGAGAAACGAGCATCTGTCATTTACTTCCGTCATAACTAATTCTAGTATCACTCAAAATGCTTCCGGTTTTGATGACGTCAACTGCAAGACTTCTATTGTATTTCTGGTCATCAGAGGAGTTCCCTGACTCTCCCATGGGAGTGGTACCACCCTCACTAGAGCGTACCACAGGTCAGGAGAATTAAAGGAGCCAAAACCTGTGTTTAATCATTGACAAGTCTGGATACCACATCACACCCAAACAGTATCACATTTTGAACGAAAAACCTCAAATGTCAGAGAACTAGTGATTATGCTCTGGGCTTCTAATAAAAAACAACAAAAAAATTAACATACGCAAGTTAATTTCAAACTATTATTTTGCTACCTGTTTCTCGTACAAAGGATGGACAGGATTAAAGCTGTCTTGTCATTACTATTCCCAGTACGGTAGTACTGAATACATAAGAATGGCACGGATGGCCCATTAGCGTAATACAAATATTTACGTGAATAACTCTGCAAAAACTGAGTGCTTGGCACTAAAAGGGTTATAAAGCCGATATTGGTCGATAACCTGAAGGCAGTGATTAATTTAATCCTTTTGGAATCGGAGTTACTCTGGCTTGTTTGCAATCAGATGGAACGACACCAGTGGAAATGGAGATGTTAAATTTTTTTTGTAAAGGATAAGCAGAACACTTACACACACATTGAGAGTAGGTACATGTTTCATAGAGTACTGCTCAGTTTTAATTGCAGCAACATAATTATGAACAAGGTATTGGCAGTCACAAACAGGGTTCTCAAAATCGGCTATATTAAGTGAGCAATAACAAAATTACAAGTGTACCTTATACAGAGTCCATATTCACTGTGAAGCAGCATGAGAGTAGACTATACCTCTTCATGATGGCCATCAGTTGTGAACAAGACTGCATAAGTCAGCCCATGTGTGGGCAAATGCATTAAGAAAATTAAACCACAAATTGTAGTTGAACAAAATATTCACGTATTGTGGCCTAGTACAATTTGCTTCCTCAAAGCTATTAGCTACACCACGATCTAGTTTGACAAGCTCTTTATACCTAAATCCTAGGCCAGAAGGACCACTAAATCCTCCCTGCTTTTATACAAGCTGAGAGGAGGAGTCTTACCAAGAAAGATGGGCTATTAAATTATCTAGTTTGTAGCTCAGTAATCTCTGTTTGGTTTATTGACAGGACCAATCTGACATGCAAAGGAGGTCATACACAAGACACACTCAGGGACTTGCTTATATAAAGCTTGCTAGCCTTTTAGGGATTCAAACACAAAGAACTACTTTGGTATAGTACTAAGTCATTTCTAACATGGAGACAGTAACACAGCACAGTGTCATGCAGGCATACTAACTTTACACATTCATTATCAAAATCATATACAACATTTCTACCTCTCTATTTGCTACTTCCAGTCATCAGCATTATGTCTCGTTTCAGAAAAGCTAGCACTCAGTCTCTTCAAATCTTTAGCTCAAGCACGCCTCTGAATTTTTGAATTCTTTATAGCTGCTGTGAAAAAATGCGACTCGCGTGGATTGTCACATGACCATCGCGTGCGCGTCCCAATGAATACAATTTACTGGTAAAGAATATTGATAAAACTACTATGCATATAATTAACAGCAGCAGCAGCTAGGCCCAGGCCTTAATAGCGCTGAGTTCAAAACATCCAGCATCCACCCAGTTTGAGAAAACTAAATGTAGTACTTCTTGAAGACAAAGCATTAACTAAAACTTAGACTAATAGTAAGTAAATACAACTAAAATCATTTCAAGCCAATAATTTTTATCCAACTACGCATGCACAATAAGTGATTTAATCACGTGATTGCCATGTGGTACAAATTGAGTCTCTTGTGTATGGACAGTCGAAAGCATGGCTTTCCATGAGCTAGAACGTATACTATAGCTTCCTTTCTCCTGGATCGAATTCCAGCAGTCCAGAATCTGCGTCAATGTCATCGATATTAAAGCCAGGTCGACCTAGAGATAGTCCAGTATGGGAGTATTTTGTTTTTGACGAAACAAGAGGAAAGAGTACTTGTGGTGTATGTAACCGTAAAGTTAGTGGCAAAAACTTGAAAATCATCTCAAGCTATGTCATTCCAAGGCGTATGAAGATGTTCTACTAGCAGAAGAGAAGACAAGAAAAAGGAAGTTAGAAGAAATGTGAGTCATCACTTAAGCAGGTAATATTATTAAAGCAATCCTTTTCCAAGAAAAACCAGTATAAAAGAGATAGTCCAAAGTACAAAAGTATCACTCGGAAGTTAGCTATCTTCCTAATGTTTCTTGCAACCTTTTACAAAATTTGGAATTTAATGATCTGCTCAACAGCCTGGATTCCAGGTACCCTATTTTGGGAAGAACTGCTATCAACACCAAACTGGAAAAGGTGATGATCGATTTGAAGGCGAAAGTAGCTTCTGTATTACATTCTGCTAACAGAATAAGTTTATCCTGTGATATATGGTCGTCTGTTATCCTCTTATTTAGGAATTACTGCTCACTTTTTTTCCAGACATGATCACCGGTGACATTGTGTCACTGTTGCAGTCCGTAGATTCAAGTCACCACACACTGCAGTTAGAGTTAGAGAGCTTGTTGAAGAAGTGTTGGGTGAATGGGACATATATATCTCTTGACAAAGTACAGGCTATTTTGACTGAGCAACATGTGATTGCAGCATTCAAAGCTCATTTTAACAATTAATCAGAGGAGGACACTAGTATTGATAACGAAGATGTGGTAGTAGTGATGACTTAGGCAGTGGTGATGATGAGGAGATTGACAGTGTTCCTGATAGTAGAGATACCATTAAAAAAGCAATTATCTTGCTTGTGAGCTGGAACACGAGACTCATTTAATCGTATTAGTTGTTTTTGCCATACATTGCAGTTGGTGATAAAGAAAATTTGATTCTGACCCACAGTTTAAAGAGCTTTTGAAACGTGCTCATACTTTAGTGAGGAGGAGATTAAACACTTCAACGAAAGCAACTGAAAGCTAATTTGGTCTTAAGTTGGTGAAAGACTGTCCAACACGATGGAGCAGCACTTTCTTGATGTTAAGTCGAGTTAAAAACCATCTACAAGTTGTTTTGAGTGATCTACGATGGGATGACCTCGCAGCTAGAGAATGTAAAAACATCAACAACATTGTTTCTTTCTTGGGAAGTTCAGAAATCTCATTAGTGCAGAGGACTTAACTACAGTGTCTTATGTGGTCCCAGCTTTATTGGAACTCAATCTTCACTTGCAAGAGATAAAAAATACTCACAAGCTAAGTTCTATTACTAAAATCCTACAAAAAGAAATTGAAAAATGTTTCAAAACAGTCACTTCTCCATTTGTTGAAGGTCATTACCCAGTGTTTTTAGCAGCAACTGCTGTAGGTCCACGGTACTGCTAAATAAACTACAGTTAGAGTGCTGAAAGGTTACTTACTCATGAGTTAAAAAAGAATTGTTCACCTGATACACTTTCACCTGTTACCACTTTCACTGATACAGAAAAAGAGCCCAAAGCTAAGCGTTTCAAATTAACACCTGGAATCCCAAATTGCTAGGAAAATACAGGAAGAAGAACAAAAGAAATCTAAGCAACACCTAGGTGAAGAAAAAGTACATCGCTACTTTGAGTCCAAGATGGATCCCAATGTTCTCTACTGAGTGCATTTTTTGCTGTTGATCTACTGTGCATACCAGCACAAGTGGAACGAGTTTTTTCAACAGCTGGAGAAAGCTGTACTGGGCGTAGAAATAGACTTACTGACAAAAACCTAGGTTATTTTATGTAAGAACAAGCATTTTCTGTAAACATCATGTATAAATAAATTAATTATAGAACACATTAAACTTTGATGTCTGTAACTAAAATTTAACTGAGAAAAGGTTTTGATACTAAATGAAAATCAAACTATATAAAAACTAAAAATATACAAGCTGGTCACTTGAAAATAACATTGCGATACTGCATTCAGTACATCAAGAAGATAGCTCCAATGTCTCCACTGGAACATTACACCAATTCGAAGGTCTGCAGTAAGCATTAGATAGTTGATGTTGAGCAGTTATAAAATTATTGTCCTAGATTCTTCACAGTTCAACTGAGCTGATAGATTGCCGAAACATAGTATGTGATAACTGCTGTTGCTCCCACTGTGAAGAGATCAGCTACCCCTGTTGAACCATCTCCAAGATCTTAATATCATTTGACCAGCCTCTCCACTGATCTTGAGTCTGCTTGAACGCATGCGTGTTATCTGCAATGAATGTGAAGGACACATACAACTGGAGCAGTAGAGTGAGAACATGTTACGACAACTCACCACAAGAGGACAACACAATTGGTGAAATCCTAGTTGGCCTGTCACCACCCCAATGACATCTGTAGAGAAACGACTCCCAAGTAAGTTAGTCAAACGTGCTTTGGCTTCCAGTCCAGATGACAATGTCCTACAGATCAAAACTGATGGTCAGGTATATTGCTATTACATGTGTGTAAATTAATTTTTAAAATTATTCACTAGATGTCAATGTTCAGCAGAAAAGCAGTTGGTAGAAGAGTGTGATGAAGAACATTACAACTACCACAGGTCCGAGAGAGAGTGAGTGCTGGGGATAATTCATCAAGTTGTCAGATGTCAGTACCTCAGCCACACAGTCTAAGTTGCTTGTGGAGCTTAGTGGAACAACTTGTGTCCAGATTCCACCTGACTCTTACTTGGCATTGAAAGCAGACCTCTGTATTCCTTGGACCAAACTAAGGTACTGGTCAGCTCTGCTACAACTATGGGCACAGCATGTCAGAGCGTATTTAAAATATTATAGTTGGCATGTCGATCTAATTAGATTTATGACGCAGGTACCACATGGCAGACGACCTGCATACTTTAGGCTTTTTTTCCAGCTTGAAGAGCAGCACTGCAAAAGCGCTTGCATGCAGGAATAGCCTAAGCCTCCCTGCACCTCTATAGCTAGTGTCAAGCTTCTCCTGCATAGCACTAAGAAAAAAACGTGAGTTTAAAACCAAAGGTCATGATCTCGCCCCTATCGTGACCTTTGAACTCTAAAGCTTATACCGTATAGCAGGAAATTTTTGCAGGGTTCAATGACCGCGAAAAAAAGAACCGCGAAAATTTGAACACGTGACTTGAATAGCACGTTCAAGTGAGTGTACAGCTGATCAATTACTACGAGTGATCATGGCTCTTTATCGCTACCCCAAACCAGTCAATTCTCTTGGTCTTCCATCTCCAAACGGAGCTACAATAAGCTCTGCTGCAATAAAGGAGGCCAACAAGAATGTGGAGTTAGTCGTAGACAAGACCCCACCACAGAAACCGCGAAAGAGAGGCCCTTATAAGAAATTGACAGCAGGCAGAAGTAGCTAAATACACCCACCGCTCTGAATGGTAATCTAGCAGCTATTCGTAGCTTCTCCAAAGAATTTATTGCGAACTTAACAAAAGTTCTGTAAGGACTTGGAAATCAAAGTACTATCAGCTTCTTAGCCAAAAAAGGTCCAGTAGAGGTGATGATTCAGCTGTCAGCATCAAGAGATTGCTTGTTAAGAAACGTGGAAGGCCTTTGTTACTCGATGAAGAACTTGATACACAAGTAAGGCTCTTTGTAAAGGCTGTCCGCAATGGAGGTGGAGTCGTGACCACTATGGCTGCTGCAACGGGAATTGTTGGAAAGCACGACAGAAATCTTTTGTCACAGAATGGTGGCCCAATCACAATCACCAAAATTTGCGCCAAATCTCTTTTGCGGAAGATGAATTACGTCAAGCGAAGAGGTAGCTCTAGTGTAAAGATGTCTGTTGAAGACTTTGAGGCCCTAAAAGAGCAGTTTCTACTCGACATTCAAGCTGTAAGAGAGCTGGAAGAGGTGCCACCTGAACTGATCTTTAATTGGGATCACACTGGAATTAGCATTGTCCCAGGATCGAAGTGGACCATGGATCGAAGCGAGTAGAAATCATCGGAATTAGTGACAAACGGCAAATTACAGCTGTGTTCTGTGTTCTGTGTTCTCTACCACCTCAACTTGCTTACCTCGATACTCATTTCCAGCCGACTGAAATTTGACATTTATATGGCTGAGGTGGTGGGCATAACAAGGAGCAATTGAACTAGTTTCATAACTTGTGGAAATATTTCTTGGTACTCACAAATCCTAGATTTTAGGTTTGTATAAGAGAATCCATAACATTCTTCAACAAAGCAAGTTCTGTACGTAACTCAGATCATCCATAAATTGATCACTAATCTCCAATAAATTTGTATCTGATATTTGTTTACCTTCTGCAGCTGATATAAGCACAGACTCTACTTTGGAATAGAAAGTTTACGATGGGGACTCAAATCTTCGTGTAATTTCTCCCAAAATGGTATCAATAGCTTCAAAGTAGTACCTCTTGTATAGCTCTTCTGGTGTAGGATCATGGTATGTACTACTACTTGCCTCATCATATCTTATAGGTAGCTTTCATTTTTGTAGCAAGGTAGGTTCACCAACGCTCAATTCAGAATCTTTCTTGGTAACGTCTCCCCAAAACTCAATAAACTTTGACTCACTTCTTAACTCTTTCAGACCTGCAATGGTAACTGCTGCATACTTCGTAGCTGCAACAGCTGACAAATCCTTTTTTTGCATTGCTTTGCTGAGAGCATATGTGATCAACAGTAGTTTCAACTAACAAGAACACCAAAAAAAATTGAATTTTAGCTGGGACACCTCAAGCAGCAGTCGCTTCAGTGTTACCTTTGTACTCTTCTAATATTTCTTCTAATGTTGCAACAATGGTTTCATAATTTACTACAGCTGACCTAAGTGCTTCTGCCCTTACTGTCCAATGAGTTGGACAAAGAGGTTTCAAACCTGGAGCTCCTGCTGCTAGTTTATGCAGCTTTCAACTTGAGGAGCATGGCTTTCTTCTTAGCACTATAGTTAAAAATTTTGGATAGCTCCAATACTGTGTCAAAAGCATCAGACATTCATACCTTATTATTCAACAAGGTCATGTGACACGCGCATGCACGTTTAATAATTAATGTTTTATTGTTAGTTGTGACGCGCGCTTGAGCAAGCTTTAATAAATTTTTTGGGCCTGCTAGCTTTAATACTACTACTGATGATAAGAACGCCTCTAGAGAACTACTCTCGTTGTTGTCTCAGTACAGAAGCAGGAAAAGAACATCAATTGCCATCCTTAAAAAGGTAAGACATAATTGTACCATTCCCAGTATGGTAGTACTGGGTACACAAGAATGGCACGGATGGCCCATTACAAATATTCACGCGAATAACTCTGCAAAAACTGAGCGCTTAGCGCTTCTAAAGCTACTATTTAGCTCTTTCTCTTTCTAATGAGCCTAAAAACATAACCTAAAAACATCGCTAAAGTAACAAACACAAACATGCCAAACCTCCAATTTTCTTCTTCTTCTTCTTCTGTTTTTTCTATCTTGGCTCAGAGACTCTTCACTTTTAGAAGCTGATTCTTGAACGAACGAACTTGGTTTCTTCCGGGACAGTCGCTTTTGCCATCGGTTTTTAGCGCCTCTCATTGAGTAGCTAGATACAAGGCGAAAAGTGCCTCCTCCATATGGCCGCCATTAATTTCTATACTCATGCATAATTCATTAGCTTCTAGAAAATTCGAATTGACGATCATTTCCACACACAAAAGTGTGCATTATTTGGAATTAAATGCACTGAAGTTGCCTGGAACTATTTTGTGATACCTGGTTGCTCTTCTTAAGAAATTAATCAGGACTTTAATTGATTATCATAACATATAGAAAGACAAGTAAATCTTATGATACAGCTCCTGCCTCCAAATGACTGAGATGTGGAGATGTCTGTTTCACTTCAGGCTACACAACTTATTCAGCAGCCTGCCGTTCAGTAGTCTGGCTTGCCAGACTACTAGCTCAGTAGCTAGCTACACATACCAATTCAAATGTGATTTGTAAAATTATGGAAAAATGAGAACAAACAAGTAAAAAAAAACATTGGAAATGTGATGAGACAGGAATGGGGCTAAATCGTAAAAAGAACGCAAACAAGATGGAATGGCTGTTAGAGTTGACTCAGATGTGTGTTTCACTTCAGTATCAAGCAGGCTACACAACTTGTGACTTCAAGTACCAGCTCAGCAGCCCGCTGCTGGCTCAGGGAGTCTGGCTTGCCAGACTACTAGCTCAGTAGCTAGCTACGCACACCAACTCAAATGTAATTTGTAGAAATATGGAACAAACAAGTGAAAAAAACATTGGAAATGTTTTTGAGACACAGGAATGGCTAAATTGTAGAAAGAACGCAAACAAAATGGAATGGCTGTTAGAGTGTGTAAGGAATTCTTCCTGTGGGCAAAATGAGAGACTCAATCAGGAGATTGTTAAATGCAGCCCATACAGGAAAAATTCTGCACACACTCTAACAGCCATTCCATCTTGTTTGCGTTTTTTTTACGATTTAGCCATTCCTGTGTCTTATTACATTTCCAATGTTTTTTTTTTCACTTGTAGATAAGTAGCTATGATCATAGCCCTGTTATGTTACTGTATAATCGTACTCAACTTGAACCCCTCATGATCCATTTCCACCATGGATGCTTGCAAGTTCGTAGTCAGACTGAGCTATATATTTGAATTTAAATCAGTTATATGGGATGCAATCTAGGGATCAACTGACTTATGCGGCACCTCACCCGGGACCCCTAATTCTTGGCTCCAGCCTGCCTAGATCTAACCCTAGTCTAGCCCGTCCGAGGTGCCAAATAAGTCAGTTGACCCCAATGTAGACTATTCATGAAGTTTGGCTTCTATACTTTTCCGACCTAACTGAGCAAGACCAGCCTGGCTTTGTCACATGTACACATTCATGCATGCACACACGCACACACACTTACACACACACACACGCGCAGGCATACGCATATGCAGATGTTTGCTTCTAATAAAGAGCACTTCATGATGAATTGTAGAACATATCATAAGACACTGACGACAAATGACTGAGTGATATACTAAAGAGAAATGTTCCAAGATGATAGTAGTTTGTTGGCATAGTTTCTTTGTGATATAAGTTTGCGTAAAACTAAATTTTCTTTTGGTAAAGGTACTACATTATTGTATTTATAGGATTCCCTCTCAAGGGCTGAGATTTCTAGCCTTATCTGAAATCTCCTTTTGAGGACTTTCTTTTTGAATAGTGCTGTCATCTTTGTGTAAGTTGCCATTTTTTCAGGTGGCACTGGTTTGCTACAGTGTTTTAGATTTTTCACCTTGGTGTGAAGCTTATCTAGTGATAGCAGTTCTTCACTATAGCCAGTTAACTTTGCAATAGCCTTGCACAATGTAGACTTTGGTTTGTCAACTTGAGTGGAAGGGGTTTCTTCATGTACATGTTCATCACCAATACAAATAGATACTTCTACATTGTTTTCTTCATTCACAGGATCATTTTGTGGCTCAGGATCAGCTAGCTCGAAATCATCAGATGCTTTTTCCCCATCAATATGAAATGGTCCCAGTCCTTAATGTACCTGAGAAGTTTTACTATCAGTTAAAGAAGCAGATAGACAGGTGAAACGTACAGCAAGTGATCTTTCAACATTTTCAGGTTCAAAGTTATGCAAGCGATTTATCGAAAAAAGAACTGGCAAGCACACTTGGAGCGAGTTAGCCCTTTCTTAAATTGTGGGAGAGAAGTATGGTGAAATGAAGACCATGATAACTACCATTTTTGGATGGATCGTTAGACCCTGAACAGAATGCTGAAGGCCCAAAGCTATTACATTACCAATTATCTTCAATTAGGGACGTTATCAAACGCCAACAGTCTGCATGGGATACAGTGCTTTCAGAAAAGATCAAAGTGCCTACCACTCTCATATTTGTATATAATGAGAAAGGAGATCCCACAAATACTATAGTTAATTCTGAAATTACACATGAAGAGCTTATGGAAACAAACAGAGATCATGGAGACCATGTGGATACTCTATCAATTTCTGAAAGCACATATGTTGAACCTATGAATACTTGTAACTTATATTACCCTAGGAGATTCTTACATTTTACATTAGTACACACAGTAGTTGAATTATTTTGGGTATACCGATTATAAGACGCGCATGCGCGAATGTACACACTATAACGTGGGATTATTGATGAAAGCATGCGTAAAATACAATAAAAAATTTATTTTTTGCACACGGTCCTAATTCACCCACGCTAATTATCGATCTCTATATAGCCACAGAGAAGTTCAAGCACGCCATTTTTTTCAGTAGCGAGCAAGTAAAAGAGGTCTGTACCAGCGTATGAAGGATGGATTAGAAAGAAAACAAGCCAATTTGGAGAATTGAAAATATTCTGGGTACTATCTCAGCTGCCCCAGCACCAAAAAGGAACTATGGACCCATCAAGGGATATCTCAGCCATAGCACTGCTCAACAACAGCATCATTGCCTACAGTTCAACAACAGAGAAGCTGCTTTTCCTCTGTCCTGGCTGATTCAGAACAACCTCGATTCCGTCAGCTGTTGACTGAGATGGAATTGAAGCGTGAGAGCAAACCGTTTGTTCCACGATAACAACTGGGCAATGAACATATTTTTGCCTTCAGAAATGCTCAGCCTGGTACCACCACTGATAAATGTCCCAAAGACCATTTGAAGAAAGCCTACCCCCTTCCTGTAGTCGACAAATGGCTAGCTGCTTTTGTTCTTGAGGCTCAGAGAATAGATGGAAATTATTATCCAGGGTCAACACTAAAGAACATTCTAGCCGTTTTGTTGAGAGTAATGAAGGAAAATCTTTGAGCAAAGAATGTCAACAATTTTGTGGAAAAAGGTTCCCAAGAACGATTTTATCCCTGTCTTTATCGTTCATACGACCGACAGCTGCGTATGCTATGCAAAAAAGGTATTAGACTGGAGAAGAAAAGAGCACTGGTTATTTCACCAGAGATAGAAAATGTACTGTGAGTTAAAAAAATCCTTGGGAATCACACACCTCTTTCTCTTCTCAATGCCATGTTTTACCTAAATGGAAACAATTTCCATTTGAGAGGTATCCAGGAGCAAGCATCACTGAGATTCTCACAATTTAAACAACTATACAATCCTGATCGTTACATATATTTCGAACATGGTTTAAAGAATTACCCTGGTGGTTCGAATAATCAATCAGATAGCAAGATTATTCCAATTATGGCTACTGGTACTCCAAGATGCCACGTACGTTGCTCTTATGGACCTGTACATCTCTAAGGTTCCTCCCCTCAGTATAAAAAATGACTTTCTCTTTTACTTGAAGCCACTACCAGGGCCTGGTGTTGGGAAGAGGCTTTCCCAAAGAGCAATAATGGTTAAGTCAATGAAGAAAGAGACTGGGATAGATGGAAATTTTACAAACCATAGCCTTAGAGCTACTGGTACCACAGCTCTGTTTGACTGTGGCACACCTGAAGCTACTATACACAAACAAACAGGCCACCGATCCATTGCAGGACTTTGTACTTACGAAAGGGTCACAACACGAGACTGTTTCTAACATACTTGCAAATAAACAGTTTACCTTTGAACCAGTTAAATCCAAGGAGCTTGATAAAAAGACTAATTGAAGCCTTAATTATCTGACTTGTCAGATTTCGATCCTGCAGATCTTGACATCTTCAAAAACATTCCAAGCATTGAGATTTAAGTTTGTTTGCTTGTCATTTAATTCATTCTGTTCAGCCATTATCATAGTGATCATGTTTCTTCAGTATCATTCAACCATTATGATCACTTCAGTATCATTCAACCATTTTCTTCAGTATCATAAAACTATTCTAGCTACATGTAGCTCTCAAAAAAAAAACAGTTTTAAAAACTCAACGTAATTGACCTAAATTCTTGCATGAGAGTATCAAAAGGTATGCTTTGAAGTGGTTGACCTTTATGCATGAGAGCACCTGAAAAGAAATTAGTACAGATATAGGTTACAAGTAAGTTCTACCTGATTAACTTGGGTACGTTCGCGCGCATATACATGTATTGATCAACGAACAAGTGTACCTGAATGCTGAGTCAGCAAAAACGGCGCGCGCCCCGTAAGAATCTATAGTACACGCCCTTTTTTGTCATATGATCATTGTGTGACTGTTCATTTATTGACTCATTTAGAAAAGAAAGTGAGCTGCCTGTGAAAGTTTGTGAGAGGTATTTTTAGTTCTGCTGCTAATTTAGCTTCTTTTTGCTAGTTATTTCTAAGCTATCGCTCATATTGGTATGTACAGCATTTGTAGTGATCACGTGGTCTTGAGATGACATGGCAAGTAGCCTCACTAAAGTCAATAATCTTTGAACGGAATTCCTGTGAAGGTCAGTAAATGAGGTAAGTATGATCTAAACTAGGCTGTAAACAAGAATATTTCTTTACTTTTCAGAAAATAAACATAGTTACGCTCGTACAGCACAAAATATGTTAATTAGCTTCATAAAAAAACAACTTTTTGTCTCATAATTGGCATTCTGTGTATTATTAGCTAAAACGCAGTAGAGGCTATTGTCCACATTAACTGCAGAGTCTGCTGAGCACAGTGAAACCACTCCAGCTTAGGCGCTTATATTCCGTGTCGTGTAATTTTGCATATCGACTTTATAGTGCCACACCCACTCATCCTTGTGTTGGGCGTGGCTAATTAAATCAATTTGCTAATTATTAAACATTCCCATTTCATATAATGTTTAAAAGAAGTCTAAATAATGTATATATTTTCTGGTATAGCACCATGAATAACCACGTTGATGTCAAAATTTTAGCTGGTCCCAGTCCTTAATGCACCTGAGTTTTCCAGTCTTCTGCTTAGCTTGCAACAAGGTGTTAGTGATTATGTTGTCAGGTTCGCGATTTGAAGCCCCTGTTGCACTTTTTCATAAGAGTCTCTCTTGGGTTTCTGTGTTCGACTTGAGGCTAACAATTTCTAATTCTTGAGCAGCATGTGTTGTAAGAGAATGTAAGTAGCTACCATAAAATTTGCTCATCCCAGATTTTGGAGCTGGAAATAACTCCCTACAAAGCTCATGGTGATACCAGGTCGTGTTGTACAGCTGTAGCACCATTCGTAGAGAGCAAGATTCATATGGTGCATACAAAGCTTATGATACTCTGTTGAGTGTTTCCAGAAGTGTAATAGTCTTGGAATCACATTTGTCCTTCAACAAAATATATAAATGAATTAAGCAACACCGAAGATCAGTGCCTATTGTGTTGTCCTTGGACGTTGTCAATGTGATGCGCTGCTGGCACTTATCTCTGTATTCTTCTGGAATGATTGATGGTAGCTCTACAAACAGGTTATTGAGATGACTCTTAACGTCATGTAAATCAAGAATAGTGTAGCGCTCAAGGTGTAAATGCTCTAGAGGTTAATCAGGTTGAAGCAGTAGTAGAGACGGAACACATTGAACACCCTTCAGTTCATTTACAAGTATCTCTTGAAGCTGTTGTTTTTTTTTTTGTTTTAGGTTACGATATCCACGTGCTTTTAGCTCTGTCTTCAAATTAGCAATAAACAAGTTGTCAAGTGGCTTGGTCTTCATTGGCTGTTTGCCAAATGTGCCTGCTGTAGCTAATTTTTGAAGAGTGTTTGTTGGTCTCCATTCACACCTGAGAGCAAAAGCAAGATCATCCATCATTGAAGCTTTTCAGCCACAACCTCCACACTTATAGTTGCTACCAATCTGTGTTCCTCTTTCAAATTGAGCGGCTGGCTATCCCCTGTGAAGAAGTCTACAGTTTACCCAATGCAAAAAGACACATCTCGGGTTTCTCAACCTTTGATTGAACGTTAAGTTGAATTTAATTTTGTCTGTAGTATTTATCATCGGTTAAGTAGGCACATGTGTTGTATAATACATGAATTGTGATCATGTAAAAGCCTTGACCTAAGATTGTGGCATAATCATGCCAGAAGACAATTGATGGAGATGTTGGTACTTAAGCACAAGCTGCTGTCCTGTGTTGATGTATTTTCAGTAATTGCTTGGTCTNTTTCCAGAAGTGTAATAGTCTTGGAATCACATTTGTCCTTCAACAAAATATATAAATGAATTAAGCAACACCGAAGATCAGTGCCTATTGTGTTGTCCTTGGACGTTGTCAATGTGATGCGCTGCTGGCACTTATCTCTGTATTCTTCTGGAATGATTGATGGTAGCTCTACAAACAGGTTATTGAGATGACTCTTAACGTCATGTAAATCAAGAATAGTGTAGCGCTCAAGGTGTAAATGCTCTAGAGGTTAATCAGGTTGAAGCAGTAGTAGAGACGGAACACATTGAACACCCTTCAGTTCATTTACAAGTATCTCTTGAAGCTGTTGTTTTTTTTTTTGTTTTAGGTTACGATATCCACGTGCTTTTAGCTCTGTCTTCAAATTAGCAATAAACAAGTTGTCAAGTGGCTTGGTCTTCATTGGCTGTTTGCCAAATGTGCCTGCTGTAGCTAATTTTTGAAGAGTGTTTGTTGGTCTCCATTCACACCTGAGAGCAAAAGCAAGATCATCCATCATTGAAGCTTTTCAGCCACAACCTCCACACTTATAGTTGCTACCAATCTGTGTTCCTCTTTCAAATTGAGCGGCTGGCTATCCCCTGTGAAGAAGTCTACAGTTTACCCAATGCAAAAAGACACATCTCGGGTTTCTCAACCTTTGATTGAACGTTAAGTTGAATTTAATTTTGTCTGTAGTATTTATCATCGGTTAAGTAGGCACATGTGTTGTATAATACATGAATTGTGATCATGTAAAAGCCTTGACCTAAGATTGTGGCATAATCATGCCAGAAGACAATTGATGGAGATGTTGGTACTTAAGCACAAGCTGCTGTCCTGTGTTGATGTATTTTCAGTAATTGCTTGGTCTGCTTTTTGAACAGTTTTTAGTAGTTCCTCCCTGGTCATGTCTTTTACTTGTTCATCTGTCAGCATCATGTTGGAATAGTAGCTTCTTCCGGAGATCTATTAGAGGTATATTAATACCATGAATCTCAATCTGCTTGGCTTTGCATGATCAGTATACTATCTGGTATGGCGAGCAAGGTGCACCGAGGGTCATGTCACCTTTGTCGAGCATTTGGTTTGTTTTACACGAGCAGGAGTTGGATTACTTGGAATAGAAATTTCACCCCCTGGCAATTTCTTGTGCTGTACTCTTGGTCTTCTTGTAGGAGGTTTTTGGTCAAGGCGTTGTAAACCCTCCAGCTTTGCAAATTCCTTAGCAACTTATCCTCCATTTGAACTGGATGGTCCATGGTCTATGGCAAATTTTGACCAATTGATTGTTGTCCTTCTGGGTGTGCTGCAAGGTCTTCCAGAACCTTTGTCTTGTCCCACTGGATGTTGTCAAAGTTGGGTGAATGAGATTTAGGTTTCTTTGGGCATGGTGGTGTGTCAAAAGATTGTGCTACCCTTTTTCTTTGGTAGCTACTAATAGACTCCAGTGTTCTCCCCAGAAAATTTTAAAGGGATGTGGGCACTGCTGTGTTGCCAACCTCATGGCCAATGTGCATGTAAATTAGAATTGTGAGAAGTGCTTAATTTTATGATTTTTTTGGTATTAAACAAACAAAAGAAATGATGATACATACAAAAGAAGGTACATTTGTATTCTGTTAAGTGTTAGTGATGAAAAATTATGAAAATAATATACAAATTATACACTGACATCAATCCTGTGATTTCTGGAAGAAGCCCAGTTATCACAAAGGGATATTCCTTGAGAGATGGTCCTTCAACTGAAATCATCATTAGATCTTGCAGGATCTTGGACGAGAGGCGATTTCTCATGTTTGTTTTATCCTAGTGAGTGCGGAAAAGCCTCGCTCACAGTCAACGGACATGGGCATTAGTAGACCAAGTGCAGCTAATTTTTACAGAGCTTAGGGAACATGGTTTCAAGTTCTTGAGTGCTCAAAAGGTGTGTCATCATTTCACGAGTTGTCATTTGTTTCAGTTTTCTATTGGCTGTGACAAGACTTTTAATTAATTCATCTTTAGCTGCTCGAGAGTCAACAACTCTGTGGGGTCCATAGTGATCTGTTAGCTCAGATTGACCATGACTCTAATGTAACTCAAGCTCTTGAGGGATAGAGCTGGAATCAAAAACAGAAAATGCTTCCACATCTGGAAATCAACAAGTAATATATTCAGATAGAATGTGTAAATACTTATTGTATATATCAGTCTTGAAATGCTCCACCTGTGAATCACTTGGAGTCTGTACTCCATAGTCTGCCAGCTCTGCTATTTCACTTGAAACTTTTCCAAAATGTTCACCAGGTGCTTGAAGAAGAGCATCAATTGCTGCCTTACTGCCAGTTAGTAGTGGCTTTACCACAGTAAAATCAACATCATGCTGAAAAGCTCGTGAGAGGCTGGCAAGAGGTGGCAAAACATCAGAGAACATTTAAAGAGATGCAATAAATTGATATGATCTTACAAATGCAAGTAGACCAGCTGCTTCAGCACAGTTGCCTCTTTGTTCAGACTGAGAATAACTGACATCTACGAAGGTTTCTTACTGCCTTTTCACGTGACAACCATCGAACATCCTTGGCCTGTGTTAGCTTGAGCTGGGGGTCATCCTAGAACTTCTTGGATGGAATGCAAACCTGCTGTGTGAACAGCGGAATGACTATAAAAATGATAGAGTTGCTCTTGAATCGTTGAAGGTAGCGTATCTCATTGGCAGACTGTCCACAAGCAAGTGCAAGTCTATGAGCAATACAATGATGAGAAGCCAAGAATGGAACTCAATCCTTTAAGAGTTTTGATACACCTCCACAAATTCCAAGCATTACAGAAGCTCTGTCACTTCCAAATCCACAACAATGATTCATGTCTAAATTCAAGTCAGTACACAGCTTACAAACAGTATCAACAATTGTTTCATCAGGGATTTCCAGAATACTGACAATTGAACTATTGACCTTTCCATCCACAAGGTAGCGGATGTATACAATCAGTTGCTTTGTCACTGTTACATCTGTTGTCTCATCAATACACAGAGAAAAGAAAAATGAACTCTTACTGTAATCCTTGATGGGCTTAGCCACTGTTTCAGCTAATGAATGCACCAGCTCTTGTTTAAATCTATCTGATGTATAAGCAGCATTTCCACCATGTCTTATATCTTGGAGGTATGTTGCACCAAGGGCTTTGCCTAGCTTACAGAGAGGAATGAAGTTGGTAGTATGCGCTATTTCTTGTTTACTGAGAAAGTACATGCACTTCATTATTTCAACAAGTATAAAAAAACATTAAAAATGTGATGAGACACAGGAATGGCCAAATCGTAAAAAGAAATCAAACAAGATGGAAAGGCAGCTAGCTAACCTTACACGGTGAAGAATTAATTCCTGTGTGCTGCAATGGCATGAGTGGTTGGTAACATAACTTTTGTACACTACACATAAAGATAAAAATTCATTTGGCTAAATGAATAATTTTTTTGTTGAAATTGACAATGGTATGTGCGTTCTATAGTAGATATTGACAGAATTTCTATATTCTACATTATATATTATCATTATGTCTCTAGATATATTAGATAATCAACTGGAGTTTACATATAGAATTATCAAATTAACATATTATTATACTACACTTATAGTATACTGATTTTGCCTGGACTATAATTATTTAGAATCGGTAACATTGACTACAATGTATTTAGCTTTTACAAAATACTTTACGGAGCTGACTCTCTAGCCATAACCCATGTACTTTGATTTCATTTACATTTTCTTTATCTATATTTTAATTATATGGTGCATTCGAAAATTATGCCATGCAGCACACAGGAATTAATTCTTCACCGTGTAAGGTTAGCTAGCTGCCATTCCATCTTGTTTGATTTCTTTTTACGATTTGGCCATTCCTGTGTCTCATCACATTTTTAATGTTTTTTTATACTTGTTTGTGATCATTTTTTCGTAAAATTTGATTTTAAATTAATTTTTGAGCTATTTATGGCTCATTAATTAGTAATCATATTAGACNTACTTGTTTGTTCTCATTTTTCCATAATTCTACAAATTATATTTGAGTTGGTGTGTGTAGCTAGCTACTGAGCTAGTAGTCTGGCAAGCCAAACTCACTGAGCCAGCGGCGGGCTGCTGAGCT
This sequence comes from Tethya wilhelma, assembly GCA_964030475.1. NCBI lineage: Eukaryota > Metazoa > Porifera > Demospongiae > Tethyida > Tethyidae > Tethya > Tethya wilhelma. Next base: position 27,416,999 of record CAXIPT010000001.1, read on the forward strand.
GGTACTTGAACAACGGTCACAAGTTGTGTAGCCTGAGTGAAACACACATCTCAGTCATTTGGAGGCAGGAGCTGTATCATAAGATTTACTTGTCTTTCTATATGTTATGATAATCAAAGTCCTGATTCATCTCTTAAGAAGAGCAACCAGGTATCACAAAATAGTTCCAGGCAACTTCAGTGCATTATATAGATTTAATTCTAAATAACGCACACTTTTGTGTGTGGAAAGGGTCGTCAATTCGAATTTTCGAGAAGCTAATGAATTATGCATGAGTGTAGAAATTAATGGCGGTCATATGGAGGAGGCGCTTTTTGCCTTGTATCTAGCTACTCAATGAGAGTCGCTAAAAACCGATGGCAAAAGCGACTGTACCGGAAGAAACCAAGTTCATTCGTTCAAGAATCAGCTTCTAAAAGTGAATAGTCTCTGAGAAAAGTTGAGCCAAGATAGAAAAAGAAGAAGAATAAGAAGAAGATGGAGAAAATTGGAGGTTTGGCATGTTTGTGTTTGTTACTTTAGCGATGTTTTTAGGCCATGTTTTTGGGCTCATTAGAAAGAGAAAGAGCTCAATAGTAGCTTTAGAAGCCTTTTAGTGCTAGGCGCTCAGTTTTTGAGATTATTAGCGTGAATATTTGTATTGCGCTAATGGGCCATCCGTGCCATTCCTGTGTACCCAGTACTACCGTACTGGGAATAGTAAAGTATACGGATTGCCGGTACTCTATACACAGCAAATTTATATACATATGTACATGTGGGCACTTCAGTATAATTCAAAATGGATGTAACGTCTGTAGCTATGCTATCAAACACTACATTTTTAAAATGAAATGACTATATTTTTCATAAAGCAGTCTAATAGGGTTATATATAAGATAATACAATAATGATAACATTATGATTGATAATGTCAGCACTAATAAATACAATTTATATAAATATTATAGCTATCCCTTTTCTTGATAAATATTGTTCACTTTCTATTAATTATAACTATTTTGTTTCCAGATATCTGAAAGGAATGAAGTTCAAGTTAATTTCTGCCATTATGAATGTATGTTTTAACGTACATTTAGAGTGAAGGAATTTCCACTGGCAGCCTCAGACTGTTTTTCCTCGGAGCTTGCGTAGTCAGAGGTTGAGGGTGGCACTTGTACTATATCTAGAATGAAGAGTATTATAAAATTGTGGTAGCTAACATTTGAATTTTTTTTATGTCACCTTTGTTTTCTTTTTTCTCCTTATCATAAGGAGTGGGTCTTTTCTTCGTTTTTGTTTTGGACTCTTCATTTCCAATTTCCAACGAACAATAATTTTTTACTTAGCTAAGTTCATAATATTTTTTTTTCTATTTTAAATTAATTTGTAGTACCTGGTTCAGTTATGCCTTTTGGTGGAATTTTTTTTGTTGCCATTTCTCTCACTAGCACTGTATGCAGCTGCGTGTAATACAGCTGCAAAGTTCCGCGCTTTTTTCTTTTTTCTTGTGAGGCTCGCGCTAGCGCAAGCCGCTGCCGGCTGGCTTAACCGCATAAGTTATTATAATAATTTACTTGTAGTAAATTATAGCTAGCTGCTCATAGAATTACGTATGCGTATATATAATAATAAACGCTTACCTCTGCATGATCTGTACGTTTGTGTTTAATAATGCCTAGCGTCTATAGAATCATCTTGTTTCATTCTACATGTTGAGTGATCTTTTTATTTACACTACTATACTCTATGAATTAATAAACTTTTATAGATCATCCAATAAAATTAATCATTGACAGTAATCAATTCAAACATTGGGCAATAATTAACAGTATAATAAAAGTGTTACTAGTGAATAGAAGGGTTGTGACAGAATTAATAATCATGATAGTGTGTGCACAATGGAATTGTTACTATTGCTTGAAGAAGATCTGCATGTGAGAGTCAGTGAAACAGTTTATACACTATTATCATATAAGTTTTTGTGAAGTAACTTACCAAGCAATAGTTGCATAATCTCAATTGTGCTATAAACTCTCTGGTCGTGGATGAGAAAGTGCTGTGTTTTGTGTGTGTGTGTGTGTGTGTGTACATGTGCTCACACATTATAAATATGTGTATAATAATGTGTGTATGTGCATAACAATAATGTGTACAATCACTCCTGTCTGCATCAACAGTTCATTGAGTTCAACCACTTCTATGCATGTTGAACTGTTGATCCCAGGATGCGGGACGAGGACCCCAGAGTGATATCGCATCCCAAAAATTTTTATGTTAACTTTTCCAAACAACACAATCTGTGTACAATCACTGAACTGCTATTGTGT
>CAXIPT010000002.1:0-45000 GCA_964030475.1 Tethya wilhelma
GTACTACCGTACTGGGAATAATACTTCTACTTTAGACGATTCCGACCATCAAGCCCCACCCAATAGTCAATTGCAACCTTCTCCATTAGTACCATATGATGACAGTGACTCAGAAGATGAGGAAAAGAATTCACCACCAACAAACAAACTTATGAGACTTCATTTGGTATCAACAGACAGTGAAAGTCATGCCTGCATTAGGCCTATACCTGTTGGTGTTAATGGTAAGTATAAATAAGCTTTGCAAAGCTAATACTTTACTTGTACTCTTTATTATATCTTTTTATGCAGACACTCTACCCTCACCCAATGCAGATGCTCTTGGTAAGATGGTAAAGTACATAGTACAGTAAATACCAATGGATTTGTTGATAATAATGGGCTTAGTGCATGGATTATTATTTACGTATTAAGTTTCTCCTTTGTGCAGGCATAAATCAGTGCCCACCATCTGTCTGTACATACAAGGTGGTGGACATAAATTTGATAATGCTGCATTGCCGAAGTGGTATTGTCCAAGGTGTATTTAACTTTGTTCTGGACATAAGGACACTCTAGTATTGTAATTATACATGAATTTATTGTATGTATAATTACAATAATGCATGGTATAACATTGTAACACTACTTAGTAATTTAAAATGTTAATAATTCTTTTATTAAAGTTATGTAGTTGACAAAGTATAAAATATAATTTTAATGCTTATTTTAATAACATAAATTGGATGATAATACATGTTGCTGTTTACATGTTTACCTAGAGATCGGTTTACCTCCATTTACTTCTGTTCACACTCAGTGTAGTTAAGGATGCCTCAAATTTTAAGGAAGTTAAGGACATAATTAAATGTTTACCCCTTCGTGTTTTAACTATACTTGGTGACTAGAAGACCAAACTTATTGACCATCGTATTTTTATTGTATTGAATATAAATTGTGAAAACGAAAATGAAATAACACTTGTGGGCGTGGCTACAGACAATAATGCATACTTTTGTGAATGCAGAGCTGAATGTTTATTTGAAGAGGCATTATTTTCCCTTATCTAGTACATCTGTTCATGCATAATGTATATCTGGTAGTATGTTGAACTATTGTAGCAATAATTACTTATTGATGTATAGCCTTGTACACATGCAACCCTGAATTTGTTGTATAGCTCTAGAGGAAGTCTAGGATGATTTCCTCAGTATTTAATGTGTTGTAAGGGCTGCTCAGTCAGTCTGCTCGCTATCTATGATTCTCAGTATCATGAATGTTAACAGTTGTCAGTAGCTAGCTGGCAGTTCCTGCACTTGTTCGCAGGACAGCAGACTCAGTCATATAATAGTATGAGAGCAACTCTCTCGTTGGCCTAGCCTGTCTAGCCATTGTATATGCTTGTTATCAGCCTGTTTGTTACAGTCCACCCTGAGAGTTCAACACACTCAGCCTAACAACATCTTAACCATAAAATATTAGATCTGCCCGGAAACTGGGGTACCCATCATTAATTAGTGAGAAATGATCAATACGCATATATAATTAGGTGTGCAATATTTAGAAATAGGTCTATTTCTCTCTGTTTCTACCTAATAAAGTTTGTAAGACCAAATTTCCAAGCAGATTCAAAATCTTGAAGATAAATACAATATTCTGACAAAATATGACATTGTGAAAATAAATATCCAGCTCTGCATCTTTGCATTAAGGTCTTACAAAGAGTACATCATCCTGTCCCAACCCTGCGGGTCACATGACATTCACACTTGAAAATATTTTCTATCATTGGTCAAACAATCAACGGATGTAAGGTTTTGGTGAATATAATAAATTCCTGAAGAGATATCCAAACTACAAATTGTACATTATTAGGCTATTTTAAAAGTTGAGGCAGCCTTAACTACACTGAGAGGCATCAGTTTACATTATTATGTTTACATGTTTATATACCTCTATATATTTACTAGTGTTTATGTCCAGATCCATTGACATGCATTCACATAGGTTAACCTACATTTACATTGGTTTACATTGGTTTAGATGTGTTTACCTCTGTTTACATTGGTTTACATGTGTTTACCTCTGTTTACATTGGTTTACAAGTGTTTACCTCTGTTTACATTGGTTTACATGTGTTTACCTCTGTTTACATTGGTTTATACATTGGTTTACCTCTTTTTACACTGGTTTTCATGTGTTTACCTCTTTTTACATTGGTTTACATTGGTTTATACATTGGTTTACCTCTTTTTACACTGGTTTAGATGTGTTTACCTCATTTTAGATTGGCTTACATTGGTCTACCTCTGTTTACATTGGTTTACACATTCGTTTACATGAAATTTACCTCTGTTTATTATTGGGTACATATTGAATAGACTACATTATAGTGTTTAATAGCATTTGAGTTCGTTTACCCATTAGAGTGTTAGTGTTTACCCTGTTTACATTTTTTACATGTAAATAGAAGAAATTAAATAAAGCACTTTCCTTATATTGAGCTACATATGGCCTTACTAGCAGTTCTAAGTCTGACTTAATATTTTAGTAGAGTGGTCCCTTACCTATTCGTATATAAAGTTTAAAGTTCAGGGCTAATTGCTTAGGTTGCAAAATAGTCGCTAGTGCAGCCTTGACGCGATTTTGCGTCTACCGCGGTTTGAAACACCCACATGGATGACGCAATTTCGCGTCAACCGCAGGTAATCGGATAATCAACCAAATCCAGTAAGCCAAATGCTACCATTCAGCACAAATAGACAAAACTTGATCACAGAATGGAACAAACTACACAGAAATGCACTAAGCAGAGTAAACGACTTACAGAAAAACTAGAATGAAACAGACGCAATAAACTCCAACACCTATAGACCAAGAACATGCAGCAAGGACACTTAAAAAATACTGGTTATTATAATATTATGTTTGTTAAAAGAATTTAAGTTTCATTACTATTAATCTCTATTAACTTGATGGTAATTCTTAAATTAAGAGTATAGACACACGCGAGCAGTCCACTCCCATATACCAACTAACCGCTAGGACACTCACATAAGAAAAGCACTATGGAGGTCGACTCCAACGGCACAGGCACATGTTTACGTAGTTCCCACCCATCCTGACTTATAAATAGTTAATTAAACAGAATAGGAGGAGTGTTGCCCTGGCAACTAAATTTAACGATGGAGTGGGAATAATATAAATTTGAATACATCGTTTCAATGAAGACTTATGGCCATTTTTGTCATAAATGCATGAATGATTTTGTCATAAGATCTTTAAGGTTCACATTTCCAAATCCATGTACCGCAGATCGGGAAATTTTTGTTGCTTCATCGACAACCATTACCGATGAAAATTAAACTCAGTGAAAATTGATTTTGTATGGCAATCTTTACTGAATCATCTGCAACAACGAAAATCAAACTATGCAACAGGCGAAATATTTTACCGACAACCCCGATCTACGGTATACATTGCTGTAAGATCTTGGCTAATTATCTTAGTTAATCCAGGCCTAGAATGGCCCTGAGAACGTACCTAGCTAACCTAACAAGCCTTCAAGTGTGCATTATTTGGAATCTATTGAAAGATACAGGTCCCAAGTATTCTCTTGTTCTATGTGTTCTGGAAGACATCTATAGCTAACAAGACACACAATGTCATACATTTAGGATTCAGAGCTAGTTTCAGCTGTCGACAACACACAGGCTACTTGATGATATAACAAACAATTGGTTGGAAAAAATAGAACAAACAAGTATTAAAATAGATAGGTTAGGATAGGAGATTGAGGGAGTTCATTCCTGTGTCCACAATATCATTGAGGTACAGATATGAACATATGAGACACATACGCTCACTTAATCTGACACCATTGCTCTCTTGTTTGCTACCTCGAAAACGAACTTATAGCAAGGCAAGAATACAGTTCCTGCATGCCTTTAGATATCCAAGTGTGCTTCACTTTAGAAAACAAATTATGAGTAACCAGAATATATATACAAATTCAAATGTGTTAGTAAGAAATAAACAAGTAAAAAAATAGGGATTGTTAAATCATAAATAGAAAGCAAACAAGATGGAATGGCTATTAGATTGTGTACCAGAGGAGGTCCGACATCTGCGTGTTAATTGCGAGTTGAATGATATCACGTGATGTTATTTCCTACTGAATATTATGTACACATCTAGCTCTGAGTCCATTGTCCACGACCAGAACTCACTGGAGCTAGAGACTGAGTAAATGGCTGTTGCACCAGATTGTGAAGAGTATAGTGTTACTCTAAGAGTTGAAATTATCGATGATGGAATGTAGTTAACAATGTTAGAAATAGCCGAGCCGATTTTTCTTTACACCATTCCAAGCTGAGTACAGATAGTCTATTACACTTACCAGCCACTGTTTTGTACCAGTAAATTAACATTGTGTAAGACATTTGTCAAGTGTTGATTCACATGGGATATTTTCCCAGTACGGTAGTACTGGGTACATAGGAATGGCACGGATGGCCTATTAGCGCAATACAAATATTCACGCGAATAACTCTGCAAAAACTGAGCGCTTGGCCTTAAAAGGCTTCTTAAGCTATTATTTAGCTCTTTCTCTTTCTAATGAGCCCAAAAACATGGCCGAAAAACCATCACTAAAGTACCAAACTAAAATATGCCAAACCTCCAATTTTCTCCATCTTCTTCTTCTTATTCTTCTATGTTGGCAAGAGTTTTCTCAGAGACCGCTCGCTTTCAGAAGCTGATTCTTGAACGAATAAACTTGGTTTCTTTGTCTTTAATCGCTTTTGCCATCAGTTTTTTGTGTCTCTCATTGAGTCGCTAGATACAAAGCGAAAAGCGCCTTCTCCATATGGCGGCCATTAATTTCTAAACTCATGCGTTATTCATAACCTAGCTAGTCTAACGACCCTTTCCACATATAAGTGGGCGTTATTTGGAATCTATTGCAAGCATGCAATGCTGTCTGGTCTCTGCAGTTCTGTCCTATCCTCTCGTTCTCTATGTTCAGTACTTCAGTAGGGAAGTTATCTTTAACAAACAAGACACACGTATAAAATTGACATAAATCACGTTTTTAGCTTGGGATTGAAGAGTTTCAGCTGTCCACTCAGGCAGCATGGGCAGTGATGTCTGTGACTCAGCCTCGGTGGTAGTGTACCTGTACTGAGAGCTGTTGGCAAGTTCTGTCAGGCTAAAGACTAAATTCCACTGATATTATAAACAATTATTCGAAAAAAATAGAACAAACAAGTACAAAAAACATTAGAAATGTAACGAAAACATAGGAATGGCCAAATCGTAAAAAAGTGAGCAAAATGGTTGTGAGATTGAGCAGGTTCATTCCTGTGTCTACAATGTCATTGAGCTCAGTAGGGATATGAACATACGGTGACACAGTGAAATGAACTCGCTCAATCTCACAATCATTCCTATTTTGTTTGCTCACTTTTTTGCGATTTGGCCATTCCTATGTTTTCGTTACATTTCTAATGTTTTTTGTACTTGTATTATTTAGGATTGGGAATTGGTGTGTGATTGCAAGCACAAGATGGAAAATCAGATAATGTTCCCTCAGCAGGGCCGGGGGAAGCTAAATAATATTGGTCAGGCCAGAACTGCCTAACATGGTATATGACCACGAAGTGGCCGTCAGTATAGAGGGGGTCTAGGGACATTGCTTTCCAGAAAATTTTGAGATTTTTTAATGTTCTGAGTTAATTCTGAGGCATTCATTGTACTTAACCATTATAATACTTGCTAACAGTTTGTTTTAATCAACTATGCTTTTTTCAAAGTAACAATATTGATTAATCAGTTAAAAAAAGTTACAAATTTAAAGTCAGAATAAGAATAATTCAAGTTATGAATATAAGCCAAAATGAGAACGTCTTTCATCATTAGTAGTTACAAATTCATTGAGAACTTTTTCAAGTCAATTTTGTCAGTTAGATGTTTGTGAATATGTATAATCATTATATTGTTAACTCTCTGCTGTGACATTGTGCTCTGAAGATATGTTTTTATTCTGCGCATAGCTGATGCACTTCTTTCAGAAACTACATTAGTAGCTGGCAGTAAGAGAATCAGCTTAACAATCTTAGCTACCTGATTCACAAGAGAGGCCTTTGAAATAGGCGTCAACTGTTGCCTTGTATGGGAATTGAACCTATTAGTGGTAAATCTCTTTTGTTTTTGGATATTCACAAGCATTTTCAGTCTTTGAAGCTGAGTTTCCAGTTCTACTAGATCAAAATCAGATGAATAGACATCTGCAACTGCTTTTAATTCTTCAGTAAAATCATGATTCAAACAAGCTTTAATCAGAAGTTGCTCAAGATTACTATACACATGAAAATCTTGTTGATAAAAGCGACTTCTCACTGCAGTCACTGCTCTATCAAGACATTGATAATAAATGGTGCGGTAGTAAGATTTTGGTTCCTCATGAAAAAATGGCTCTGCTTCTCCATCTTCATAACGTCTTGGGTGTTTAGACTTCCGAGGAAGTGCAGGATCACTTACACCCAATTGATTCTGGGTTGTGAGAACCAACTCTCAAAACAAATCAAATGCTTTTTCTTCCCTCATTTTCTCAAGAACTTGAACACACATTTTGGATATATGTTTAGCCTCTACAGCTGACATAGAAGTGCTCTGCATAGTCCTACTTAGATTATCTGAGTGCTTCAACAGTCGTTCAGCAAGCATCAAGCAAAACAGATACTTAAATTCTTTCATTTTTGCTGCAACTCCATTTANGAGCTAAATAGTAGCTTAAGAAGCCTTTTAGTGCTAAGCGCTCAGTTTTTGCAGAGTTATTCGCGTGAATATTTGTATTGCGCTAATGGGCCATCCGTGTCATTCCTGTGTACCCAGTACTACCGTACTGGGAATATTTGTTTAGAGCAATTTTGGACGGCTCCCTGTCCACCGTTCTGGGTTGCCGTATTTTTGCTCGACATGATATTCTTAGTGTGGGACCCTCGGGCCTCCTGTTCTCCTTAGATTGAATGTTCTTTAGTCCTCTGCTTCAGTCTTCCCGAATGTGTTTCTTCATTAGCAGGAAGCATACTCATTTTGTGAACTTTGTCTTTATGTTTAGTTTGGACTATTTTTTTTTCATTTTTGTTATAACATTAATGCTGCAGTACTGTATTGTTAAGCAATTAGTATCCAGACATCAAAAGATTTTAATTAATTTGACTAGTTAGGCCTTTATAGTGCAGAGTTATGAAATATGCAAGATTGCAGAAATTAATAACCGCCATATGGAGATGGTACGTTTTGCCTTGTTTCTAGCTACTCCAGAAACCAAGTTCATTCATTCAAGAATCAGCTTCTGAAAGTAAAGGGTCTTATGAAAACTTTAGCCAAGGTAGAAGATGGAGAAATTGGAGGTTTTGCATGATTTAGCAAAGGTTTTAGGGCATGTTTTTGGAAAGAGAAAGAGCTAAAATCAATAGTATCTTAAGAAGCCATTTAGCCCTGTTCATTTTAATTTAGTTGCTAATACAGAGAACAATTGCAATGCTGTGCAACAGACTGTAGCAAATATTTATGAGCTAGGCAGCTGCCACTAAAAATGAATTGTATATTCAGTGTCTCACGAGCTGAATGATCTCGGAATTTCGCTACAGCACGGGGACAAAAAGATAAGCTAAAGCTTTATTCGTGCTTGTCTAACCCAAGCGCTTACATATAGTAGGTCTCTACTCATAAGCATTACCTCTACCTGTACAGCGATCACGTACAGGCTCAAGGCCTTCTTAATATATGTTACCTAGAATCTATCTCTCCACTAGAGCAAGCGCTTACCTTCTCAAGTCCAGTAGCTGTCTCCTGTGTCTACTTTCCTAGCTACTTGTTTCTCACCAGATAATTTTGGTCCTCATGTGGCTGATGTTCAGCATATACTAGGGTCAGCCTATAAAGAGGAATGGGAAATGTGGAAATGGAAATGTGGAGATAGGAAATGAGGAAATAATAATATGCCTTGTTCTAGGTACACCAGAATACAGAACAGACTAACTGTTCAACTCTCACCTCAGTAACAAGATTATAAGACGTAGTCTACCTAGACCTGCGGGACTAATCAGTTGCCATGGGTGGGGTGGGGCTAGCTGAACAGAAAGTAAGTTGTTTAAAGACATTGCAATAGTACACAGTCAGACATGCATAGCAAAAATATAGGTCAAGACACCTGCATGCTTAGCCTAATCACTGTATTATGAGCTCACTGAATCTGACACAAGATGCAAAGGTTGGACTTGGAGAATTTGTGCTGGCCCGGTTTCTTGCTGTACACCACCTCTGATATAATTCACGTAGCTAGTCTCGCAGGCCAGACTATGACTATCAAAATCAAGTTCCTCCAGGCTACATTGCTATCATAGATACCCTATAATGGTTTCGTGTAGCAAGACCCCTTTTGCTCCGCCTATATGGCTCCGCAGGAAAGAGGTCTAGTCTATCATGTATGCTAAAATTGTGCAGAGGCCAGGAATTTCAGCCTGACCAATGAAATTATAGAACACGTAATTATTGCTCTGTAATTGATCCAATAGCCTCCACACATGTTATAAATAGAAACAACGCACAATGGAGTTTTCAAGTGAAATTGGCAGAAAAATCGAGAACCATCCTCAAAATTTAGAAGCAACAGCTATGCTAGGGTGCGAGGCCTTGCACAGGTATGAATGAAAGCTGTAGTATTGTTCTTGAACGTGAGAGATGTGTATGTGTCTTTGCTAAATAACCGTTGGCTCATAGATTAAATTCAAGTATTTTTTGCGATGGTGGATCTTTTCAACAGTTTATGGCAAACAAGTGCAGCTAATGCTGCCATGCTCTGCAGTGTCAAGAGTGAAAAATAGGCTCGAGAAGACTATGTTTTACTTACCCTGCCCAAAAAATTCCATCTTGTTATGCAATAATTGCTTTCCATCCTCACAAGCTTAGCATGCATGATAGACCAGACCCCTTTCCAGCAGAGCTATATAGGTGGATTGAAAGAGGTCTGGCCTAGGCCTTGATAGATTATGCTCAAGACTCTCCCTATTTTTCTTTTCTTTTATGCTCAAGGAATAGCCCTATTATGCTCCTAAATTTGCCTATTATGCTTCTCAAGTTATCTATTATGCTACTAAATATTATGCTGCAGAATTTTTTATTTTCAATGAACAGAATTAAGTACCATAAAAAGACCATATGCACAATTATGTGTTTCTGTAGTTATACTGCATCATGATTGAGAGTTGAATATAGTCCTCTAACGAAGACTCTTGACGGTCAGAAAAAGAATTGACAAGCAGTGAAAATACTCTTTCAGCTGCTGCTGAAGAGGGCTGAACTAACAATACTAATTTGAAACTCTGCGCCCAATGTGGTAGATCACCTTCATGGGACTTCCACCAATTAACAGGATCAATCTGCATGGGTGAGTCATCTTAAGCAGCCGCCAAATACTGTGGTAGTTCCAATTTCAAATTACTTAGTTCTTTCTCTGAATCTAGAAATGGAAATAACCTGAGAAAATCAATATCTGTTGCGGTAGGTTTCAGCTCATTTACTTTAGAGGGGTTAAAAATTTGTGGTGCCTTGAATACATCTAGTAATGGCTTGAGATCATTTTCAAACTTTAATTTGAAGTAGGTGTAAGCAGGAGTTACACACTCTGTAGCATAGGCTTGTTCATGTGAAGATACTCCTTGCGACAGCTCTCTTGCCATAGCGTTAACATTAGGATAAAAGGCAGTTGAGATATTTGAGTAAAGGGCACTAATCTGCTTATAAGCACTCAACACCAATGGGCCATCACCTTCAAGGTTGTATGTTGATTTTACATACACAGTTATAGTTAGCTCCATTTTTAGCTTTCGACATTTAGCAGGATCATCAAGGATGGCCAAAATTTTGCTAGTTGTGGCAGTAGATAACTCACTTTCTCTTAAAAAAAGTAGAAACATCTCCAAAAGTATCGTGAATCTGTCGTATTACTTCATACTTACTCCACCAGAATATGAAGGAGTACATAGCTGAGTCTTGGTTCTCCATGGAAGCTTTGTCTTTGTGCTGTGGACAAAAAGACTAATCCAGGCCTTAGTGAATTCATGTGTTTTCATGTTTTCTCCCATGTGATCTGAAGTATGAGAGAAACACCCAACTTTGAGCATGTGAGTGTAAAGCACACCAATAGTCCTCATTGCTACACTGTTGATTGAGGCACGATCACGCATCACACTGACAACAAGATGCTGCGGAATTGATAGTTCTGTTGACAGACAAGTGATAAGTTGTCTTGCTACTTCCTCACCAGTTAAGGATTTGGCAAGAAGCATCATTCGGCATACTTTCTGCTTGATAACCCAATCTTCATCTACATAGCGCAAAACTACTACAAAAGCTTCACAAACATGAGTCGTTCCATCGAGAAAGTTCATTAACTACATCAACCATGACCCCCACATGTTTATCTGAAATGCTTCTCTTAATTTCTTGGAGTTCATTCTCCAACACAAATAGTACGAGTTGCCAAAGGTTTGTTGACGCAGACGCATGTTCCTCTAGTATATCCCTCAAGTAATCTACTTTATTGAGAGGTATACCTGCTTTTAGAAATGATGTGACAACTTTCACTCTGTATACACGGGTAGATTCTGGTAGTGTCTCACCTGATGGATGTACTTGACGATCGTAATTCTGTAGAGATTTAAATATGTCTCTCTCCCTCTTCTCTCCTGATTCTAACTTCTATTTGCCATTTTTGTGCTTTTGAGACTTGTAGTGCTGCTATTAGCCCATTATGCTGGGATGGTCACCAAATTCAGCCTATTATGCTCAGGGGTACCTATTATGCTCAAAATTATGCCGGCATAATCTAGTCTGGCCATGCGAGACTAGACACCTCAATAGTATTGACAAGGACTAAAGGAGGAAAATATTGCCATGGAATCATACTGAATGATTTCCCCATTTCTTTGTTTCCTCACTTCCAATTTCCATTTCTACATTTCCCATTCCTCCTTTTAGGCCACAAGTAGAGGCAGGGCTGCTTGCAAGAGCTATATCTGGAAACTATGTGCACCAGATTTTGATATGCACTTCCTACTTAGATACACATGGAATAGCTAACTCAAAATTCGCAGAAATTCAAATACGTCAGGTTTTCGCTTGGAGCCTCACATATAAAACATACATGTTTGTCTGGCGTGATTTACACTTAGCTAAAACATAGCCTACCATCCCAAAAACTTAACAAAGACGGTCATAATCTGGTTATGATACACACACTTCTAAACTACCAGAATATAAAAGAATATTGTAGTTACAGCAAATAGTGTATAGACGGCTATTGTAAAAACATATACATGTGAACAACTTTGGTTAATAGTACTAAGTGCCATGGTACATGACTGATATTGTATGAATGAATGTGCATTGTGCGTACGTGTCAGTTTTATGCCTAAATTTTGATGTTCAGAGTCCTCAGTGCTACTCTCACATAGTTCCTTTCTTTGACAATGCAGTGCTACATACTCCATTGTGTTAGGAAGAATGCTCTAAGTAGTCAAATTGGTATTATTTGATTTGAACTTCAACAGCTGTTTCCTATATAGCAATAAGTCTTCTAAACTTTGCTGTGATAGTGTATTGTATTTCTGTGTGACTGTACTGTTTTACAGCTTCATTTTAATATCAAATTCAATAATTTTAAGTTTGTCACTTGATCACCCAAACTTTTCTACAGTTTACCATTGAGTTATATATACTACTTTGCTTGTTTGCTGACCGGTACTTCGAATTCATTTTCCTCATGTCAATGTACGTATGTTGACACTGTTTGGTGTTTGGGTGCTAGTTTCATTCTCAATTGAGTCATGATCCACTGCAGCTATTGGATAGTGACATTTCAGATTGGCAAACCCACATGACATGGCTGTATCAGACTGTGACAAGCAACTGTTACTACTAAGAGGAACAGTGGCGTAGTCAGGAGGGTGCTAAAGGTAGGCCTTGTGAAATTATGCTAGCATAATTTTGAGAATAATAGGGAGCTTGGAGCATCGGGAATAAGGCTGGAATAATAGGAAAAAATCCTTGATTTAGGTACTGGTCGTCACACAATTCAAACATGCATGAATGGCATTATTTAGGGAAAAAAATTGCCACGTGCTACCTAGGTTTTTGTGAAGAACACTGACTACGAAGAGATAGTTGAGCAACCAGAGCTAGAGATTCTGTCAGAGGAGGAGGATAGTGATGAGAGCTTCACTGACAGTCACCAAAAGTCCTCAACAAGTGCAAGTGTTGAAATGGATGACAGTACGGCCAGTACATCAGACCCCACCCTCCCATCACTTTTGAGTCGACTTCAATCACCTACCCCTTCGGATTTGGCAAGAAAGAGACAAGTTAAAAGAAATTCGCCAAAAGGCGCAAAAAAGGGAAAAGGTGCCGTTAGTGCTGATCCAAAGAATGTAACAGCTGGAGACCGTGTCAAAGCTTATCCTAATGAATGTTTTAACTCTTTAGGGCCGATTGCGGATTTATCCGCACGCGCGTATTCAACGATCGCGTAATCTGCGATTTTCCGCATTTTTAATTTATAGCCAAAGCGTTTGAGCTATGAGCTTAAGACTTGCTGTGCAGTTAGGTAAGGAAGCGCTCTACTAAAATACCAAGAGTCAGGTCTGATTAGTGGAAGGGGAGATATAGGCTTTAGAGTTCAAAGGTCACGATCGCGGTGAGATCGTGACCTTTGGTTTTAAACTCACGTTTTTTTCTTAGTGCTTTGCAGGAGAAGCTTGATGCTAGCTATGGAGGTGCAGGGAGGATTAGGCTATACCTGCATGCAAGCGCTTTTGCAGTGCTACTCATAAAGCTGGAAAAAAAGCCTAAAGTAGGCAGGTTGTTTGGCAAACTTTGACCCCTTCCGTTTTTGCAAGCTTTTAAAGTTAATAAAAGCAAACCTAGAACTAATTTGATGTAGCCATGGCTTAGTACAACCATAGCTAAGCTCAACTAGCTACAAAAGAGAGTGGCTAAGGCTAAAGTAAGAACAAAAATGTACAAAAACCAAGGTTAATTAAATATTCATAAAATCTAATTAAGTATGCATAGGCAGTTAAGGTTAGCAATTTAAAGCTGTTTTGTACAGCTTGTC
Source organism: Tethya wilhelma (assembly GCA_964030475.1). Taxonomy (NCBI): domain Eukaryota; kingdom Metazoa; phylum Porifera; class Demospongiae; order Tethyida; family Tethyidae; genus Tethya; species Tethya wilhelma. The sequence continues at coordinate 13,160 of CAXIPT010000002.1, forward strand.
GTGAAGAAGTAACAAAAAAAGTGTGATTGTAGGCCACATTGCATCAAATAAGCATAGGATTGACAAAGAACGACTGGCCAGCAATAAAAAGTATGAGCTGGACATAGTTGAGTCTTTGAAGAAGTATGATAAACAAGTCCACCCAGTTGGAGAAAGTTTGCCTGAAAGCACAAGAGTGTATCAAATAAATGTGGTCTCTACAATGCTGAAAGAGATGTGTCATTAAACAAGATTGACGTATTCCATGATTTGCTAGAGGAATATGGTTTTTCATTGTCAACATCTTCCAGTCTTTGTCAGTTAATCCCATTCATTCTGCAAAATGAAATGCAGCGGCTAAAGAGTGAGATAAGTGGCCGACATGTTTCAGTAATCTTTGATGAAACCACCCGTGTATGTGAAGCCATAGTTGTTCTTTTAAGATTTGTGGATAAGGATTGGTGCATCCGGCAGCGTGTTTGTCACCTAATGCTTCTAGCTAAGAGTCTTACCGGTGAAGAAGTTGCCCGCCAATTTATATCTACAATCTCAACTGAGCTTGGAATTTCATCCAATTGGTTATTGCTGCAATGCGTGATCGAGCTTCGATTAATGAGGTAGCTATGAGAACTGTGAGTGTTGTGTAAAACAGGATGATGAATATTGGCTGTTTCAGCCACACCTTGGATCATGTTGGTGAGCACATGCAAACCCCATTCTTAGATGAATTTACTGAAGCATGGATTTCATTGTTTGCTCACAGTCCAAAAGTAAGGCTCTAATGGAGAACACTAACTGGATTGCCGGCTCCTTCTTACTCGGCTACGAGGTGGTGGAGTAGATTTGAAGTTATGCACAACATATTTAAGGCTTTTGGCGATGTAACTTCATTCCTTAAAAGTTCCAATTTACCACGTGCCACTACAGGCAAGATACTAGATATTATTAATGATGATGCAAAAAGTAGGAAGCTACAGATAGAGCTTGCAATAACTATAGATGCAATGGAGCCATTTGTGAAAGCAACTTATACACTTAAAGGAGATGGTGCACTTGCTTTGGAGGCTTATGGGCATATACATGCATTATACTCTACTGTTTCCCTTGAGCACTACCCCAATGTAAACGCATTAGCAAACAATATTGCTGATGGGAATAGCACAAGAGAACAAATGCTGCTACTGTATGCCAAAGAAAGCGTTAAGCCTGCATATGTCTACTTTAAACAAAAGTTGACAGTGACTTGAAACCCAATCTAAATGGATTCAAGGCAGCACGTTATTTTTCACCATCTAAGATTGAAGAATTGAAACCAAGTACTAGCGACATTGAAAGCCTGCGTTCTTTTCTATTTTTAGACTGTGATGGTACAGTGGATGATCTCAAATCAGAAGTTCCTTATTACATGGCAACTGCCAAAGATGTTTCTAGCACGGTTGATATAATTCACTGGTGGAAATCATATGCACGTGAGCTTCCTCACTGGGCTGCTGCATTTCAGTTGGTTGTACTGATACAGCCTACATCTGCCGCTTCAGAGCGTGTGTTCTCAATTCTGACAAATAGTTTTTCCTCTTGACAAGAGTCAGCTCTTGAAGATTATGTTGAATTATCTACAATGTTCCAATATAACTACAGACATGTTTAGATGTTTTAGTTGTTACACCACAATTTACAGTCGTAAGTAATTGCATTACTGCTCACTAATCATTTTGTATGTGTATTATTATGGTGAATCATCAAGAATAATTGAGAATAATAGGGATTTTAAAAAAGAATACGTAATAGGGTGAAGAATTATGAATTCAAGAATAGAATAATAGGTAAACTTTTAAGAATAATTTCACAAGGCCTAGTTCATTTGCACCCCCTTTTTTTGTCACGTGAAATTTACGCGTAGATAATATAATGTGCTATTTTTTAGTTTGTAATAATTTTTTGCGTACTTACTTAGTAGCAACATGTAAAGCAGTCATCTTTGGCCAGAATTCAATCCAGCTTTCTTTTTGCTCCTACAAGACTTTAGAGAGCGGCACGCTACGGCAGTGGCGTAGCCAGTGGGGGGGGGGGGGGCTTAGAGGGGCATTTGCCCCCCCCTTTTTTCAGTCGTGAAATTTACGCTTTGGTATTATAATGCGCTATTCTTTCGCGCACTTACTTTAGCAATGCTGCTTAACAGTCATCTTTGGCCAGAATTCAAAACAAAACAACTTTAAAAGCTTTCTTTTTGCTGCTACAAAACTTTAGAGAACGTTGAATCTAGCGAGCACGTGCTGCGTTTCAATTTAATGAATGGGAGGGGCTAAAATTAGCTAATTAAGTGGGTGTGGCTTCCGGGCGTACAAAATTTTTGCCGCGGTTTTCGCGCAATATTTTTATTTCTCCCTGTTTTCTAAAATCCTGGCTATGTACGGGTCGATTTTAATGAATGGGAGAGACTAAAATTAGTTAATTAAGTGGGTGTGGTTTTCGGTTGCGCAAAATTTCTGACGCGCTTTGTGCGCAGCATTTTTATTTCTCCCTCTTTTCTGAAATCCTGGCTACGCCCCTGAGGAACATTCACAAATTCAGATGACATAGCTGTATCAGATAGTCACAAGCAACATAAATGCACCTATTTCTATCTCTTCCTTGTACACTGACAGTTGTTGCTGGAAGTTTAATTTTTGTATAAAGAATTCCTTCCAGCATTTCTTTGTCTCCATTTAACATCCTGACTATAGTAGTTCAGCAAAGATGGAGCGTCTAAATTTGTGTCATTGTCCATGAAAATTAAGCCATTATCTTTTTCTTCCACCATTACTCGGGTGTATTAAGGCGTGACTGGGGCTACCACGTTGAATATTAACTTTAACCACGTGATCACGAAAATAAATGCCTGGTGTGCGTTATTTGGTATCAAAGCAATCGAGATTCATTCAAGCGCTTGAAAAGCATCTCAATTGAGTCTTCATGTTTTCTTTTGGCTATATATATTGCTACTCNTGTGTGTGTGTGTGTGTGTGTGTGTGTGTGTGTGTGTGTCTGCTACTAAATTATCAGAAGAATGGCACCTCTATGGTCCAAACGGAAGGTATACGTATACGTTCATGAATCGGAATTATCTAGAAATTTGTTGTGTAGAATCTTGCAAAACACTGTAGTTTGAGGCTTTTGTGCTTCTCTGACGTCTGAGCGCTTAGCTTTGAAACTGCACCCATTAATACCGCCCCATATAGAAGGACCTGAGTTGGGCTGCATGGCTTAGCTGCTTAAACAGGTAACTCATTGATTGCAAATTGAATACTGTGAGATAATACTTTGTGTAGAAGTATCCATCATACTGTATAGCTAGAAATTTTCGAGGAGTACAAATTTCACTGTTTTCATGGATTGCCACCGATCCGCGAAAATTTTACCCGTGAAATTGCTAGAAAAATTGAAAATGCTAGTTGAGTGTGGCGAGGCTTATGCACCTTGGTGCTTTCATAATACAGGGCATTGTATAAATGTGTATGTATAGCATCAAAGTGTGCAATAGCTTTTAGAATTATCAAGAATAACTAGCCCAGCTGCATGGGTTCCCAGGCCCAGTGCCACATAACTGTGATGAAGCAGCACATGCACGTCACAGACTATAATATGCTATGATTATAGTATTATACATGTACTTGAATGCTAAGCTGATGTGAGATAGCTAGGGGTTCAAAACGGGGATATGTACAGTGCATGTATACCAATAATAAAATATGATTTATTTATCATACCGATTTAGTCAAATTCACAAGACCAGAAGTCCTCATTGATAATGGAATATCACGCACTGCGAGCGGTTCTTGATCAATTGCATCAAATCGATTGTCGTTGAGAAGGTATTTGTATATAGTGGCACACATATTCGAAGGAGAAGGTCCACCATGCAACACAGAGTGCTCTATAGCCATTCCAGCTATCTCGAACTTAGACTTAAGATTGCAGTCCTTTTTAGGAACTCTTCGGTCTTCATCACCTTCAAACAATCTCTCATCTATTTCTCGAATCAAGAGTTCAAAGAAATCACCACTTAATGCACCAGCATCCACACCATTCTCATTCTCATATTCAATCACTAATGGCCTACGCAATCGCTCAACATCACTCTTTGCACATTTATAGAAGTGCAGCGATCGTGTCCATAGGTCTTCTCTCTTTAATTTCATCCAAGTTTCACCCCTTGATGTAAGTTCTTTGTTGACTGACCACTGTAGCAAACCTCCCAGTGAATCATAATGTTTAACATTACTTGGACCAGCTTCTGAACCTGCTTCAGAACTTGTGCTCTCAGAATCGTCCGCATGCTGCTCAGAGATAAGAAAAGAGATTGTTTCATCCATGCCATGCTTTTCGTACATTGATGACAGTGCCACACTTTTCATGTCAGGAAACATTCTGCAGATAAAATAACATAATTTATTTTGATCAATATAGTTATATATGCACAATGATAATATTAATAATAAGTCTTACTCTAGGTGAATATCCACTGGCGTCTTCACTTGGTTGGTTAGGCACATGGCTAGGATCTTCCCTGTCAATCAATTTATCTCGAGCACGAATGTATAAGTCCCCTATCGCAGCATTTTTTTTCAATTTGTCAACTGACCACTTGTGACCTTCAGGAACATTGGGCACCATAAGTTTCCCATACACAGCTTTCATTGTTTCAAATCTGCATTATAAATGAATAAGAAGTATAGTATTATGACATAACTGACCTTATACGGTAGAAAAATTAAGCAAAAAATATTTTTCAGGAAGGCTAGTTATAAACTTGCTACTATAACTCCATTATTATGTTTAACTTTCGGTGTCCCACCGACATGCAGTCGTAGTCAGTTTGTGTAATTTGAAACACAACATAATTTTACTATACCTACCTTGGAGCTGGTCCTTGCTGGCAAAGTACATTTTTAAAGGTGCTTTCAAGTAGGTCAAACGCTGCTCTCTGCCCCCAGAATCCTTTGAATTCCACCATATCTGCAACACAATCCATTTCATAGAGATTTTGCCGTACTTTTCCTCTAGGAACAGTTTCGGTGTTTGGTGGTACAAGTATAACATTCAAAATACAATTCTGGGGGGGCTTGCAGCTGTGTTTTACTCCAACATTTCATTCGACCTCTACTGGGATAGGATCTAAATGGGTTAAATCGACGTGAAGGCTGCTCAAAGTCCCTCTCATCTGGGTCTTCGTTAACTGCTCCACCTCCAGATGATTCTCCAACCAGGTTTCTGCTGCTTTCACCACCAGATGCTGATGGAAAGAGTTGATTCATTTCGGATCGAACACTTCCGTGGGTGGCCAAACGAGAATGTGCTGCTGAGACATTTGCAAGAGTAGGAGAACCAACAATTCGCTGAATTCTTGTTGAAATGTTACCCTGAGGCAACAAGGTATGTCGTTCTGGAACTGAGCGTCCATTCATCCTTAAATACAATTCACACAAGTATTACTAAATGTGGAAGGGGCATATTAATAAAACTAACATATCCTGTGGAGGACATAACCCCTATATAGAAAATTAATTTTTGGTAGAAACACCCCATGAACTCAATTAAATGTTGTGGGACCCCATTGAAAATTGTTTCCCCTTCTTACAGCCCCCCATCAAATCTAATTACTCACCGAAACACCCCCCTGGTTTTATGATTAACTAGACTACGACACTGGTAAACCCCCTGGACCTAACTAAATTGTTCTCCAAGGNCATTTTCAGGATTTATGTTTGTTGCTAAGCATTTTTCATGTTGTCATTTGATTGGTTAATGATCAACCAATAATAGCTTTCATATACGATAAATCCCTTATCGCTATAGAAGTGGTGCAAAATACCGGGAAATATCACTCGTAAATTGCCTAAGGCATTAAACTCGTGCTTCGCACTCGTTTAATACCTATAGGCAATTTACTCGTGATATTTCCCTATATTGCACCACTACTATAGCGATAAGTATATTATAATTTTCACCCTAGCACATTTGTTGGGCTGCTTTGAGCTGCAAGCGGCCCCACTTACCTTGGTAGTAAGTTTATTTTAACAGTTTATTTGTACCTATAATACACTTACTAAAAGAGCTCACCTCTTGCGCTAGGGGATTTAAAATAGCCTTGCAATGGGACATACTTTATAACTGTGCCCAAAAATCCAGAAGGTTCTTTTTTCTTCGTTGCTTCCCAGCCTTCAGTTACTATTCATTGGCTGCTTTGCAACTTGTAGGGTCAAAGGTCAATCTAATTAATGTGCAGGTTCAAAGTTCGCCGCCAAACGCGTGGGATTTTATTTGTGTGCAGGTGTCAAGTGCAGAGTCAGGAGTTTTACAATCAAAACATAAGGTATTTTTCCGAAAATATTATATTGAAGCAACAATACATTTATAATACTTATATAACATTCAAATAATAGATCTTTCAACACAAATGGCTGCAAAGTTTCCATCCATAAATTGTGGATTCATGAGAGTTGCAACAACTGTAGAAATTGGAAAGAATGCAGATAATATCGGCACAAAGCGATTAGAGCATTTTAAACAGCTGTTTGGATCTCTACAACTCTACCCCTAATATGTTCAGCCAGTATGGACATAGAGAATCACTCTTTGAACGCAACTCGAAAAAGCTTGTACACAAATTCCACTGATGGAACAAAAAAGAATAAAAACAGAACTACCTCCAAATATTTTCTACCAAAAAATGGAATTCACTCTTACAGCAGATGCACTCACTCTCCCAATGCAAACAGTGTGCAATTCAATATGCAGACCTTCAACAATCATTTCTCAGGAAGATTTTTAAGATCTCAGACAACTTCTCTAAAGGCGTAGTGAGTTTCTTGAAGAACATAACCAGCACAAAAAAATATGGCTGATCTCGAACCAATCTACATGGAAAGATTAGGTCGCTTTTTTCAGCATCACTCATCAATCTGCCAGGTTCCCATCTCCAAAACAAACCAACAGATATGGAAAAGAAGAGCTAGAGTTAATACAAAGAGTGTCGAGATGCTATTCTATCTAACTACAAGAGGAGTGATGTGTTAGGAGAAGGAATATCTCTACAATCATACAAACGTGTACGCATGTCCCAGTCTTTTAAGAGCCCACAAGCAAAAATTGAGAACAATCCCGTAAACACACCCCTAGTTTTGATGCTGTCACTTGGAATAAGAATGTAGTGTTAAGGAAGTTGAGAGATTGGCAAAAAGGAGAAACAATAAACTGCATGGAGCAAATTTGCCACGGAAAACCACATACCTGGTGACAACAGTGGACAGTTGGTGAAAGAATATGCTGCTCTGAACGGGATTGACGTGACACAACTTGACAACCATGAACCAGGAACCAGAATGAAATCACGAAAGCTGAGATTACCAGGTGAAAGTATATGTGTTCCTACACACAGAACAAAAGCACAACTAAACGAAGATTGGTAGCAGATGGAGAACTTACTTTAGGTTAGCGGTGCCATCCCTATAACATCACCAAATACAAGTCAGAAGAAGGAGAGGTAAAGACGACCACTGACACAGTATATGGCAGAAAAATTCGTATAAAAGACATCAGAAAACAACTACTTCAAAAACATGAACAATATATGCATCTGTACACAGATGAGGAAATAGCTTCAATGAGTAAAGAGACATTGACACAATGGTTGGTGAATAAATTACCTGGTCAGTGTACAGAGGAAGTGTTAAGGAAGAAAATATAACAAGTGCAAAGAAATAGAACTATTGCTATATGGCATGACCATGCCAAGCTGCTAGCTCGAGGATATGTCATGGTTACCGTTAAGGTGGTATATGATCCTGCAGTTTATACCAACAATTCAGAACTGCCTAAAACTAGTCCTGTGAGTGACATCCAAGCTTTTGTAGAGGAGCCAGAAGTTCACATAAGGCTATGTCTTCATCAAGCATAGAAGACCAAGCAGGACTAATAAGAGACTAAGTGTTATGTCTTACAACTCTTAATCAAGAACTTACTAGCAGCAAAGGAGTTAGTGCGAACAAACGGTTAATGCTTTTCTGTAGTGACAAGCCAGCAGCACAATTTGAGAGAGGTGCCAATGTGGGAGGAACATTTCCTTGTGCAAATTGTGGCTGTCCAGATATTCAAATGGATGATCATGCCCACTGCTTGTCTCTCAAGTATAGAACCCTACATGAATTACAACAGAAGGCAATCAAAGGTAAATAAAGGCTGTCACACACCCACACACACACACACACACACACATATGCACACACATGCACATGCATACNGAATATTTGTATTGCGCTAATGGGCCATCCGTGCCATTCCTATGTACCCAGTACTACCGTACTAGGAATATTTTTGTACGTGACATACACAAAGTTTACATGTACAACCAGCAGTTGTTGTACAGACTGAAAAGCCTAGTTGATGAACATTCTGTTTTCTTCAAGTATAAGATTTCACCTATTGCTGTTTACAGGAGTAGTATTCTTCAAAAATTAATTGTGAAGAAGAAGATAGAGCTGGATAAGCACTCTTCATAAGTCTGCCTCTTATTTTTGTTTACTAAGACAATTATCAATCAAGTGGGTTTTGGCTACACTAGAATGTTGATAACATAGTTATGAGCTTAATAATGTGACCTTTAAAATCCTATAGTGGTTCATTAGCTTCAATTTCATACTTCTGTAGGTTTAAAGAGGAGAAACACTACAAAGAAGTAGTTCTGGGACCCTTGATACTCATGTTCTCAAGAATCTGTGCTGTGCTCTTGCCACCGGTCCTTGACATGTTTGACTTTCTAAATTATCGAAGGACAGTTCAATTTTGCACACCTGTTTTCCAAAAATTCCTCCAGTTGCAATTGCCTGTAATTCTTCTAGTGATATCTCTATTGAATCAACCTAGTCATGATACATGCCTTCTTTGCATATCCACAGGTACCACATTTATAGTGGCCTCCTTACTTCTTCCCATGTTCAAATTGAACTGCAGGGTGATCTCCTAAATTGAAAAGCAACGTAATAAAGATATTTCAATACCTTCCACTACTTCTATTGCATCAGCAAGATCTGCTAGGCATTCCATTCAATCATTTACTATTCAGCTTCCAAGAGAAAGCAGGTAAACTTCCAGTTGTTCTACCTCTGAATGCACACAAACGGATTTCTTGTGAATCTCATAGTATTTGTCATCTGTGTAAATACTGCTGGGTCATATATTGTATTTGTGGTAATCATTAGCATTCCTCTCTTCAACAAGTAAAAAAATATTGAAAGACACAGGAATGGCTAGCATAGGCAACCTATTATTATCAAACAGATTTCACCATTGAATTCAGCATAATCAAATACCAACATAGATACACAAAATCAAAACAATACAGTTACTGTAGTCATTCAAATTCACTTGTAGTCTAATTGCCAAAGTTATACATTGTTGCATGGAGTAATCAGTTACACATTGAGGTTGCACATGCAGAGCACCACAATTTGTATTTAACTGTCTTTCTTGTGACTTCTTTCTTCTCTCTTGAGCCTTTTTTTCTCTTTCTTGGAGTTTTTCTTGAGCTTTTCGCTCTCTCTGTTAAACTCTCTCTTGTGCCTTTCTAGCATTCTCTTGAGCCATTTGCTCCTTTTGGGCTCTCTCTTGAACCTTTTTAGCTTTCTCTTGAGCGTTTTTTTTGCCTTATCCTCCTTGGTTTTCTTGTTTGTTTTCAAGATCTTTCTTTTTTTTTCTCTCTTCTCTTCCAGTATTTTCAGTAAATCTGTGCTTACTAGCCGAGTTAGTGTGATATGGGTCCGTGACAGTGCTGTTTGTTCACATCAAGAGCTGATAAAGGCCAACAACAATGAACAGAGAGACACACCACCAGGAACAGTGTCACTTCTAGTAAAACCAGTCGAGAGATGAGGAACAGCGTGCCACTGGATCGTGCCAGTAGAGACACACCATCAGGAACAGATCTAAAGTCGCCTCCAGTGAAGCTAGTGGAGAGATGAGGAACAGTGTGCCACTGGACACCTCCAATGAAAAAAATCACCTCCAGTGGATGCATTACCAGGAACAGAATCACCAACCAGTTGAGAGACGAGGAACAGTGTCCTGCTGAACACCTCCAATGGTGCTAGTAGGGAGAGACACACCATCAGGAACAGAGTCACCTCCAGTGGAGCCAACGAGTGCCGCTGGACACCTCCAATGGTGCTTCTAGAGAGAGACACACCATCAGGAACAGAGTCACCTCCTGTGGAGCCACTGGAGGTGACTCTGTTCCTGGTGGTGTGTCTCCGCACCATTGGAGGTGTCCAGCGTGAAAACAAGGAACAGTGTGCTGCTGGACACCTCCAGCAGAGCCAGTCAAGAGGTGAGAAACAGTGTGCCGAGGAACACTTCCTGTTCAATGTGCTTTTAGTGGTCCGAACACACCAACATCAAGAGGTTGAGCTTCGTGAGTGGAGTGCAGTCGTAAACACTGCATTATTACTTGGTATTTTCTGGCAAGAAGTACAACTTCAGGCTCATAGTGTGTGCTGTGACCGTCAAGAAGAAGGAGTGGTCTGGCTGGAACAGCATACTTTTCAACTAACCATGATTCAAACAGCCCAGTGTTCATCCAACCATTATCACTCATCCAGACTTGGTTCCAGGGAATTCTCCTACAGTCCAGGCATGATTTAGGTTCTTTCCATAAAAAATGACCAATGGTGGTATGGCCTGCCCAATTGCATTCACAAATCCCACAATTGTGATTTGACCCTTTCTTCCATCATGGTTATATCAGACCCTTTTTGAGCCATTTTTGGTGACTACATTTGGTGCTTTATAATTGAGTGGCATCCCACTCTCATCGACATTGCATATTTGAGATGGATTCTCTCAGAGGTTGTTTGTTTCTGGAATAGCAGGTGAAAATTGTGATTGATTCTATCTCTGTTGATGGCTTGAAATCGGACTTTAGCAGTGACATCACCTCTACACAATGACAGTGTTGGGTTCTAAAGGTTTTCCACTACCCATGAGTGATGATGCTCTTCTTGCCACCTAGCCTACCTTTATCTTTTGCAATAGTTTCAACTATAGCAAGGACATCTCTTCTGGTTTTGCCATACCCAATGTCTGCACACCGTTTCAGGAATTTTTCTTGCCTGGTCAAATATAATTTTGGACCAGGTCTTACACCATGTTGCACATTCCAGAAATCCTGCTGTGCAGTGTGCTTCAAGGAACTCCATATTGCTGCAAAGCACGGCTAACTGAACATCCTGCTTCAACAGCCTTGTTTGCACCAATCATTTTATCATCTGACCACTGCTTTCTCCTTGCAAATTCTTGTGCTTTTCGCTTCGGCTTGAAAACAGAGTGATCTCTGTTCCTTCGTTTATTTTGTGTCTTGCATCGCTCGTTGCATGATGAACTAGCAAAAATAAAGATGTACTCAGGAATAATTATAATTTCACGTTGAACATTAGAAACATTTAATATTCATACAGCCACTGTATCATCTACAATATTATGGTACAACTTACTGCAATGCCGTTGGGTTTGAAACCAAATACAGAGTTCAATATGGTCCCCGACACTTTGAGGTGTAATGTAGAAGTTGCTAGCAAACGATATCAACAATGTCTCAATCGCTTGAGATGAAGTAAGAGGCAACAAACGTGGATGATCAATTCTGGTTGCTACTAACAGCTAGGTACTTTCGTTGCTTGAGCCGCCTTCGGCCATAAAATCCCCCAGGTATCTCTTAGCTTAGTGCTTATGCAGATGTCTGGTTCTGTCTGCACTCGGCAACTGATTGAATGCACAAGCTCTTGATTGGTCGCTACAGTAGATGCAGTCATGGTAACATCTTGACGTCAGCTACGGCAAAGTACAATTGGTCAGCTAGAAAAAAGCCATGGCAATGTTTTACGCAGGAATAGCTAGCTATTTTAGTTAGTTAGCCAGCTAAGAGCCAGTAGCTAGGCTAGCTACCATGCATGCAATATTCATATATACATAGCCGTTCGCCCAATCTCCACTCACTCACTGTTGTGTTGTGCACATGCACAAATTGTAAACAAAGGCGAAACTCCAGTCTATATCAGATAATAAGTTACCTATGCTAAATCAGAAAAAGAAAGCAACAAGATAAAAATGGCTGTTTAAGCGTGTGCAGAATTCTTTCTGCAACACACTCTTTCTATGTTGAGTCTCTCATTTTTCCCACATGAAGTATTCCTTACACATTCGCTTTCTTTTCACAATTTAGCCATTTCTGTTTTTTATTTGTTTGTTTTATTTTTTTATAGTTTTACAAAATTAATTACATTTAAGTTTGAGTGCCATGATGTATATCTGAGTGCCGCAAGCCATGTTATGCAGCCTGCTTGGGAATTTCCGCGAATTTTGAGTTAGCTATTCCATGTGTATCTAAGCCTTCCCAGGAAGCGCATATCAAATTTTAGCTATAGTACTTTTTCAGATATAGCACTTGCAAGCAGCCCTGCCTCCACTCGTGGCTTCCTAGAAAAACGTTTGTAAAGTTGTTGTTATGGGCGGTCCGTATACTCTCCATATCTTAAAGGGATCCTCTCAGTTCACTCAAGTCCATAAGGTGACGTCAAAACTTTGGGATTTCCCTACTTGCTTGGCGCCAATAGACCTTTTTCATTACATTATTTTACGTCATTTTTGGGGCGTGGTTCACGTAGCAGCTGCTCGTTTTAGTGTACAGCTAAACTACTGAATGTATGGGAGATCACGTTCAAGTCTGGATTTTTTACTTACTGCAGCAAAAAAAGCTTGATTCCAGGTGATTTTTGACACTACTGCCTTGTAAGCCAGTACATATAAACCGATCGGTGAGCGTTGTAAACGCTAACTAGCAGAACAGATACATTTCTCCCTATCACGAGCGCGAATTTGCATATTCATTTGCTAATTTACATATTCATCTGTACACCATTGATGTCATATTAAAAAGGTCTATTGCAAACGATTAGCTGTAAAAGTTATAAAGTGTCCACATGGCTAACATCCAAGTTAAAGATACACCAGATTGGACTCATGGCCTCAAGAGAAATGGCCTGTATTATGAGGGCTTTGTGGATGATCTTGATTGCATCACTGAACTACATCGCAAGCAAACAATGACTACATATGGTAAAAGGTCCTCTTCTAGGGTCACAAAAGCAGATAAAGAAAACAAGATACTGTATGAAAACATATACTTGAAGCTTCACCCTTCTAGTTACAATCCGATGGATTATTCCCTTGGCAAATCTCCAGAGCATTGGCAATAGCGTAGACTCCACAGTCATCTCCATTCGTTTGTTTTGCAACATCAATTTGGTAGATATTGATGAAGTCACTGTGGGTCTTCAGCATGCTTGCAATCTCGTTCTTGAGGTCTGGTGTTACATCTCCAGGAAGGCTGTCGAATTCATTGACAGAATCAGCGGAACACCCAATGTTTGACACCACTACCCAGTGACTGCCATGTACATGAAGAATCTGTACAAAGTTCTGATCACTTCTCAGCAGATTCTTAGCCCAATTCTTCAGCATTGTGTCTTCAAGTCAACCAATTTCATCTTCAGAAGCGTCTGAGCAGCACAGATGATAGCGGTGTTAAGCCAGCGTCCACCTGTCAGTAGTGATCTGTCATCCTGGTGCAAATTCAGGTGACTCTTCCAGAATGAATCGCTAGCAAGCTCAGGTATATTTTCTTTCTCTGCAGTCTTTCCCACTGTCTCTGAGGATTTGCTCTGTCTCCCAGGTTGTTTCTTCTTCAATGTCTCCTTTCCTTTATCTGAGGGGAAGAGAAAGATTGAAAGTTTGTAATACAACCTACATGTATAGGCATGTGTACATAATATTTACTGAATGATTGAGCAATCTGATTGGTCCATGCCAGGGCAATATTCTCCCATATTGCATGCACAGGAGTTATTGACCAGCCAGTTACTAATTGACACTAATTGGGTAAACATGTGTTTCATGTAAGCTGCACAGGGGTTACTGTACAGTTTTAATAGGCACTAATTGGCTTGACATGTGTTATCATGTCAGCTACAGTGTTGCCTTGTTTACTATGATTTGGATGTGTCAGTAACGTTTTCACAACTGAGTTATTTATAGTAAATTTTTTTAAAAAAAAGAATGGCCAGTGCTAAACAAGGCATATTAATGCCTGTAGCGCTGAAAGAGAAAGGTCATGAAATAGTTCATGCCTTCACTGATTCAGTGCATGATAATGACACTATCACGTACCACCATGACTCTATTAGTAGTGTCAACATAGTCTGGGGTGTATCCCTTATTCACTGATTAAAGCATGTGCACACATGTTGTTTAGTTGTGACGTGACTGGATAATCAGATTCAATGGTCATGAGATTCCTTTTATTTCCTTCATGAAACACAATATTATTTGAATCTAATATATATCATTCTATGCATGGCTAATTGAGGTATTCCTTTGATTTCAAACTAAAAGGAATACCAGAATTAGCCATGCATACAATGATTAGATTCAAATAATATTGAATGTGTTCCATGCAGGAAATATCACAACCATTGAATCTGATTCAAATCATATTATGTTCCATGCAGGCATGCAGGAATTCCTGCATGCCTGCATGGAACATATATGATTTGATTCTATGGTTGTGACATTCATTTTATATGCTGCATGCATGATATCACAAGTATTAAATTTCAAAAAAAAAACAAAAAAAAACGTTACTCATATAGTAAAAATTTCAAAAAATAAGCAGTGTAGGAATGGGCAGTGCAGTAAAAGTATTGGAACAAGGATGGTCTCAATTTCGGCACATGACTACTTCATTTTCATTTTTGATCCCTCATTGATTGTCGTAAATGGTTCACAGAATGATCTGTATACTTGAACAGCTAATCAGTATGAATCACATACTAATGGTTCAAATTTCTACCAATCTTATCACTTAGCTAATAAGTGGAACAAACTATGGCAGGCAGGATTAAATTACTGGCCAAGACTTGGGCACAAAAAATGAAGTAGTCATGTGCCGAAATTGAGACCATCCTTGTTCCAATACATTTACTGCACTGCCCATTCCTACACTGCTTATTTTTTGAAATTTTTACTACTTGTTCATTCACTTTTTTCAACACTACAGTGAGGAGACTATCAGAGACTGGTTAGTCCCTACAAAAAGTTATCTGAGTAGAAGCTATATACATTGGCTGCTAGGGTAGCTAATGCGCATGCGCATAATAATGCCATGTGGATATTCAATGACCTTTGAACTCTACAAGAAGCTGGCTACATTTAAGTACATGAATTTATACTCTCAGTTTCAAAGCTTTCTAGTTTTTGTTTAGGCTTATTTGTGATTAAAACGAGTATCAAGGAATGTAGTACCTATGAAAAGAACTTATTTTGTGCTGTCAGAGTTGGCTCAACGCATTCTGGTTCTCTGGAAATGCTTTTCAAGTAAGTCAGTTAGGAAGTAAGTAAGTATGTACGTACGTTAGCAGAACAAAAATGGCATTATTGTGGCTTCCCACCAGCTCTTTCTACGAGTGCAGAGAAAAGTTTCTGTGAGTTTCCAGAAAAAAACAGCCTATCCCATATCGCAGTGCAGCAGTGTTATGAGGAGAACAAGGTGTGATCCCATAAACAAAGCTCAACTCAGCAATTGGGAGGGTCAAACACCACTGTAGGCCAGCCAGTTCAATTAGGGATGTGTGTGTGTGATGAGTGAGTGTACACGAGAGGAGGAGAGAGAGAGAGAGAGAGAGAGACAGAGAGACAGAGAGAGAGGAGAGGAGAGAGTGAGAGAGTAAGAAGAAAAGAGGGAGAGAGAGAGAAGGAGAGAGGGACAGAGGGAAGAAGAGAGAGAGAGAGAACAAAGTGAGAGTGTGTGTGTGTGTGTGTGTGTGTGTGTGTGTGTGTGTTATAAAAAAACGCACATGGGTGGGTGGGGACAGAGCCACCCACCCATGTGGGCAGCTCCATCCCCACCCGCAGTAGTTACTTCATTATTGAGACTAGGATAAACTTTAAAAATTTCAATAATATTTCAAAACATGAAGAAAGTATTTAAAAAGAAGCGTCTGGAAAACCTGTACTAACGTTAAGTCCTGAGGGTTGTAGTGTCTTTAACATTTTAATCCAGTATTTTTCTAGTTTTCTGAGTTCTTCCAATGATGATTGGTTGTTGTTTACACATTCTATTGGTTGTACTGACAAATCATTTAAGGAGTGATTTGAAGAATTAAAATGAGCACTCAAATATCTTCTCTGATGAGTCATGATGCTTGACCGATGGTGGTTAATTCACGTGTTCAGTTGCTTGGCAGTTAATCCTACATATTGTTTATGGCATTTTTTACAAGTAATTAGATATACAATGTTAGACGAACTACAGGTGAATGAGTGCCTTAATGGGTAGTGAGTATTGGTTTTCATACACCTAAAAGACGAATCACAATTAAGATGTTGGCAAGTTTTGCATCTTGGTTTGTTGCATGGTTTGGTAGAAATTCTTGAGGCTATTAGTGGTGGAAGCCTGCACGGAGTGTACGTGATTGAGGGCGGAGAGTTGAGGTTGAGGGACAGCATAATATCTACTGCTTGTTCATCGGTAGAGTTGAGTTGCGCTCTTACTAAATCATTTTTTAGTGTGCGATGTCTCAGAGTGATGAACCTGGGTTTAAGACTGAATGTTGGGTAGTTGGTGAGGATGATTCTTTTGAGCCCATCAAACTGTGGTGGAGGCAGGCACTTGAACAGAGGTGGGTACACATTCTTTTTGTTGACAACAGTCTTATGTAGGAGTTTTCCTCTTTGGTTGAATTTTACTCTATGTAAAAAAATTTTAACAAATTGATCTGGATATTCTCTTTCTTTGAGGCGCTTTCCAAACATATAGACTGTTGTTTAGTAATTTTGTTCAATTGTGTTTGTTCGGAGATAACGAATGCATTCCCCTAGGATAAGACCCTTGTGGATGCATTTTGGATGGTTTGAGTTGTAGTGTAGGTACTGGTAAAGATTTTGTGGCTTTTGATAAGTTGATGTGTCCAGTCGGGTTGGTGAATGGAAAGTTCAGGCTTTTGAATATAGTAAGATCTAGGAAATTCACTGAATTTAATGAGAAGGCATGAGTAAACTGAAGGGATGGATGAAAGTTGTTCATGTTTGACATGAAGGCGGGCGGGGTGGCTTGATCTGGCCAAATAAGAAAAATATCGTCAATGTATCGNTGATTAACATACATTAATAGTTTGTTTAAATGTTCGAAAGTTCACAGCCTGTGTTATCCGGTCATCAGGGGAGTTCCCTACCCAATCGTTGCAATACTACCAGTTTCCATCCCTTTATACTCCCTACTGGTAGCATGCTATGAGAGGGCGGGACCACTCACATATAGGAGTCCGGAAGGTAGATTGTTAATACTTAGAGTCCAGTCCTTCTGTGAATTTATAGCTTGTATCCAATGTTATGTGTCTTGTTGATACACAAAACCTCTTCTCCAAGTAGATAGGGTCTGTTTCTTGGAGTCCAGTCTTTCTGTGAGGCTTTTTCCACGTGCCCATATTAAATATACTATAGCTTCCCATTATTTAGAAGCATGTATCACCCTTAATGCAATAGATACGTACCTTTTTCTGTATAACCTCTTTATTCTTGCAATTAATTCAGCTGCATGCACAATTGTGAGTACTTCAAACTTAATGTAGCACTAGATACTGAGGAAATAAGGCTGACTCAGGGATCCTTCTTTTGTACTCATATGGGTAAAAACCTGACTGACAAGTTAACAGGCCCAGTAGAACAGGTATTTCCAGAAAAAACCAGCCTATCCGATATCCCAATGCAGCAGTGTTATGAGGAGAACAAGGTGTGATCCCATAAACAAAGCTCAACTTAGCAATTGGAAGTGTCAAACACCACTGTAGGCCATCCAGTTCAATTAGGGATGTGTGTGTGTGTGGTGAGTGAGTGTACACAAGAGGAGGAGGAGGAGAGAGAGAGAGAGAGAGAGAGAGAGAGAGAGAGAGAGTAAGAAGAAAAGAGGGAGAGAGAGAAGGAGAGAGGGACAGAGGGAAGGAGAGAGAGAGAGAGAGAGAGAACAAAGTGAGTGTGTGTGTGTGTGTGTGTGTGTGTGTGTGTGTGTGTACAATTATAAAAAAATAAAAAAACCCACATGGGTGGGTGGGGACAGAGCCACCCACCCATGTGGGCAGCTCCATCCCCACCCGCAGTAGTTACTTCATTATTGAGACTAGGCTAAACTTTAATAATTTTAATAATAATTCAAAACATGAAGAAAGTATTTAAAAAGAAGCGTCTGGAAATCCTGTAAATCCTGAGGGTTGTAGTGTCTTTAACGTTTTAATCCAGTATATTTTTCTAGTTTTCTGAGTTTGATTGGTTGTTGTTTACACAGTCTATTGGTTGTACTGACAAATCATTTAAGGAGTGATTTGAAGAATTAAAATGAGCACTCAAATATCTTCTTTGATGAGTCATGATGCTTGACCGATGGTGGTTAATTCTCGTGTTCAGTTGCTTGGTAGTTAATCCTACGAATTGTTTATGGCATTTTTTACAAGTAATTAGATATATAATGTTAGACGAACTACAGGTGAATGAGTGCCTTAATGGGTAGTCAGTATTGGTTTTCGTACGCATAAAGGACGAATCACAATTAAGATGTTGGCAAGTTTTGCATCTTGGTTTGTTGCATGGTTTGGTAGAAATTCTTGAGGCTATTAGTGGTGGAAGCCTGCACGGAGTGTACGTGATTGAGGGCGGAGAGTTGAGGTTGAGGAACAGCATAATATCTACTGCTTGTTCATCGGTAGGGTTGAGTTGCGCTCTTACTAAATAATTTTTTAGTGTGCGATGTCTCTGAGTGATGAACCTGGGTTTGAGACTGAATGTTGGGTAGTTGGTGAGGACGATTCTTTTGAGCACATCAAACTGTGGTGGAGGCAGGCACTTGAACAGTGGTGGGTACATATTCTTTTTGTTGACAACAGTCTTATGTAGGAGTTTTGCTCTTTGGTTGAATTTTACTCTATGTAAAATTTTTTCAACAAATTGATCTGGATGTTCTCTTTCTTTGAGGCGCTTTCCAAACATATAGACTGTTGCTTGGTACTTTTGTTCCATTGTGTTTGTTCGGAGATAACGAATGCATTTCCCTAGGATAAGACCCTTGTGGATGCATTTTGGATGGTTTGAGTTGTAGTGTAGGTACTGGTAAAGATTTTGTGGCTTTTGATAAGTTGATGTGTCCAGTCGGTTGGTGAATGGAAAGATAGTAAGATCTAGGAAATTCACTCAATTTAATGAGAAGGCATGAGTAAACTGGAGGGATGGGTGAAAGTTGTTCATGTCTGACATGAAGGCAGACAGGGTGGCTTGATCTGGCCAAATAAGAAAAATATCGTCAATGTATCGAACTAGTAAGATTGGTTTGGTAAATTGTGTTGCGAGGAATCTTCTGATAATTACTGACATGAAAATATTGGCTATTGTAGGAGAGAACGCTGCTCCCATCGCCGTGCCAGACACTTGTTTAAAAATGAAACTTGCAAACTCAAAATAATTGTTATTAATATTAATCTGTAGTAGATCAATGATGAAATTTGGGTCAAAAAGTAGTAGTTCTCTGTATCTGTGCATTTCTTCATAGATAATACTCAAACATTATTGCTGTGGAATACAGGGGTACAGACTTTTGACATCTATAGTGACTAAGACAGCGTTTTCCAGTACGTGCAGGTCTTCTAAGATCAATGAAAGGGAGGTAGAGTTATGAAGATAGTCTGAATAAACTTGTGCTATGGGTTGAAGAACGTGATTAATAACTTGTGCAGATGGACGAAGTAATGAGTTACACTGTGCCACTATTGGACGCATAGGTAGCAAATCATAATAGTCTTTGTGTAGTTTAGGTAGTCCATAGAAGTGGGCTACTTCTGTATTGTGTTTTGGTTGTAAATAGTGGAGTAATGTTTGGTGGTTATTGAGATGGTGTTTGTGGTTTATTACAGCATCCTGTAATTTTGAGTGTATTTCCTGTTCTGGGTTCGTGTTGACAGGTTGATAGGTGTTTTTGTCTCCTAATTGTGCCATACACTGCTGTATGTAGTCATCTGTGTTCATTACCACAATTCGCAAGTTTTTATCTGCTGGTTTAATAATAATTTGATGACGCAGCGGTTTAAACTTTTTAATGGTTTGTTCTTCTCTTTTTTGGAGATTTGGCTTTATTAGACTGAAGATTGTTTGTAGTTGTTGATCTAAGAAGCACCTGGTGTGGTGTATATAGTTTTCTAGTTGGGTATTGTTGGAGTATAGTTCAGCATATGAGGTGGTGGAATGTTGTTTGGGAATAAACTTCATTTTCCGATAAATAAATGATGTTTCTACTGTAGCTGGATTAGTGTGGTGAGACGATGCACTACTTTGTTTAGCAACATGAAGGCGTAATGATTTTGAAAAGGAGTTAAACTGTCTTAGAAGGTGTAAGTGGAGTTGATTTGTGTTTGTAGTGGGGGATGGGGCGAAGGAGAGTCCTTTACTAAGTAGAGATAGATCTTCAGTTGTTAGATGTATATTACTGAGATTGTGAATTGTTAGGGTGGATGGTGTGTATGAGTGAGGCCTTGGGATAAAAAAGAAGAAGAGGAGGAGGTGAGTGGAGACGTACTCTCTGATTTTGTGCGTTTATATCTAGGTTCTTCTTTGTAGGTGAACGCTTGTTTCATTTTTGTGCTGTAGTTATTGGTTTGGGTGGCTCAACTGTTAGTGGCTTGTAATGGCTTGGTAGAACTTTCTTCATAGCTGGCGATGATATGTGGTTTTCTATTCCTGTGTTGAGCATGAACTTGCTGTTGTAGTGTGCAAGGACATCTGGTTGGACATGGGTGCTCATAGAGGTCAACTGGTTTTCCACATGGGACACAATGCTAGAAAGGGCTCCTTTCTCAATTTCTAAGCTGATGGAGTTGTGTGTAATTGCCTTGTCGATTTGTTTGAAGAACAGCTCTTCATATTCCTTCTTGAAGTCTTCATTCAACGTCGAGTTAGTTGACAGTACTACTGGAAGACGTTTAGGACGGCATTGTTTGGGAATTGATTTATATATACGCATATTTTCTTGTTGTTGAAGCGTACAGCTTAGCTTCTTCGCTTTGGCCGTGTGTTGATTATAGTACGCACATTGCTGATCAATGAATTCTTCTAGTTGTTTCTCCATTTTGTTAAAACTGACGTATACACCTGGATCAGCTATATGATACAGTGTAAATTATTTTTGTGTGAACATTACAATATTTTGTAATTAATTTATTACGATAAACTTTGTGGCGGTGAATGGATTTTTTTTTTTTTTAAAAAACAGAGGGAAATCTTATGCTCAGCCACTCAGAAAACAGCAACCCCACTCCAAAGAGTAACCGACACTGAGTAAATCGGCTAGGGATTGTCACAACCCGGCCAGCGAACTGACCACGCTTCAAAGCGTATGTGTTTGAGAAAGGATTAGAAGAGTTGTTGGGAAGGATCTTGTCCACTGAGCCTTTGAGTGGTTACTAGGGCCCTATGATCTAGACAGTAAAACATGTAAAGAGTAGATATCCATTCACCACCAGTTGTTTTTGACAATAATGAAATGATTAACATACATAAATAGTTTGTTTAAATGTTCGAAAGTTCATAGCCTGTGTTATCCGGTCATCCCTACCCAATCGTTGCAATACTACCAGTTTCGGTCCCTTTATACTCCCTACTAGTAGCATGCTGCTGGACCACTCCCATAGTAGGAGCCCGGAAAGTAGAGTCCTCTTGGAATCTTTACTGAGCTCATAGTCTTCTTGGAGTCTTGATTCATGTGCAGTTTAAAAACTTATGACCATGTTAAGTGTAGGCTCAATTTTAGCAAACTATCCCCATTTTCCGTGAAGAATTTTTATACATGTATACAGTAATATACAGGAGATAAGTACATATGTGACCTGTCAAGGGAAAACCTGCCGGTTAGGAAAATCTGCGAATTTTGAGTTAGCTATTCCACATATATCTAGGCCTTCCTGGGAAGCGCATATCAAAATTTGGTAANAACGTTGCATGCCAACTGGATTATACAATATAATTCAAATAATGCATTGCATGTTAGAGTGATCTCAAAAATTCAATTACTTGACAGTAAAGGGATATCCCATGTTGGTCATCATCAAACATTGGGTTAATGCAGTCCTGTAGTTGTTGCTGCTGATCATGTGATATTGTTATTCTTAGGGGAGATACAGTCACGATATTTGGTTCGGAATCATCTTCACTAGGCAATGATACAATCCCATCTCCATCTACACCGTAGTCAATTGGCACATTTGCTTCTATAATGCTTCTTGAACCAGTATAGTTCCCGAAGACAAGTGACCCTTCTGTAAACAACTGTAGTGGAGAATGATTATGCTTAGTTCTCAGTGGATGATTGTTGTATTGAGTAACAATTTCCTGCAGAGAACCAGAGAATTGTTGATTTGTGGGATGTAAATATAGTGTAGAGCAAACGAATGTTCATCACCATCTACACCTTCGTCATTTGGCACATTTGCTTCTATAATGCTTCTTGAACCAGTATAGTTCCTAAAGGTAAGTGACCCTTCTGTAAACAACTGTAGTGGAGAATGATTATGCTCAGTTCTCAGTGGATGATTGTTGTACTGAGTAACAAATTCCTGTAGAGAATTGTTGATTCGTGGGATGTAAATATAGTGTAGAGCAAACAAATGTTCATCACAATGTGGGTCGAGAATATAAGTGCTCTCCATATAATTGAAGATGTTTGAATAAGGCCTCACAACAACACGTCTCAGATCCCTCCACAATCTTTCGATCCTTTGATTGTGTACTGAGCTCCCTGAAATCACACTATGTTGGTTTAATCCCCTAGTTTCGAGCATCTATCTTGCAACTTCAAAATTCTCACCACCATGATCACAACGTATACGTGATGGAATTGTGTAAATCCTGCAAGCCTCTAAGAACAATCCTAAAACAGTATAGCACGGTTGTTGTTAGAGCATGAGAGGTAGGTGACCATTCTTGAAAATCCATCTATGCCTGGAATTAAAATTCATTTAATAATAAGCTTCAGCTACAGTAGTTGTAGAGTGAATAAAATAGCACCATAAATACTTACACCCATGTATGACCAGCATCCATCTGATCAACTTGTGGTGGCCATCAATATGCCTGTATTATGGATACAGTGAAAATGCACAGTCATTTACACACACCTGGACATTGTTGCATCATATATGTGTGCATGCAGGCCATTGTTTGCTGACTATAGTGCATACAACTGTTATTTACCACAGTGCATTCGGGCCAGGGACAGAATAAGACCTTCTATATGTCCTAGTCAATCTTTGGAGGGATCTGCTAACTGGGTCAACACGTCTCAAACAATCAAGTATTCTAGAACATTGAACGAATATAATCCTTCCTCTCAGAGTACCAGTCACCATTTGTAAACCAGATGTAGGTGTTGACTATGTAAATTAAGTAAAAAGATTTAATCAGTACATGTACACAGGCACGCTGGTATCTTAGTCTAACCAGTTGCTGGTCACTAATCGATGTGTAACAACGACCAACTGGTAGTCCCTATTCTTCTCTGCGTCTTCTAATGGTTCTTGCTGATACATTAATCATCCTAGCAATAGCTTCATAGCTGAAGCTTAGTTCAATAAGACCTTCAATCTGGGAGCAAGGCATTACTCTTCCTCGTACACCACTTCTGATTATGGGGGGCAGCTGCGGGTTTGTATGTTCATACTTGTCAATCAGTTGTATACTCCAATCCTGGAAGTGGTCTGAACACACTCCAATGATCTGCATTACGGCAAGAATGTCATCAATCAGCTGGATGGTACTCACGTGGTCAGTGGCGTAGCCAGGGGGGTGCTAAAGGTGCATTTGCACCCCCTTTTTTTGTCTCGCGAAATTTACGCTTAGGTTTTATAATGCGCTATTTTTTGGTTTGTAATAATTTTTTGTGCACTTACTTAGTAGCAACACGTAAAGCAGTCATCTTTGGCCAGAATTCTATCCAGAACAAATATTAAAAGCTTTCTATTTGCTGCTACAAGGCTTTAGAGAGCGTTCGATCTAGCGAGCGTGTGCTACGGCTTGATTTAATGAATCGGAGGGGCTAAAATTAGCTAATTAAGTGGGTGTGGTTTCCGGTCGCGCAAAATTTACGGCACGCTTCGCACGCAGCATTTTTATTGCTCCCCCTATTCTAAAATCCTACCTACGCCCCTGGTGGTTGCTGTCTCCAGATTGTGATGGTAAAGCACTTTCGGCTCTCAGACATATGGACTGCAGTAGTGACATGTACTGATCACACCTTTCGACTAATGTATACACAAATGCAATGTCATCATGTTAGATGTACATTACTGAGATTGTGAATTGTTAGGGTGGATAGTGTGTATGAGTGAGGCCTTGGGATAAAAAAGAAGAGGAGGAGGTGAGTGGAGACGTACTCTCTGATTTTGTGCGTTTACATCTAGGTTCTTCTTCATGGCTACATGTAGGTGAACGTTTGTTTCGTTTTTGTGCTGTAGTTATTGGTTTAGGTGTGTTGGTGGCTTGTAATGGCTTGGTAGAACTTTCTTCATAGCTGGCGATGGTATGTGGTTTTCTATTCCTGTGTTGAGCATGAACTTGCTGTAGTAGTGTGCAAGGACATCTGGTTGGACATGGGTGCTCATAGAGGTCAACTGGTTTTCCACATGTGACACAATGCTAGAAAGGGCTCCTTTCTCAATTTCTAAGCTGATGGAGTTATGTGTAATTGCCCTGTTGATTTGTTTGAAGAACAGCTCTTCATATTCTTTCTTGAAGTCTTCATTCAACGTCGAGTTAGTTGACAGTACTACTGGAAGACGTTTAGGACGGCATTGTTTGGGGATTGATTTATATGTACGCATATTTTCTTGTTGTTGAAGCGTACTGCTTAGCTTCTTTGCTTTGGCCGTGTGTTATTTTAGTACGCACATTGTTGATCAATGAATTCTTCTAGTTATTTCTCCATTTTGTTGAAACCGACGTATACACCTGGATCAGCTGTATGCTACAGTGTAAATTATTTTTGTGTGAACATTACAATATTTTGTAATTAATTTATTATGATAAACTTTGTGGCGGTGAATGGATTTTTTTTATTTTTTTTTTTTAAGGAACAGAGGGAAATCTTATGCTCAACCACTCAGAGGACAGCAACCCCACTCCGAAGAGTAACCGACACTGAGTAAATCGGCTAGGGATTGTCACAACCCGGCCAGCGAACTGACCACACTTCAAAGCGTATGTGTTTGAGAAAAGATTAGAAGAGTTGTTGGGAAGGATCTTGTCGACTGAGCCTTTGAGTGGTTCTTAGGGCCCTATGCTCTAAATTTGAGGGATATATTAATAGACAGTAAAACATGTAAACAGTAGATATCCATTCACCACCAGTTGTTTTTGACAATAATGAAATGATTAATGTACATAGTTTGTTTAAATGTTCGAAAGTTCACAGCCTGTGTTATCAGGTCATCAGGGGAGTTCCCTACCCAATCGTTGCAATACTACCAGTTTTTCTCCCTTTATACTCCCTACTGGTAGCATGCTATGGGAGGGCGGGACCACTCCCATATAGGAGTCCGGAAGGTAGATTTTTAATACTTAGAGTCCAGTCCTTCTCTGAATTAATAGCTTGTATCCAATGTTATGTGTTTTGTTGATACACGAAAACTCTTCTCACAGTAGATAGGGTCTGATTCTTGGAGTCCAGTCTTTCTGTGAGGCTTTTTCCACGTGCCCATATTAAATATACTATAGCTTCCCATTATTTAGTAGATTATAAGAAGCATGTATCACCCTTAATGCAATAGACATGTACCTTTTTCTGTATAACCTCTTTATTCTTGCAATTAATTCAACTGCATGCACAATTCTGAGTACTTCAAACTTAATGTAGCACTAGATACTGAGAAAATAAGGCTGACTCAGGGATCCTTCTTTTGTACTCATATGGGTAAAAACCTGACTGACAAGCTAACAGGCCCAGTAGAACAGGTATTTCCAGAAAAAACCAGCCTATCCCATATCCCAGTGCAGCAGTGTTATGAGGAGAACAAGGTGTGATCCCATAAACAAAGCTCAACTCAGCAATTGGGAGTGTCAAACACCACTGTAGGCCAGCCAGTTCAATTAGGGATGTGTGTGTGTGTGTGTGTGATGAGTGAGTGTACACAAGAGGAGGAGGAGGAGGAGGAGGAGGAGGAGAGAGAGAGAGAGAGAGAGAGAGAGAACAAAGTGAGAGTGTGTGTGTGTGTGTGTGTGTGTATGTGTGTGCATGTGTGTCTAGGTGTGCAGTGTGTGTGTGTGTGTGTGTCTAGGTGTGTGTGTGTGTGTGTGCATAAAGTTTTGTACATGTACTAGAACATACTTCCAGGATGCTTGAAACTCAGTTAGAATTTTTAGTTGCCGATCTGGACTCTCTCCTTAACACCAAAACTTGGCATGCTGTAGATCACTCTCATGGTAGAGTACGATACCCTCACATTGCCGGCCGTCTCTTCCTGCTCTTCCAAATTCCTGCACACACTGCTCAAGACTGGAAGATACTCCAATTCGGATGACTTTGTCTACGTCTGGTTGGTCGATCCCCATACAAAATGCACTGGTACACACCATCACTGGTACATCACCATTCATCCAGCTCTCTAAAGCCATTTGCTTGTCATGAGCAGTCATCTTGTCACCATGGTAGGAGCAGGTATGGTGTCCATTCTGACATAGACTAATTAATGGCTAGTGGTGAGGCATCTTGAACGAAGTCCACGTACACAATAGCTTTAGCGCTACCAAGGAGAGGGGACACTTGTGAGGCTAGGTTGGTGTATTTGTCCACTCCAGCTGTACAAAATTACAACAAACTTGATAACTTCCCATTCCATTTCTATATCAAACAAAACACATACTACAGACTGAAATGAGTACATATAGTACATACCTTGAGGTTTTATCTCATGCACATAGTATGTGATGTTGGTCTTGATGACAGTCGATATCTCACAAATAGGGTCACCTCCAAGTAGCTGCTTCAGCTCTTCCAATATGTCTGGTGTGGCTGTAGCTGTTAGTGCCATTATGGGAACTCTCTTGAATTGTTTTCCCAGTCTCCTCAGGAATCCATAGCATGGTCTTAAAAAAACAACAATGAAAACATATCAACCAACAACGGTTACCACGTAATACACCATACATGTATTAGTACAGTGTGTTTGCAAACCACCTTTATTATTGTACGTTGTAGCTTACCGAAATAAGATCCACAATGTGACAAGGTGGGCCTCATCAATGGCTAAAAGACCAATCTTGCGCTGTATATCAAGTGTCTTGAACACGGGCCTTGGTTCTCCGACAGCATCATAGAAACTCTCTGGGGTACAAATGAACTATGTCACTACTCATTCTGGGCGATCTTTGAGGATATGTTTTTGTCAGTTTGAAGTAATCCTAGGAACGTTACACGTATGCCTGTAGACTGCTAATGTTGGTATTGGTCTTTGATGAGGCTGATTGTGGGCATTAGAACAACAGTGAGGGTCTTTGTTGCTACACATGGAAACTGGAAACAGAGGCTTTTTCCAGCACCAGCGCTCTGTACCACAAGTGTGTTCTTCCCCTCTAATGTTGCAGAAATAATAGCGTCTTGCCATGGCTTTAATGGTTGTCTGAACTTCACAAGCAAGCCTAGTAGGTGGGCATCTCTATGCTCTACAGAGAGAGGAAAAATCATCTTTAAAAGTGTTTACACAAGCACACATAGGTGTGTTTCAGAAGCCATATGCAAATGCTATTAATTAAGAATCCATGGGCATACATCATACCTTTCTGATTAGGTTAAGATAGGTCTTCATCCTCCAGCAGCTTATCCNAAAAGGGTCGTCAACCTGATTTCCCAAGTAGCTGATGAATTATTAATGAGTATAGAAATGAATGGCTGCCATATGGAGAAGGCGCTTTTCGTCTTGTATCTAGCGACTCAGCTAGAGAGACGAATAACCGATGCAAAAAGGGTTTCGTAACGTTTCGCCTACACGCATTTCGCCTACGTGTCAATTCTCCTACACAACCGGAAGTGGTTCAATTACGTAATCTACGTATAACGCATAAATTAAAAAACGCGTATAGAATCTAAGAAAGCCTCTGGATTTCAAGCGCGTGTTCTTTGCATTCTATTTGTGCTGATAGCTTTGTAAAACAGAAACTGCGGTAGGGGAAACTGTGAAACTTATATAGTACAACAGAGAGACACTCAGAACAGGTAATAATACAACAGAATTGGAGTTCAGCACAGTTGTGAAGCAGAGATCATTCTGTTCCATGGTGTGTACAGACAGCTGAGGACAAGAGAACTCCGACAGTGTGTGTGTGTGTGTGTGTGTGTGTGGAATGAACAACACAAATATAAACAACAAGAAACATGGTGTGTACGGGACAAGAGAACTCCAACAGTGTGTGTGGAATGAACAACACAAATATAAACACAAAATTAATGTAAACAAACAGTGTATAAGTGTATGCGTACAACATTCATAATCACCAGCTCAAAGTCTGACAGAACCATAGAGGGGAGCAGTTGCAAACCCAAATCAGCTACCCCCTCAGCTACAATTTTCAAGAGTCGCTTGTAGGTATCTTCTCTCTGATTGGGAAGCCGGCAAGCAGTACACCAATGGCACATGTATCCCATGGACACAGCTGTGGATGGTAAAGATCTGGTAGAAAACCCGGCCTCGGACATGTCTGCAAAGTTCCATCCACATACATGGTTTCTGCCTCCCAAATCAGCCTCAGTGGCAAAGACGACAACTTTGTCATCATCGTCACCATCCTCTTTGAGGAGAAACTGGTCTCCAGTAAGTGGACTTCAGCACAAGACTGAGGCAGTCGAGGAAGCTTTGCTTTCCTCTTGCGGTAGAGAGCAGGCTTTAGAGTGGTATATGTGGGGAGACAGGCTGCCACTTCATCCGCATTGGGTAAAGTAGACAGCTTAGCCAGATGCTGTGTTTACAGCTGGGGGATTGGCCTGATGCTGCTGCTAGCTGCCTCCTTGACTACTTTGGTGGCTTGAACTTGTGCTTCACTGGGGGCATGATTAAATTTGGGTATTGCTTACACTCAGCAGCTCATCTGCTGGTCCAGTGGTCACAGTGGCACTGTTCCTGGGCACTTAGAGTTGCGGCTCTGTGTGCACCTCCAATAGACTACTGTGCCATCTATTCCTCGCCTGTTAATCATGTAGCTGTAGCCCTGGTACAGTAGAGCTCTGGCACCACGCTAACACTAAATTGAACAAAGAAAATTCAAATGCGCATGCCTTCCAAAACGCGTAGGCGATTTGTGACTGTCACTTCCGGTAGGCGTAACGCAACGTAGGCGAAATGCGTGTAGGCGAAACGTTACCAAACCGCAAAAAGCACGTGAAGACAAAGAAACCAAGTAAATTCATTCAAGAATCAGCTTCTGAAAGTGAGCAATCTTTAAGAAAAGTCTTGCCAACATAGAAGAATAAGAAGAAGAAGATGGAGAAAATTGGAGGTTTGGCATATTTTAGTTAAATACTTTAGCGATGGTTTTAGGCCATGTTTTTAGGCTCATTAGAAAGAGAATGAGCTAAAAAGTAGCTTTAGAAGCCTTATAGTGCCAAGCGCTCATTTTTTGCAGAGTTATTAGTTTGAATATTTGTATTGCGCTAATGGGCCATCCGTGCCATTCCTATGTACCCAGTACTACCGTACTGGGAATAGGAGATAGTTAGTGAACCCCTACACTAACTAACGATCCCTAGGTAGTGTGTAGATGTGACCCTTTGAGTGTATACTGCCTATAGTACTATAGGGGTTCAACAGTGTAGGGGTACACTAAAGTTCTCCTATAGTACTATAGAAGATTGACAGTGTATGTGTATGTAATAGAACCAGTAGCCATTTTTGAATTTTCCCACTAAATCCCTGGGGTGATGACAGCTGACAAATTTCACACGTGCACTTTTTCACAAGTTTTGTACAAGGTGTTGATAATGTAAGTGATCAGTTTAAAATCAACACTTCGTTGTACTGCAAATTACTGTCACGGGGAATATTGTCCGCCAGGGAATTTGGTCCGGGGGACAAAATTTCCCGGGGAATTGAGTCCCCCGGACCATATTCCCCGTGGAAGTAGTTGCGGAATTTGGTTCATGACTGGGGAATTTGGTCCGGTTTAGTTTGCTTCGGTTTGATTTGTCATAGGGCATATTATCTATGGTTTTGTGTTTAGCTTATGATATGGATACAGCAGGAGTATTTTCAAGCGCAGGACTAGCTGAGCTTGCATCCAGATTTGTGACTAGTCTTCATGATGATCAGATCAGTTGAAGTTTGTTCCCCGTCTCAGTGGCGAATTTGGTGTGACCAAACGGGCAACTCAAAGATCATGAATGGTTTGAAAGAACTATACTTTTATCATGAATCATATGAACCAACCATAAGAGCAAGAGTTAATCTAAACCTTGCTAGCATCCTTGAGATGTTAAACTCCAGTCTTTGTCACTTACTACTTTAGAGATCTGCTTGTTCAAGACAAAAATACACGTGTATTATAATACACGCTGCATCGCATGCACATGCGATTGTATTGTTGTAAGTCTATCATAAATTGTAAGTCTTGGCCTTGTAAGCAATATCCACGGTCTAGGTGAGCATTAGTCTCGCAGGCCAGCCACTCCCTCACCAGAAAGAGATTGAGAGGGAGTGGCTGGCCCGTGAATCTAAGCAATGAACATAAGATCACAATCTCTGGATCACAATCTTATTCTGCATACATGTGATATCAGTGCTGCTTAAATCATAGAATAAAAATATAGCTCTGTGGCAGTTAAAAAATGAGCAAAGTTTAAATAATACCACCGGACCAAATTCTCCAAGACAGGACAACTTTTCCCAGGAAATTTGGTCCCCCGGACTTTTTTCCCCAGAAGATCTATTGGGGAATTTTGTCCCCCCGGACCAAATTCACCCAGACCGAATTTCCAGTCACAGTACAAACAAGTGGAGAGTGAACCATGGCAAGTATTGTTAATGAAGCTGACATAGAAGACTTGTGTGAACAGTGTCAAGGAGAAGTTAGTGTATATTGTAATGCCTGCAGCAACAGCTACTGTACCACATGCAGCCTGATCAGGCACCGTGTTGGAAAGAGGAAAGATCACACACTTACAAGGATATCAGCTGTTAACAATGTCATACATACACAAGTGGATAAGCTGCTGGAGGATGAAGACCTATCTCAACCTAATCAGAAAGGTATGATGTATGCCCATGGATTCTTAATTAATAGCATTTGCGTATGGCTTCTGAAACACACCTACGTGTGCTTGTGTAAACACTTTTAAAGATGATTTTTCCTCTCTCTGTAGAACCCCCACCTACTAGGTTTGCTTGTGAAGTTCTTTGGAGTACAAGCATTCAAGCCATGGCAAGAGGCTATTATTTCTGCAATATTAGAAGAGAAGAACACACTTGTGGTACAGAGCACTGGTGCTGGAAAGAGCCTCTGTTTCCAGTTTCCATGTGTAGCAACAAAGACCCTCACTGTTGTTCTAATGCCCACAATCAGCCTCATTAAAGACCAATACCAACATTTGCAGTCTACAGGCATACGTGTAACGTTCCTAGGATCACTTCAAACTGACAAAATCATATCCTCAAAGATCGAATGAGTATGACATAATTCTGTGTACCCCAGAGAGCTTCTGACGGATGCTATCG
>CAXIPT010000002.1:47238-100228 GCA_964030475.1 Tethya wilhelma
AGACCCCTGCGTCCAAGTATCCCGGGATTCCCAGGTATTGGGGACAGTCCTGGGATGTGTTTCAGGACATTCGCTACACATAGACCCCTGCGTCCAAGTATCCCGGGATTCCCAGGTATTGGGGACAGTCCTGGGATGTGTCTCAGGACATACGCTACACATAGACCCCTGCGTCCAAGTATCCCGGGATTCCCAGGTATTGGGGACAGTCCTGGGATGTGTCTCAGGACATACACTACACACAGACCCCTGCGTCCAAGTATCCCGGGATTCCCAGGTATTGGGGACAGTCCTGGGATGTGTCTTAGGACATTCGCTACACATAGACCCCTGCGTCCAAGTATCCCAGGATTCTTACGTGAATTAGCTATGCTTATTCACCATGCAGTTGCTGAAATCGAATAATTATTATATAGCACATTTTAATATTTTTTTTACGTCTATTGTGTAAATCACATAAGTATAATACATAGAAAATAAACCTCTCTCTGTTTATGTGCCTAGTGATACGTGAATAACTTGATAACCATGAAAATGTCTGTTCACAGATTTGAGTGTCAACCTGCATGTACATGTATGTATACATAATTTACAGAGAAAATAATTATACTGGTACCAGACTACATGAATATCAGGCATGCATGTGCCACAGAGGTTATTATATCAGTCATCACAACGCGATTGTGTGAGCGCAATTACATGTACGTGCAATTTACTAACAACAAAGAATTGACTTACATCCTCTAGGCTGTTTAGCTTATAAGGGTTATTGTCTTGGTACCATTTATCGGTGTGGCCTTTGAAATGCATCTTGTCAACCATGATTGAACAAGAAGCTATTCTTCTTGTAGTTGCTGTCAAATCAACCCTTTTGGAGTTTTCAGCATATCTTTTAGGTGACAAGCATCATCATAGCATATGGTATCTATAAATACGAAAAATTATCATAAATCAGAGCTCTAAGGACTTACACAACTTAATAAGGAGTATATCTGTAAAGAAAGAACATGGTTGTGAATCAGGTACATGTTTGTAGTGTGGCTT
Source organism: Tethya wilhelma (assembly GCA_964030475.1). Classification (NCBI taxonomy): domain Eukaryota; kingdom Metazoa; phylum Porifera; class Demospongiae; order Tethyida; family Tethyidae; genus Tethya; species Tethya wilhelma. The sequence continues at coordinate 48,283 of CAXIPT010000002.1, forward strand.
GTACAATGTCATGTATGCTGCATTTCAAAAACACATGCAATAATAACATAGGAAGGAATATTGTGACAGACATGATACAGATTTTGAAAAATGAATGGCTATACATGTATGTTTAACCTTAATACGTACCTATGTTTGACACTGATGTAGCATTTTCCATCATAAAAGTGTGCAAATGAGCATACACCTGGGACAAAGACTCACTCCCAAACAACTCTCCAATCATAGTTATAATGCCACAAGGCCATACACTAGCCAATATTCCTGTATTATAGCATAGAGCAAATAGAAAATGAAACACGAGCAAATAAAAAATGAAAGAAATGAAGGTGCACATAATTGGTACGGTATTCTGTATGGATGCACATACTTGTATGCACCTACCAGCTGTACTGTAATTCAATTTCACTCTATCCTTTTTAGTGTTGCACTTGAGTAAACTGCTGTCTTCGGAGTATGAAAAGTTTCAATTGTTACAGGCACAAAAATTTAATTATAGTAATTATTATTATATTAGATCTACAAACTGCTCATCATCACGATGCATGACACGAATGTCAATTATAAGCAATTCCCTCTATGGCATGCACTGTTAAGTACTAACTTAGAAGCACCCAATTGTAGCAAACCTAAGCTTAAAAACAAAGAGAAGAATTAAAGCAGGGATGAGAATAAAAAGAGAGACCCTTTCAATAAATACACTTGTACCATGGTTGTAGTCATTTGACCCATAAAATGAGGTGGATAAATCTCATATACACCTCCTGTGTTTAGTCCAATCAGAAGAAAGGATTATGAAGGCATTTCCCCCTACATGGGGCAAATAGCTACAAATGTAGGCCACTCACAAGCCACTCCTTGCATTTTGTGAATAGCTAATAATCCCTGATTGGTCCATCGTACAAGTCAGTTACATCACTCGGATTGGTTTCTATCTCATTTACACATCCTTGGGCCAACCTCCACCTTGTGGTGTAACCCGTATACATACACAAATAAACCATTTAAGGAAAAACACTGCCTAAACCATAAACTAGCTAGAAAACTTTANAAGGTACACAAAAATCATTACGTAATACACAAATACGTATCGATACCTTACCATATTAATCTCTATAACAATGACACAACATGCATTGAATAAGATTACAAATCCTATACACGAGCCCTACAAGCCCTAAAAAAAACAGATAATTTAAGTAGAAAGGAAAGAATTACACAAAAATAGTTAAAAGAAAACAAACACATAGTAAAAAACAAAGTAGACACAGTAGTAATCTAGGATAAAGAGGACTACACAGCCTAAGGATTTGAACATTAGAAAGACCAGAATGTACAAGTAAATACCAACAGGTACCACACACATACATGTACATGAAGATTACTAAATGGGAACAATTAAGAATTGCTCCGAGTTACACCAACATATTGTTGGGAGTAATAGCCAGAGCCAAAGATAATACTAATCTAAAAACCTAATAAAGAAATACAAAACAAACTGCTTACCATGCAAAATGCTAATCACAAAATTCTTCACTTACTGCTATTGACTATAGTGATCCAAGCACTTAAGGTAGAAAGTTTATGAAGTTGCCGTGTTCCTACAGCTGTATGGAGCCAGTGAATTGGTGCAAAGAACAGGTAAAAACAATAAAAATTATAGTATCACACCTTGGAGCATCACTGGTTTTTCATAATCGCATAATAGATATACCTAAATTAATGCAATTTACTGATTTCAAATGCAGTATCTGGAGAAGCAAACTTTGCTATAGAAAGAACCGGTATGACTCTGGGTGGGTTTATACAGCCAGGAATTTCACGCAGTATATTGGAACAGTCTACCAATGTTGAGAAGGGTCTTTGCCAAAGGTTTCTATGGTTGATACCTGAACCCTGCTTTGACAAATTCGATCAGCTACAACATGTAAATGAAGAATTCATTTCCAGCATGGGTAAGACTTAAACAGACTTGTAACTTATCTTCATACAAGCTATCCTCCCAGGGATTCGTTAATTTTGTTGGTCAAAGTGAAACAGGGGAATGTCTGCATGGTTTACCTGAGCAGCAATGGGTGCATGCTCTATGGCGTGCGTGTGTACTTGGCACATTGGGTCACCCGGTGTATACATGTTACACATTATTGTAACAGTGCATGGTGCAGCTGCATGTACATGCACTTTAATCAGTATAATTCTAGTAAATTTTACACCCTGAATATTATAATTAATTGTAGCTTCTCTGATGAGTCGAATGTGGGTGAATGACAAACGGGTTTGTACATGGATACTACCTAGGAGACCACTGACTACTGACCAACCTGATGCAGCATCACCTGAAGGAGAAGTGTCAGATTCTGAGGATCGAAGCATCTTTAGTTCAAGAGATAGGATGTGGTCATTTTCAGACAAAGTTTGACAGGATACAAACCATGCTGAAAGTCATTGGAGAATTCCTTTCTGGTAAAAATTATGCACATGCTGATCATAATTTTATTATTACATGTGAATTTGTGACACTCAATGATATAGCTATAATACTTTCTGTTAATGTACAGGAATTCTGAGCAAGTCCAAGGGACAGATTTTGCGTGTAGCAGCAGTCATGCATGTGCTATTCAATAAGGACTCTCCTGACACTATTCCCAAAGAAATTTCAGAGAAAGCAGTCAGTTTCAGATTGCTTTGTAGACCTCTGTGTACAGCATGCTGCTTTCCTAGCTGGAAAGAGAAACGTTACGGAGGCTGTCGAAGGCATTAATGAAGGTACACTGAATAACAAATTTTTATCTCTTTCTCTCAATGTTTAAAATCAACATTTATTTTAATAATGGTGTCATGGATCTTGTTGTCTTTATACACAGTTTCACAACATATGCATACTGTACCTGCTTCAGAAGACTGCTTCCTTTTTTTGACAATCCCAGAAAAAGTGCTTTACATCAGTGTTCTTCTAGCAAAAAAATTCTTTTGTAATCGAGGCAACAAAGAAGGAGCAGTTCGAGCAATTCGAATGTTGCAAGAAACTGGGCTAGGAAAGGTGTATGAGGACAAACCACAAGCAGAAGCTACTCTGGTTGGTTGAAAAGGGCTATACCATAACAAATTTATAATATTGTTAATGTTTTGTTCAGACCTACAGATTCAAAAAGAAAAGTATCCCTGAAGACGAAGACCAAAGAATTGAACTTGTGTCAAAGCTACTATCCTTTAGTGTCTCGTACAAAGAGTATACTGAGAACCTCGCTAAAGAAGACATTGTAGTGTAAGTCTTTTCATGCATTGCATGTGTGTACTAAACTGGTTGTAGTACAGGTGTAGTGTGGTTGCATTGATCAGATGCTTATATTTAACACGTTGACCACAGCACTGACCACCTGCATATGCTTGCATTTAATCAGGCAGACCATGAATGTATCACTTATACAAAAAACTATATACCTCATCCATTGTATCACTATAGCAACTGTATAATCATAGCCTCGTGAACCAGTCCCTCCCCGCTGAGGGACTGGTTCACGAGGCTAGTATAATCATGTACAAAGTCATACACTCTGTCAAACACTATAGGGTACAGTCATGATCATGTAGTTGTACTGCTGGTTGTACAATGTATCATATGATTCCATGTTGCTGACTTTTTTGTCCCAGAGTGGTTGTTTTTAGCTAAGTGTATAGTGCAAGTTTACGTCTGTTCTAGCCTTGTTCACAGGCTCCTCCTTCTACATTGGAGCTATATTCCTTGCTTACAACAGCTAACTAGCAACAGAATAGACCACATAATGTATGGTCATGCAACAAATTAAGTTGTATGAGACTCAGTTATGTCCCACAGTGGTTTGTTGCAAGTGTTAAGTTAAGACATAGATGATGCTAATGGAGTGAGATCTTGCTCAGGCTCGCCCCACGATGTTTCCATCTAACTAGTTATATACTCTAACTAGTTATATATGGTCAGCCTTGAAAATAAAATTTCCTCTGTCTCTCTTACAGTGTACCGCAGGAAAAAAATAGAAAGAGGAAGCCATCACCATTGCCTACAACACCAACTAGTAAGTCTTCAAGGAAGTCTCCTAGTAAAGTGGATAGAACAAAGTAAGTCACACATGAATAATGTGCGCTGGTGCTTTTTGTTACTATGAGGGACTGTATATTATATTAGGGATATGCATGCATGAAATTAGCTACTTTTATAATATCTATGACAGTTAGATATAATACTTCCTTCAACTAAATAAACAATTTCATTTTATTCAATTAGATCGGCCTACACTTCTACACCAACCAAACACTAATAACGGTCAGAAAATCAATGCTGGTAACAATTGTATGTTATAACCTTGTTTTGCTTAGTACAGCATATGAGGTGACTGTTGTAATTAAATTTTAGCTTCTTGGGAGAAGTGTACCACATGTTTATTGGGGTGAGCCATACACCAGTAATTTGAGAGCAAAGCTGTATCTACAGACTTTGATAGCAGGGGAGCCAGATACGTGACAGTAGCCTGATGATCAGTTAGACAGACTTTGCCTGTACTAGCTTGCATAGACTAAGATGTGTACTTTAGCTTACCTACAAAGCTTTCTGCCAAGGAAGCTATTAATGGAATCCATAGCAGTGCACACCTGTATCTTTATAGAAGGAATGGTCTCAAAGCTAATGATATCATTGAAATATTCAAAGCTTAGTATTCAGAGAATCCTAAATAAGTAGATATATAGTGAAAGTTATTTCCTTGCCCAGAAGTCAAGTAGATGATTTAATAATGCTTTTGTACCTCCTCTTATTACACACACTACATTCTTTATCCTTTTCTGTAGAGTGCATGCATGCATGGACCCTGTTCCAGCCGGCGGAATTGATTTTTCATTTAACCCCCAGTATCATTTATTCAATTTAATTTTTCATTCCATTGATTCTGTATTTATCCCCATCATTATCATAAAACTTATTACAATAAAAAATTTTACATGTACTATACGTTGCAATGATTTGATTCCATTATATCACCATGTGTGCATATTAATTCTTAATTCTTGGATAATTCCGTAAATTTACAAGTGTAACAGTTACAAGATATATATTCCAGGACTGTCTGGAATACTTGAGATATACCTTGAACATATAGGCTATGTGTAGTGTATGTACTAAGACACATCCCAGGACTGTCCCCAAACCTGGGAATCCCAGGATACTTGGACGCAGGGGTTTATGTGTAGTGTATGTCCTGAGACACATCCCAGGACTGTCCCCAATACCTGGGAATCCCGGGATACTTGGACGCAGGGGTCTATGTGTAGTGTATGTCCTGAGACACATCCCAGAACTGTCCCCAATACCTGGGAATCCCGGGATACTTGGACGCAGGGGTCTATGTGTAGTGTATGTCCTGAGACACATCCCAGGACTGTCCCCAATACCTGGGAATCCCGGGATACTTGGACACAGGGGTCTATGTGAGTGTGTGTCCTGAGACACATCCCAGGACTGTCCCCAATACCATGGAATACTATGACACTTGGACACAGGGGTCTCTGTGAGTGTATGTCCTGAGACACATCCCAGGACTGCCTCAAATACCTTGGAATACTGTGACACTTGGACACAGGGGTCTATGTGAGTGTATGTCCTAAGCAAGATCCCATGACTGTGACAGGAATACTTTGACACCCAAACTCTGCCCTTTGACCTTATCAGGCAATCCCTGGACTATAGGCACATTACCATAGGCTGCAGGGATCCTGGGATACTTGCATGGGGATTGGTCTACTACTGCCAAAACGGTTGAGGTAACTTAGGATATTACAGACATGTCTTGGCGTCTCTGGACATGAGTGGCTCTGCCACCTGTAAAGAACCACAAAACCACCACATGCAACCACAAGACTGCTGCTGCACCAGGTATGTTGTGTAAGGAATCCCTGTACATGTGGAACTTGATGATTAGGGTGACCATTATCATGTGTGAACAAAAACACTCTGATTAATTTTTCCAAAACAACCTCTTACGTTTATTCAATGCTGTAACCCGTAAGGGAAGAGGAAGAAAGATGATCACAACCATCCAGAATCTTGTGAGTGACTCAAAGAACTGGTTCACAATCACAGATGTGTCTGATTATCAGTTTCCTGGCGTATTTTCAACTTCGCACCCACAAAGGCTTGGATACTGTCCAGACATCTCATACTCTTCCTCAATATGACAGTCACAACCCACACTTTCTCTTCACAGACATACAACTTGGGAAGGGTAAAGCTCGCAACCCTCAGAAAGCTTGGCTGACAGTGGATGGCAAGGAGTGGTATCGTATAGTACCTTGTGGTGGAGTGAAACTATGCCCAGCTACTGACTGTGTGTATGTGGTATCAACAAGAGACTTGAAGTTCGAAGCTGTGTAGACCATCCTGACCAGAAGCTTATCCGTTCAAATGAATCCTCTGGAGAGTGTCCTGTAGAGTTCGTCTACACATGGCCTGTTGATGATGCTGACAATAGAAGATGGATTACAGGCATCACAAGAGGAGAACTGAACTCTAGTCAAAACCTCCACAGTCATCCCATTCACTCAGTTTCCAAGATCCCATCAAAGGTGGACACAGTCATCCGTAGTGCAGTTATTGCTGACCCCAATTTGAAGACAAAGGACATTGTCCTTGGTAAGTACACTAAGCAATGCTTACATATGTATCAAGAATGTATGCTGTGAAGAATAATGAATGCACCCCAAGCAGTGTACCTTAAACTCTACCCACAATGACTATTTTATGCAGGGAAGGGAATGAAGTACATTCCAGGAGCGATGTCTCTTGCAGCCACTCATAGAGGAAAGATCAACAACATCCGCCTCTCTACACTTAGAGATACTGGAATGACTTGTGATGCTAAAGTTTGCATGGAAAAAGAACCCCTTCTACATGACAATGCTACAAAGGAACAGACAAAAGATAGATGAGGCAACATGTTGTGACTGTATACATGTACATGTAGGTTGAACAACATTAACCTGGCTGTAAATTTATGCTCTGTACATAACATATACTGTGTTTGGTTTCCTTTCAGCACAGCACCTTGATTTCTACTCTGAAATGGGTCACCCTTATGCTCGTGGTTTCGTGCTCTCCTCTGATTTCACATGGGTTCTATGCATGAGCCCCCTGATGTCTAAGTTACTGAGTAAATAATCAGACTTCATAGAGGCTGATAAGCCTCAGTTGAACTAGAGTATCTCTTCAATGCTGTGGTGTTTAACTACACCACTAGTCCCTGATACATAGTTTAGCAGATACGGGAAGAAATATACCAGTTTCTAAATATTGCACACCTAATCATACGTACGGTAGTGCGTATAGTAGGAATGGGCCGAATGTCACATAGACACAATACAAAATGTTGGTCACTATAAAAACCTACTCAAACAAAAAATAACCTTCAAAGTTGCTGAGAGACTCTTACTGAAAGATTACCAACTGCATGCAAGGCCTAAAACTCACAAAAACTTTCCTTAACACTCATGGAGAGTGCCAGTGGGAAGCCACCATAGTGCCATTTTTTGTTCTCTAACGTACTCCTAACTGACTTACTTAAAAAGGATTTCCAGAGAACCAGAATGTGTTGAGCCAACTTTGACAGCACAAGTAAGTTCTTTTCATGGGTACTACATTCCTTGATACTCGTTTTGATCATAAACATGCCTNCACCATATTTATCCATTAAAGTTTGCACAGTAGCATCCAAATCATTTTTACTCTTTCCTTGCTTGTTAGCTGTCATAACATTAGAGAGGTCCTTTAGCAAAATTACATTGCCAGTTTCTAGAGAGAGCTGCTGCTGAACCATCTTTTTGTTAGCTTTCATCTCTAACAATGATGCAGCTTTTGCTTTGGTTTCTGCAGAAAGCTTGCGTTGTTGAGGGAGGTGCTTGAAGAGTTCCTAATCAATACATAAGTACATGTATGTACCGTTGACATCAAAACTTCAGCAGACAAAAACACTGAACAGGTTTATAATCATTACCTGGGACAAATCGTGACAGTGCTCAAAACAGACACTTCGCACTACAAGTGCAGTTCCATTATCATCAACCCTTAGAGAGGACAGTCCTGTTTAAAAGTCCTGCCACAGTATAATGTGTGATGTTGTGTAAATCAAACTTAGTCTTAGTAAACAAACTGGCTTACGATGTGTGCCTTGATCCTTTGCCCTTGAATTTAAATCTCTGTCCACCATGTATACAACACAGCTTAATCTCATAATATTTCAGCTCTGGCTTCAGGAATTTGTTGAGATGCTTCTTTGCTGCCTCGATTGTTCTAGAATCTCTCTTCCAAAATTGAACGAAGTGCGCTTTTTCATGAGCTTTTACTTTTGTATCCAATTCTTGAAATGTTGAGAATAGATCTCCTACACAAAAGGTAACTTCATCGCTGCTCACGTCCACTTCTCTACCTATCTCCATGATATTTGCACATGGACGGTCTTTCCCGGTTCTTAAAGGGTTAAATTTTTGGTACCGGTACCGGTACTAGGAATATTCGTCTTCGCGAACCGGTACCGGTACTTTAAGAATTTCGGCACATGACTACTTCATTTTTTGTGCACAATTCTCAAACATTACTATGCATCTACATTCTACATGCTTGTTATGTCATCCAAATTAGTCAAAAAATTGCTTGCATAGTCAAATGACTGACATTTATAACTTGACTCATGAAAATGAAGTAGTCATGTGCCGAAATTCAGAGACTTGTCTTGTTTCCTTGCTTTTTACTGCACTGCCCATTCTTACACTTCTCATGTTTATAAAAGTTCTCCTACTTGTATATATATATATTCAGGTAAAACAGTCATCTATTTTATAAAAGTACAAGAACTCACCAGATTCAAAGTGATTCCTCTTATCAGGTGGTCCATCACCATCATCTACTCTTGCTCTTTTACGAGAACGTGCCTTATTGGCTGTGGTTGTACGTTTTGAACGGGCATCAGGTGTCAGATTCTCGTAAGATGTAGGGATCTTACTCATTTGAGCTATGTGCTCAAGGGCAGCTGTCATGTCTAGCTTGTAGCTAGCTCACGTTTCCACCACTTCACCCAGTGGGAACAAGCCTTCCACGTGGTTGGGTTATGAGATTTGGAGTAATCGACAAGCACATTTTGCTTTTCACACAAGGAAATGGCTGCTTCAATACTGCTCTTTCCTTCCAATACATCAAACAGGGTATACACGTCTTCTTGGGTAGATTGGTGTGGAATAGAATAAGCTATTGCTGTAAATGCTTTGTAGGCTAGTGGCTGGTTCTTGTTCACCTGCAGAGTGCAAAGTAGAGCTGGTCATTGACGATTTCCTGACCATCACTTTTGCTAGGACATAAACACACTGACTTCAATGATGAAAGAGCCATGAAATTTCACCAGTAAAGTTGAAAACAAAATGTATTCACTCACATGCTCACTGACCCGTTTTACTGATCGTGCAAAATGGACTCTGCATCCTTTTGCCACTCGTGAAGCAGCTTCTTCTCCAACTGCTGCCTCCAGACCCTTCATTTGGTGGTCCGACCAATCAAGGACAATACCTTGTAGTGATTCTCCAACAGCAAAGTGTGGATGATCTTTCTTGACTGTGTCAAATACGGAGCGGAAGCATTGAGCATAGGCATCAGCAGTGATTCTGTTTAGACGCACCCTGGCAACTACATGCCTTGGAAGAATAAATATTAAATATAAAACTTGCTGCTAGGCCTAAATTTCTAGTTGGACATTTGTAGTGATTTCTGTGACTGAAAGGGTTATGTGTAATACATGTGAAGCACTTACATCTCAAAGTGGTGTAGTTAAACACCACAGCATTGAAGAGATACTCCAGTTCAACTGAGGCTTTGTATGTGATATCAGCTTCCATGAAGTCTGATTCACTCAGTAACTTAGACATCAGGGGGCTCATGCATAGAACCCATGTGAAATCAGAGGAGAGCACGTAATCACGAGCATAAGGGTGACCCATTTCAGAGTAGAAATCAAGGTGCTGTGCTGAAAGGACACCAAACACAGTATGTTATGTACAGAGCGTAAATTTACAACCAGGTTAATGTTGTTCAATCTACATGTACATGTATACAGTCACAACATGTTGCCTCATCTACCTTTTGTCTGTTCCTTTGTAGCATTGTCATGTAGAAGGGTTTCTTTTTCCAGGTTCAGAATGCAGACTTTAGCATCACAAGTCATTCCGGTATCTCTAAGTGTAGAGAGGCGGATGTTTTTGATCTTTCCTCTATGAGTGGCTGCAGACATCGCTCCTGGAATGTACTTCATTCCCTTCCCTGCATAAAATAGTCATTGTGGGTAGAGTTAAAGGTACACTGCTTGCTCAGTGTAGTTAAGGCTGCCTCAACTTTTAAAATAGTACAATTTGTAGTTTGGATATCACTTCAGGAATTGATTATATTCACCAAAACCTTACATCCATTGATTGTTTGACCAATGATAGAAAATATTTTCAAGTGTGAATGTCATGTGACCCGCAGGGGTGGGACAGGATGATGTGCTCTTTGTAAGACCTTAATGCAAAGATGCAGAGCTGGATATTTATTTTTACAATGTTATATTTTGTGAGAATATTGTATTTATCTTTAAGATTTTGAATCTGCTTGGAAATTTGGTCTTACAAACTTTATTAGGTAGAAACAGAGAGAAATAGGCCTATTTCTAAATGTTGCACACCTACTTATATATGCGTATTGATTATTTCTCACTAATTAATGATGGGTACCACATTTTCCGGGCAGATCTAATATTTTATGGTTAGGATGTACTAGACAAGGAAAAATACTGCCTCTTTAAATAAATATTCAGCTCTGCATTCACAAAAGTATGTATTTTTGTCTGTAGCCACGCCCACAAGTGTTATTTCATTTTCATTTTCACAATTTATATTCAACACAATAAAAATACCATGGTTATTACGTTCGGTCTTCCAGTCACCAAGTATAGTTAAAACACGAAGGGGTAAACCTTTAATTATGTCATTAACTGTGAGGCATCCTTAACTACACTGAGTTGGATGCATTCATTATTCTTCACAGCATACATTCTTAATACATATGTAAGCACTGCTTAGTGTACCTACCAAGGATAATGTCCTTTGTCTTCAAATTGGGTTCAGCGATAACTGCACTACGGATGTTCACCTTTGATGGGATCTTGGAAACTGAGTGAATGACTAGAGTTCAGTTCTCCTCTTGTGATGCCTGTAATCCATCTTCTATTGTCAGCATCATCAACAGGCCATATGTAGACGAACTCTACAGGACACTCTCCAGAGGATTCATTTGAACGGACAAGCTTCTGGTCAGGGTGGTCTACACAGCTTCGAACTTCTCTTGTTGATACCACATACTCACCTCACAGTCAGTAGCTGGGCACTCCACCGCAAGGTACTATACGATACCATAGAACTTCCTCCTTGCCATCCACTGTCAGCAAAGCTTTCTGAGGGTTGCGAGCTTTACCCTTCCCAAGTTGTATGTCTGTGAAGAGAAAGTGTGGGTTGTGCTCAGTGTAGTTAAGGCTGCCTCCGATTTTAAATAGGCTAATATTGTGGATATTTTGGCTTACATATTTCTGCAGGAAAATTAAATATTTACCAAATAACCATACATGTTGATCAAATGGCCATTGATAAATAACATTAATTAATATTAGTGTCATGTGACCTTCAGGGGTGGGGCTAGAGGATGGCCACTCAGTAAGCCTTTATGCAAAAAGGAGGGATGTAAACGGGGGTTTTCAGAATCTGAAATTTTGTGATTATATTGTATTTATCACTGAAATTTTGAATCTGCCTGGAAAAAAGGTCCCTGATACATAGTTTAGCAGATACAGGGAGAAATGTACCAGTTTCTAAATATTGCGCACCTAATTATATATTATGCGTAATGGTTATATCTCCCTAGTAACCAATGGGTACCCAATTTTCCTGGCAGATCTGACATCTTATGGTTAAGTACTACTGGCTGCAAACAAAAAATTGACCTTGTGCATTGAGCGTTTACATCCCTCATTTTGAAAAGTATGCATTTTCAGATCTAGCAAACATGACTTGGTTTTCATTTTCATTAAGAATGTCAAATACATAAATAATACGATGATTACCAAATTTGGTCTTCTAATCACAGAGTATGGTCAAAACACGAAAGGGTTTGCATTTTAATTAGTTCCTTAACTGCCTTAACTACACTGAGTGAGTGTCATATTGAGGAAGAGTAGAGAGGTCTGGACAGTATCCAAGCCTTTGTGGGTGGGCAGTTGAAAATACGCCAGGAACTGATAATCAGACACATCTGTGATTGTGAACCAGTTCTCCGAGTCACTCAGGAGATTCTGGATGGTTGTGATCATCTTTCTTCCTCTTCCCTTTCGGGTTACAGCATCTGAATAAACGTAAGAGGTTGTTTTTGAAAAATGTTTTTGTTCACACATGATAATGGTCACCCTAATCATCAAGTTCCACATGTACAGGGATTCCTTACACAACATACCTGGTGCAGCAGCAGTCTTGTGGTTGCATGTGGTGGTTTTGTGGTTCTTTACTGGTGGCAGATCAAGTGAGTGAGGGGATTGCAAGTAGGAATTGCCTTCTTCTGTAATCTGAAATGTGTTGAAAACCATTTTCCCCATCAGGTTGTGTCCTTTTCCTACTCTTAATGATCGCTCCAGTAATCCAGCCAACCATGCTTGTCGGATTCGGACTCTCCACTCTTCTTTCGACAAACCAATGTGAGCTCCACTGGAATGAGTCAGAGTGTCTGCATGAGCAGAAGATTTTGATGAGCCTCTGATGTTCTCCACTAACTGCAAAATGCAAAAAAGTATATGTGCAATGACTAGAGGCTGAATCTAATATCTACTAGGTTTCTCAGGGACCCATACAAAGGCCCACATTTGTGTCGACATGCTATAAGGAGACACTTTTAACAAACCTTGACTTCTCCAAAGCCAGGCAGACTTTTTACAGCCTCAGTAACTATCACCATCTCACTCTCAATTAACCTCACATCTATTGTCGTGGTCTGCTTGGGAGATGCAAACGTCACAGCATTCACCAGAGCTTCCATTATCCATGTTGGTATCTCAAAAGTAGTCCAAAATTGCCCGCCTTTGACATTGTCCGGCCAGATGAGAGCAGACAAACCTGCACACACCGAGTGTAATTACACACAAACATTAATAGCATGTACATATGCAAGAGTACAAAAAATTAATTGTTAGAGTGACTTTTATGATGTAATTATGTGTGTGTGTGTGTGTGTGTGTGCGTGTGTTAATTTGTTTGCCATTGCCTAGCAACCAAGTTTTTATAAGCTAATTGCTGTCTTCTGGATGGGAGGAGGTGACCATGGGATAGCCAGGGGGTGAAATTAAGGGGTCATTGGCAAACAAAACAGTTACATGACCTTAATTAGGGGTGCACTCGACCATGCATCTCGTCCACCCTTATTAACTCTTTAGGGCCGGTAGACGGATTTATCCGCACGCGCGTATTCAACGATCGCGTAATCTGCGATTTTTCGCATTTTTTTATTTTAAGCCATAGCGTTTGAGCTATGAGCTTTAGACTTGCTGTGCAGTTTGGTGAGGAAGCGCTCTACTAAAATACCAAGTAAGAGTCTGGTCTGATTAGTGGGAGGGGAGATATAGGCTTTAGAGTTCAAAGGTCGCGATCGCGGCGAGATCGTGACCTTTGGTTTTAAACTCACGTTTTTTTCTTAGTGCTTTGCGGGAGAAGCTTGACACTAGCTATGGAGGTGCAGGGAGGCTTAGGCTATACCTGCATACAAGCGCTTTTGCAGTGCTGCTCTTGAAGCTGGAAAAAAAGCCTAAAGTATGCAGGTCGTTTGGCGAACTTTGACCCCTTCCGTTTTTGCAAGCTTTTAAAGTTAATAAAAGCCAACCTAGAACTAATTTGATATAGCTATGGCTTAGTACAACCATAGCTAAGCTCAACTAGCTACAAAAGAGAGTAGCTAAGGCTAAAGCAAGAACAAAAATGTACAAAAACCTAGGTTAATTAAATATTCATAAAATCTAATTATGTATGCATAATAAATTTAGGCCCTAAAGAGTTAAAAGGTCATGTAACCAGACATGCCAACTCTCATGCATTTAGCGTGAGACACACGCATTTGAGGTTATTCTCACGCTCACACGCATACCACTTCAAAACTCACGCATTCTGCTGCTCGTACCCAGGCCACTCCCTCTTTTTAGTGTTTTACGCTGTTAATTGCATCCTGATCATGTGACAATAGTATACTATAATATAATCTCGATCACGTGATCTTGTTTGCTGAGTCAGCAAGCATTAATTTTGCAAAATAAGTGCGCTAGTCAGCGTTCTAATATGTATGGTGCTACCGGCATATAGTTGAATATTAGCTCGAAATATCATTCAGGTGCAATAAGATAGCTAGTCTCACGCATTTAGGCCAACTCTCATGCATTTCTTGGACCAATCTCACTCTATACATCATTATAAAGTTGGCATCTCTGTGTAACTGTAATGTGTGTGTGTGTGTCTAGGTGTGTGTGTGTGTGTGTGTGTGTGTGTCTAGGTGTGTGTGTGTGTGTAGGTGTGTAGATGTGTGTGTGTNGTGTGTGTGTGTGTGTGTGTGTGTGTGTGTGTGTGTGTGTGTGTGTGTGTGTGTGTGTGTGTGTGTGTGTGTGTGTGTGAGTGTGTGTGTGTGTGCATAAAGTACTGTACATGTACTAGAACATACTTCCAGGATGCTTGAAACTCAGTTAGAATTTTTAGTTGCCGATCTGGACTCTCTCCTTCACACCAAAACTTGGCATGCTGTAGATCACTCTCATGGTAGAGTACGGTACCCTCACATTGCCGGCCGTCTCTTCCTGCTCTTCCAAATTCCTGCACACACTGCTCAAGACTGGGAGGTACTCCAATTCGGATGACTTTGTCTACGTCTGGTTGGTCGATCCCCATACCAAATGCACTGGTACACACCATCACTCGTACATCACCATTCATCCAGCTCTCTAAAGCCATTTGCTTATCATGAGCAGTCATCTTGTCACCATGGTAGGAGCAGGTATGGTGTCCATTCTGACGTAGACTAATGGCTAGTGGTGAGGCATCTTGAACGAAGTCCACGTACACAATAGCTTTAGAGCTACCAAGGAGAGGGGACACTTGTGAGGCTAGGTTGGTGTATTTATCCACTCCAGCTGTACAAAATTGCAACAAACTTGATAACTTCCCATTCCATTTCTATATTAAACAAAACACATACTACAGACTGAAATGAGTACATACAGTACATACCTTGAGGTTTTATCTCATGCACATAGTATGTGATGTTGGTCTTGTTGACAGTCGAGATCTCACAAATAGGGTAACCTCCAAGTAGCTGCTTCAGCTCTTCCAATATGTCTGGTGTGGCTGTAGCTGTTAGTGCCATTATGAGAACTCCCTTGAACTGTTTTCCCAGTCTCCTCAGGAATCCATAGGATGGTCTTAAAAAAACAATGTAAACATCAACCAACAACGGTTACCACGTTATACACCATACATGTATTAGTACAGTGTGTTTGCAAACCACCTTTATTATTGTACATTGTATAGCTTACCGAAATGAGCTCCACGATGTGACTAGGTGGGCCTCATCAATGGCTAAAAGACCAATCTTGCGCTGTATACCAAGTGTCTTGAACACGGGCCTTGGTTCTCCGACAGCATCATAGAAGCTCTCTGGGGTACACAGAACTATGTCATACTCATTCTGGGCGATCTTTGAGGATATGTTTTTGTCAGTTTGAAGTGATCCTAGGAACGTTACACGTATGCCTGTAGACTGCAAATGTTGGTATTGGTCTTTGATGAGGCTGATTGTGGGCATTAGTGAGGGTCTTTGTTGCTACACTTGGAAACTGGAAACAGAGGCTCTTTCCAGCACCAGTGCTCTGTACCACAAGTGTGTTCTTCCCCTCTAATGTTGCAGAAATTATTATTTCTGCAACATTAGCCATGTTATTTCTGCAACATTAAGTTATTTTCTTATTACTTCCTTTAAGTTATTTCGTTATTTCTTATTACTTCCTTTAAGTTATTTCTGCAACATTAGCCATGGCTTGAATGCTTGTACTGCAAAGAACTTCACAAGCAAGCCTAGTAGGTGGGCATCTCTATGCTCTACAGAGAGAGGAAAAATCATCTTTAAGAGTGTTTACACAAGCACACGTAGGTGTGTTTCAAAAGCCATACGCAAATGCTATTAATTAAGAATCCATGGGCATACATCATACCCTTCTGATTAGGTTGAGGTAGGTCTTCATCCTCCAGCAGCTTATCCACTTGTGTATGTATGACATTGTTAACAGCTAATATCCTTGTAAGTGTGTGATCTTTCCTCTTTCCAACACGGTGCCTGATCAGGCTGCATGTGGTACAGTAGCTGTTGCTGCAGGCATTACAATATACACTAGCTTCTCCTTGACACTGATCACACAATTCTTCTATGTCAGCTTCATTAACAATACTTGCCATGGTTCACTCTCCACTTGTTTGTACTTTGCAGTAAAATGAAGTGTTGATTTTAAACTGATCACTTACAAAACTTGTGAAAAAGTGCCACGTGTAAAATTTGTCAGCTCTCATCAACCATGTCAGTGTTCCATAAAGCAACATGAAATTTTATGATGATCACAAAGTTAAGCAGGGAAGAAAAAGGATATAGCTATATCCAGGCCAACAACAGCCCCATACACTGTCAATACTATAGGAGAACTTTAGTGTACCCCTACACTGTTGAACCCCTGTAGTACTATAGCCAGTATACACTCAAAGGGTCACATCTACACTAATACCCACTGCCTATACACTATAGGGGATCGTTAGTGTAGGGGTACAGTAACTATCTCCTATTCCCAGTACGGTAGTACTGGGTACACAGGAATGGCACGGATGGCCCATTAGCGCAATACAAATATTCACGCGAATAACTCTGCAAAAACTGAGCGCTTAGCACTAAAAGGCTTCTTAAGCTACTATTTAGCTCTTTCTCTTTCTAATGAGCCCAAAAACATGGATCGCTAAAGTAACAAACACAAACATGCCAAACCTCCAATTTTCTCCATCTTCTTATTCTTCTTCTTCTTCTTTTTCTATCTTGGCCCAACTTTTCTCAGAGACTATTCACTTTCAGAAACTGATTCTTGAACGAATGAACTTGGTTTCTTCCGGGACAGTCGCTTTTGCCATCGGTTTTTAGCGCCTCTCATTGAGTAGCTAGATACAAGGCAAAAAGCGCCTCCTCCATATGGCCGCCATTAATTTCCATACTCATGCATAATTCATTAGCTTCTAGAAAATTCGAATTGACGACCCTTTCCACACACAAAAGTGTGCGTTATTTGGAATTAAATGCACTGAAGTTGTCTGGAACTATTTTGTGATACCTGGTTGCTCTTCTTAAGAGATGAATCAGGACTTTGATTATCATAACATATAGAAAGGCAAGTAAATCTTATGATACAACTCCTGCTTCCAAATGACTGAGATGTGTGTTTCACTTCAGTATCAAGCAGGCTACACAACTTGCCAGTTCCGCGGCAGCAGCCCGCCGCTGGCTCAGTGAGTCTGGCTTGCCAGACTACTAACTACACACACCAACACAAATGTAATTTGTAGAATTATGGAAAAATGAGAACAAACAAGTAAAAAAAAACATTAGAAATGTAATGAGACACAGGAATGGCTAAATCGTAAAAAGAACGCTAACAAGATGGAACGGCTGTTAGAGTGTGTAAGGAATTCTTCCTGTGGGCAAAATGAGAGTCTCAGAATCAATAAGGAGATTGTTAAATGCAGCCCATACAGGAAGAATTCTGCACACACTCTAACAGCCGTTCCATCTTGTTTGCGTTCTTTTTACGATTTAGCCATTCCTGTGTCTCATTACATTTCTAATGTTTTTTTTTACTTGTACTAATATAGGAATGGCTTAACGACTATACACTGTATATCTCCTATATTACTATAGGAGACTTTTAGTGTACCCCTACACTAATGATCCCCTATAGTGTATAGGAAACACACTCTGTTAGTGTAATCTTATCTTAACCCTGTGAATAGTTACTTTTTCAACACTTGGAACATTATCTTGAGGTGAAAAACATTGTTTGTGATAAACAAAGTTTTCTCGCAGTACAAATAAAGAATTTAGTCTTTTTGACTAACTATCGACTTAGAAACTGAATAATACACTTTTGACAAAAGACGTTTATTTTGCCTTGAAAACATTTTTAGCACAAAAGAAACACTTTTGTGAATAGTTACTTTTTTCAACACTTGGAACATTATCTTGAGGTGCAAAACATTGTTTGTGATAAACAAAGTTTTCTCACAGTACAAATAAAGAACTTGGTCTTTTTGACTGACTATTGACTAAGAAATTTTCGGTGACTGAAAAATACACTTTTGACAAAAAACGTTTATTTTGCCTTGAAAACATTTTTTAGCACAAAAGAAAAACTATTATGAATAGTTACTTTTTTCAACACTTGGAACATTACCTTGAGGTGAAAAACATTGTTTGTGGTAAACAAAGTTTTCTCACAGTGCAGATAAAGAAATTAGTCTTTTTGACTATCAACTTAGAAAATTTTCTGTATACACTTTTGACAAAAAACGTTTATTTTGCCTTGAAAACATTTTTTAGCACAAAAGAAACACTTTTTTGAATAGTTACTTTTTTCAACACTTGGAACTTTATCTTGAGGTGAAAAAGATTGCGATAAACAAAGTTTTCTCATAGTACAAATAAAGAACTTAGTCTTTTTGACTGACTATCGACTTAGAAAATTTTCTGTGATTAAAAAATACGCTTTTGACAAAAAAACGTTTATTTTGCCTTGAAAACTTTTTGTAAGACAAAACAAACACTCTTGTGAATAGTTACTTTTTTCAACACTTAAAACATTATCTTGAGGTGAAAAACATTGTGATAAACAAAATTTTCTCACAGTACAGATAAAGAACTTAGTCTTTTTGACTGACTATCGAGTTAGAAAATTTTTGTGACTTAACTCTTTAGGGCCGATTGCGGATTAATCCGCACGCGCGTATTCAACGATCGCGTAATCTGCGATTTTTCGCATTTTTTATTTTATAGCCATAGCGTTTGAGCTATGAGCTTTAGACTTGCTGTGCAGTTAGGTAAGGAAGCTCTCTACGAAAATACCAAGTAAGAGTCATGCAGGTCTGATTAGTGGAAGGGGAGATATAGGCTTTAGAGTTCAAAGGTCACGATCGCGGCGAGATCGTGACCTTTGGTTTTAAACTCACGCTTTTTTCTTAGTGCTTTGCAGGAGAAGCTTGACACTAGCTATGGAGGTGCAGGGAGGCTTAGGCTATACCTGCATGCAAGCGCTTTTGCAGTGCTGCTCATAAAGCTGGAAAAAAAGGCTAAAGTATGCAGGTCGTTTGGCGGACTTTGACCCCTTCCATTTTTGCAAGCTTTTAAAGTTAATAAAAGCAAACCTAGAACAAATTTGATATAGCCATGGCTTAGTACAACCATAACTAAGCTCAACTAGCTACAAAAGAGAGTGGCTAAGGCTAAAGTAAGAATAAAAATGTACAAAAACCAAGGTTAATTAAATATTCATAAAATCTAATTAAGTATGCATAATAAATTTAGGCCCTAAAGAGTTAAAAATACAATTTTGACAAAAACAGTTTATTTTGCCTTGAAAACATTTTTTAGCACAAAAGAAAAACTTATGTGAATAGTTACTTTTTTCAACACTTGGAACATTATCTTGAGGTGAAAAACATTAATTGTGATAAACAAAATTTTCTCACAGTACAGATAAAGAACTTAGTCTTTTTGACTGACTATCGACTTAAAAAATTTTCTGTGACTAAAATACACTTTTGACAAACGTTTATTTTGCCTTGAAAGCATTTTTTAGCATAAAAGAAACACTTTTGTGAATAGTTACTTTTTTCAACACTTAGAACATTATCTTGAGGTGAAAAACATTGTTTGTGATAAACAGTCTTCTCAGAGTACAGATAAAGAAAGAACTTAGTCTTTTTGACTGACTATCGACTTAGAAAATTTCTGTGACTAAAAAATACACTTTTGACAAAAAACGTTTATTTTGCCGTGAAAACATTTTTTAGCATAAAAGAAACACTTTTGTGAATAGTTACTTTTTTCAACAATTGTAACAATATCTTGAGATGAAAAACATTGCTTGTGATAAACAAAGTTTTCTCGCGGTACAGATAAAGAACTTAGTCTTTTTGACTGAATATCGATTTAGAAAATTTTCTGACTGAAAAATACTCTTAAAAAAAAAATGTTTATTTTACCTTGAAAACATTTTTTAGCACAAAAGAAACACTTTTGTGAATAGTTACTTTTTTCAACACTTGGAACATTATCTTGAGGTGAAAAACAGTTATAAACAAAGTTTTCTCTGTCAAAAGTGTATTTTTTAGTCAGAGAAAAATTTCTAAGACGATAATCAGTCAAAAAGACTAAGTTCTTTATCTGTACTATGCAAAAGCGCTTGTATGCAGGTATAGCCTAAGCCTCCCTGCACCTCCAAAGCTAGCATAAAGCTTCTTCTACCAAGCACTAAGAAAAAAACGTGAGTTTAAAACCTAAGGTTACGATCTCGCTGCGACCGCGACCGCGATTTTTGAACTGTAAAGCCTATATCTCCCCTCCCACTAATCAGACCTGACTCTTACTTGGTACTTTAGTAGAGCCCTTCCATATTTAACTGCACAGCAAGTCTAAAGCTCATAGCTCAAATGATATGGCTTAAAATAAAAAAATGTGAAAAATCGCAGATTACGCGATTGTTGAATACGCGCGTGCGGATAAATCTGTCTACCGGCCCTAAAGAGTTAAATTTTAAAGAACTTAGTATTATTGAGTGACTATGGACTTTGAAAAATAACATTTATTTTGACTTGAAAACATTTTTCAACCAAAAGAGAATCTCTTATTCAAATTTACTTTTTTCACACATATAGATCATTCTTTTGATGTAAACAACAGTGTCGGTGAAAAAGTTTTTTCCCAGTACATAAAAAGAAATTAGTCTTTTTGAGTAACTGAACTTAGAAAATCCAAAATATCTACTTTTGACAAAAAACATTTATATTACCTTGAAAACATTTTTTACCACAAAACAAACACTTTTGTGAAAACTTTTCTTTAACAAATCGAACATTCTTTTGATGTAAAAACATTCTTAGCAAACACAAAGTTTTCTCACTGTAGACAAAAAGAACTTAGTCTTATTAAGTTCTTATCGACTTAGAAAAAATTTTCTAAGACCAAAAACTACACATATCGTATACGTGACCCTATTTAGGAAAACCAACTAGATTTAGTAAAACATTGTTTTGAGTAAAACGCGGTTTTAATTGAATTTCCGCAATTCTGGCGAAATTGATTTTTTTGCAGCGCTAGGGTGGGGCATCATTCAGCTACCCGCACACAAGATTTTAAGGCTTTTGTTGCAGAGTTATTTGTAGAAAAGTGCAGCAAGGTCAGCCATCATGATTTTGAAGTTTTCTTGTGGACTGAGATATGTTGCTACGTGGGGTTACTATGAAGTACAAGCACGATAATAAATTAAGGCAGCTGTGCAATAAGCTGTTTTGAAAATCATTATTCTCTCCCGTTTGGAAGAAAGCTTCTTGTTGCTCTCTCACTTGCTTACTTTATTACTGCTTTAAAGTTTCTTTATTGGACTTACCTAGCTCTGTAATGTTGTAATCATGCTCTATATCAGCATCACTCCTATTTTCAGAGCCTGAATGTGATTAACCGATTACAAGCTTGTTTAAATTTGAAATTAATTACATCATACCGCAAAGATTAAAATTCCAATTTTAAGAGCAACGCATCATTTTTATATTTTTTTCACAAAGACAGTTTGGACTCTGTTTCTTTTATGATACAGCTAAGTAACTTTTATGCTAACTAGGATGCAAGCCTCGCTGCTCTAGTGTAGCTTTTAGCTGTAAAAAAAGAGCCAAAGTATGGAAGGGTCTAATCGTCGAATGCGCTAAAAAATTTTAGCATCTCAGGCTTTATTTGTAGGTAGGCAGCGACACTTACAAAAGCGATGCTATGGCTATATAGCCTAGCTATCCCTGCACCCATGTAGCAACTTTGAAGCTTGTCTCTTGAAAGGCTATAGAGAAAACATCAATCTAAACATCACAATCATGATCGCGTCGATCGTGACCTCTAGTCTTTAAGCTACTGCTACAGCCACACCACTTCAAGAGTTGCAACTCAAACTTTGTATTTTAGCAAAGAGGTACTTTACCTATTTGTGCAGGAAGTTCAGAGTTCAGTGCTTAGACGCTTTGTCTAAACAATAGCACTAAAGGTCATAGTACGCAAAAGTGCATACTTCGCGTTTAAAAATTGAATTTTTTTGTACGCACAAGTGCGCACTTCGCAGGTAATCGATTAATAGAATCAGAATATCAAATCATGCACAGTACACTCAGTGCTAGCCAGTATGCAAAAAGGAAAGTAGCTATAGCTACTTAGCATACAGTAATAACAATAATTGCATGGGGACAAACCTGGCGTTGGTTGTTCTTGTGCTGGCTCAAAGTCAGCTAGCTCTGGACTAGAACACCTCGAGGTATTCAGATTGTCAATACTCAGATCTTCCACATCAAGGTAGTCCTGGAAGATTGATAGGAGGGATGCTTGATCATCATCAGTGATGAGGTCCAAGTGCTGTTCAAATGCGTCGTATCTCCTTGCATTCCATGTAGCATGCCAGTGAGGAACAGTCGATGACTGCACTGGTTAGCATTATTTTGCTCCAGGATGACGAGGTCCAATTCCTTCCTGCTGAGTTCTCTGCATTGGTCTTGGTGTGACTGGAAGTAGCTTCGTGACAAATAGTTAACTCTTTAGGGCTGACAGCACCAAAAGTCGCACCCGCGTTTTTTACGATTGCGTAATCTGCGATTTTTCGCATTTTTAAAAATTTTATAGCCATAGCGTTTGAGCTATTAGCTTTAGACTTGCTGTGCAGTTAGGTAAGGAAGAGCTCTACTAAAATACTAAGTAACAGTCAGGTCTGATTAGTGGGAGGGGAGATATAAGCTTTAGAGTTCAAAGGTCGCGATCGCGGCCCATTGGTTTTAAACTACACGTTTTTTTCTTAGTGCTATGCAGGAGAAGCTTGATGCTAGCTATAGAGGTGCAGGGAGGCTTAGGCTATTCCTGCATGCAAGCGCTTTTGCAGTGCTGCTCTTCTAGCTGGAAAAAAAGCCTAAAGTATGCAGTTCATTTGGCGAACATTGACCCCTTCCGTTTTTGCAAGCTTTTAAGTTAATAAAAGCAAACTTAGAACTAATTTGATATAGCCATGGCTTAGTACAACCATAGCTAAGCTCAACTAGCTCCAAAAGAGAGTAACTAAGGCTAAAGCAAAAACAAAAATGTACAAAACTCAAGGTTAATTAAATATTCATAAAATCTAATTATGTATGCATAATAAATTTAGGCCCTAAAGAGTTAAGCTTGCAACCACACCCTTCTTCCAAAAATTTTTCAAGATTGTTTTCGTAGCTATCTTCGACTGCAGAGAGTGAGAGATATGCCGGAAGTAAACAACCAGGACCCTTCAGAATCCTTTCCATCCGTCTTCATGGCTGTTGTTGAACAGATCCACATCCACATCATCAGAATCTACAGAAAGAGAAATTTGTTCAGTGCCTCGAGTTCCATCAGTCGCTCCAAGAGATCAGCTTAAAAAAATTTCTAGCTTTACATGGAATCCGTATGCACCTTCAATACTATGTGTGTATGTGTAACTGACATTGATGACTTGACTAGTAATAATGATGTAATGTTAGTATGTATGGAATGTATGGAATGTAATTATTGTACATATAAGTAAGAACAGCTGATTGTATAGGCAGAGTGATGGTGTTTGAGCCGATTGAAAAAAAAAGATTTGTGAACTTATAAAAGAGACTGCTGTTTACCGAGCGAAGCGTTACATTTGGGGGCTTGTCCGGGATACCAGCGACCTCTCCTAAGAAGTCAACAAACAAAAATAACGGTCAACAAAGGTTCTCTGGCTGCTCGAGTTCTGTTCTCAACTCAAGTAGGTGCCTTAAACTGTGGGAAACGTCTCTGCTGGGCAGGGCAAGAGAGGCTGTGAGTGAATACCACGGGCACCAAACTATTGTGATGGCTACTAGGTCAAAAGCCACGTTGAGGACGCAGTTGGAACGAGTGCAGCAAGAGAAAGAAGAATTAGAGGCCACGAATGCCCGCCTCGCTGGAGAGCTAAAGGCCTTACAACCTGAGGCTATGGAGGGGCACGATGGCCTTCGTTTGCCAGACGAAACTGTGGCGTTGGAGATCCAGAGGAGATGTACAGAAGATTTGCAGGCTGAGCTGGAGGAAACGGCCGAGCGCTGTGCAAAGTACGAACAGATGTATTACGAGCTGGGTCAAGAGATGAGCAAGCAGACGGAGGAAGCTGAGCTGGAGCGCCTCCGAGCTGTGGATGCTGAGCGCATGAAGTGGTAAGCTCGGGAAGAGCGATTGGTGGATCAGCTGAGGGCATTACAGGCCAGGGTGAATGAGTTGACAGAGCTAGAGAGAAGCCATAGCGAGACTCAAGATGCACCTGTAACTGTGGGAAGCCCTAGCGCTGAGAAAGAGAGTAACCAGAGCCCTCCTTCAGCTGTGTGTAGTGGGAAACCTGTAAACCACAGTAGTGATAAGCTCACTACTCAACCAGAAAGTAAACAGTTGCTGTCTGGACAGCAGTCTGATTTGAGTGTAGTGGACAGCACACACAAGGAAAGGGTATATGGAGGGACTCCTCAACAATTACCTCCATTGCCTAAGTTTAGTGGTGACGAAGAGGGTGAAACCTTCGAGGACTGGGTATTCCAGTTTGAGTTAATCGCAGAGCTGTGTCGTTGGGGCAAGCTAGCGAAGTTGGTGCACGCCTTCGGGGACAAGCTTTTGCTTTCTATCGTTCCTGCTCACAGGTACAGAAGTCTGACTATGATGTTCTTGTCAGTGAACGCTTCACCCCAGTGAGGATCCAGGTGGTTCAAGCTGGCCATTTTCATGAGAGGAGACAGAAGCCAGGGGAAACGGTTGATAGTTATGCCCAGGATCTGAGATCACTTTCCATAAGGCGTACCCGTCCACGTCGAGGGGTAGCCGCGAAATGGAGGAAATGGGACAGACGGTGCTTGCACACCAGTTTGTGAGTGGTCTGGTGCCTGAGCTTAAGACTAAAGTGGCTGGAGGAGAANTCCTGATGACATCTGTGAAGCAATTACTCCATCACACCTTTTGTATGGACGGCGTCTCCTGAGTCTGCCTTCAGCTGTAGAGAAGATCGATGAAGATTACATTCCGGGATACTTGGACACAGGGGTTTATGTGTAGCGAATGTCCTGAAACACATCCCAGGACTGTCCCCAATACCTGGGAATCCCGGGATACTTGGACGCAGGGGTCTATGTGTAGCGAATGTCCTGAGACACATCCCAGGACTGTCCCTGAGATACTACTAATACAAACACATGACAGATAACAGTTTTCTCTAGGACAATATTCATGTTATGCATTTTACCATTTTGGGATTGTTTAGAAGTATTAGACATGTCTTGGCGTCTCTGGACAACCCTCGGCAGAGCAAGTGAGTGAGGGGATTGCAAGTAGGAATTGCTTTATTCTGCAAGCTGAAATGTGTTGAAAACCACTTTCCCCATCAGGTTGTGTCCTTTTCCTACTCTCATCAATCGCTCCAGTAATCCAGCCAACCATGCTTGTCGGATTCGGACTCTCCACTGCATGAGCAGAAGATTTTGATGAGCCTCTGATGTTCTCCACTAACTGCAAAAAAAATTAGCGCTTGGCACTATAAAGCTTCTAAAGCTACTTTTTAGCTCATTCTCTTTCTAATGAGCCTAAAAACCTGGCCTAAAACCATCGCTAAAGTATTTAACTAAAATATGCCAAACCTCCAATTTTCTCCATCTTCTTCTTCTTATTCTTCTAATTGGCAAGACTTTTCTTAAAGATTGCTCATACAAGACGAGCGCCTTCTCCGTATGGCAGCCATTCATTTCTATACTTATTAATAATTCATCAGCTACTTGGGAAATCAGCTAGGTTGACGACCTTTTTCCTGATAGACAAATGTGTGTAATTTGGAATCTGAATGGCTGCTTGAATACCTTTCAGTCTTCTGTTTTTAGGAGATGAATAGACTATTGTTAGGTTTGTTATGTAGTTGTCATTGTAAGAAGATGAGCAAAACAAGTAAATTTTGTTAGATACAGCTCCAGACTCTCGCCAGTGAGATGTTTCACTGCACTGTGACCAAGTATCCATATGCTGATAGTGTACATGTAACTAACATATCCACACAAACTCAAATGTGATTCATAGAATAATGAAAAAATGAGAATAAAACAAGTAAAAAAAACATTGGAAATGTATTAAGACATAGGAATGGCAAATCATAAAAGAACGCGAACAAGATGGAATGGCTGTTTGAGTGTGTAAAGAATTATTTCTATGGGCAACATGAGGGACTCAAACATGGAAAGATAGTACTAAATGCAGCCCACACAGGAAGAATTCTGCACACACTCAAACAGCCATTCCATCTTGTTTGCGTTCTTTTTACGATTTGCCATTTCTATGTCTTAACAAGTGAAAAAAACATTAAAAATGTAATGAGACATTGGAATGGGCAAATCGTAAAAAAGAAACACAAGAACAAATGGCTGTTTGAGTGTGCACAGAATCATTCCTGTGTGGGCTGCATGTAGTACTCTCTTCCCACGTTGGGTCCCTCATGTTGCCCATAGGAATAATTCTTTACACACTCAAACAGCCATTCGTTCTTGTTTGATTTCTTTTTTACGATTTGGCCTTTCCTATGTCTCATTACATTTTCAATGTTTTTTTCACTTGTTCGTTTTCATTTTTTCATAATTCTACATCACATTTGAGTTTGTGTGTATATAGTAGATACTTGCACACTATCAGCATGGATATTATAGCTTATGTTATAATCTATGTCTATCAGTATAAAGTCATGGTGAAGCATCGATCAGCTCGTAAACAACAGCTACGCCTGAGGGAAACAGCTCCTGAGAGAGGCGCTCGTCTTGCCCAAGAAAGAGTCAGAATTGAAGAAAGGAGGCAACAGGAGACCACTCCTGAGAGAGACGCTCGTCTTGCCCAAGATAGAGTCAGAGTTGAAGAAAGGAGGCAACGGGAGACCACTCCTGAGAGAGACGCTCGTCTTGCCCAAGATAGAGTCAGAGTCGAAGAAAGGAGGCAAAGGGAGACCACTCCTGAGAGAGACGCTAGTCTTGCCCAAGACAGAGTCAGAGTTGAAGAAAGAAGACGAAGGGAGACAACTCCTCAGACAGAAATGCGTCAAGAACAAGATCGTATGCGATATCAAACCTCAAATCAAATTGATTATTCATTTCCCCTATTAGACCAGCCTGCAGTTCTGAAAAAGATGAGAAACTTTCACTCAACAATGGCAACTACCCAGTTTAACCGCTGCAATACTTGTTTGGAGCAATTTCCAAACGTGTCCATAGTTGGCCATCAGCAAGAATGTAGAAGGTGCTTCCCGGACAAAAAAGTTCCCAAGCTTTTCTCCCCTGCAAATAACATGGACCCAGGCCCAGTACCACCACAATTGCAAGTAAATATAATTATTATTCTATGCATTATACTTTGTTATTGATCCTTTTTGGTATAATTATAGGGACTGACACAGGTTGAAGAGATGCTCATATCAGGTGTGATGCCAATCATGTCCATCTACAGGCTACCTCATGGCCAGTATGGATACAGTGGACATGTTGTCAACCTTCCACAGGATGTGCTATCATTTGCCACCAGCCTTCTAAGGTTACCATCAGACATTAACGTACTGGTTGTGAGAAAGGAGAAGGAACAAACACATCAAGATTTCCGTGTCCGTAGGCATGTTGTTGAGCAAGCATTGAACTGGCTGTTTGAAAATAACCAGTACTACCGAGCTAATCAAGTTCGTATGAATGAAGATGCTCTTCGTCAGAAGATGGAACCCTCTCCTCACTAACATCCATTCAACCTGATGACCCCTCATCTACTCCTCAGTCATCTCAAGTGCTGGAGGAAGATCCATACACAGCACACCTGTCAAGCTCATTTATTCCAAATGCAGCACACCAGAGCACAGAACAAGAAACCATCCAGCAAGCTGTGCAAGATTGACAATCTGGTTGTAATTCATGTGGCCCACTTTTGGAGGAGCTCCCATCAATGAGTTCAACACTGAGGGATACTTCTCAATGGCATTCCCCACTCTATTTCCAACAGGAAGAGCAGATTTCCTGGCCCAACGATGTAATTATGTTCCCATTTGCAATTACTTCAGGCATCTGTTGATGTATGATGATGGGAGATTCGCAAAATACGCTCGATTCCGATTCTTTGCTCTCAACACAGAGATGCGATGGAGAGCACTTGGAGCTGGTCGTATCTACATCCGCCAGCACCCTGGAGATGCCCACTTGACAGTTGATGACCTATGTGACATGGTCGGTCGAGAGGGAGAAGTGTTTGCAAGCAAAGTCCTTCACTACGGAGTAAGTCTACGGGGTACCAAACAGTACTGGTTCCGCCAACGAAGTCGTCTCATTGCGATGGTGGACACCATTGGATTGCCTACCATCTTCTTCACACTCAGTGCAGCAGACAACCAATGGCCGGAGCTAGCACAGCTCATCTGTCCTGAAGATCCCGACTCCAGAGCCAGCCGTGCCAAGGCCGTCATTGAAAACTCTGCCGTAGCTGACTGGTTCTTCTTTCACAGAGTGGACAAGTTTGTGGACGCATTCATTGTGGGTATTCTAGGAGCTACTGACGATTTGAGTGGCAGCATCGTGGTAGTCCTCACGTCCATGGTCTGGCCTGGCTACCCAATGCTCCTGATGTGGAGAAGCTCAAAACATGTACATCACCAGATGCACTAGGCAGGAGATCATCCAGTATGCTGACAAGATCGTTTCCATCGTCAATCCTGCTGTGTTGCCAGATGGAAGCAAGATTGACAATGCTCCTTCACCCAAGGTGGACCCACACATCTGCAACAAGCCTTACTTGGAGGTTATCGACTTTGATGAAGACCTCAGTGATCTCATTGCCTACCCTCCAACGTCACACACATTGTTCAGAGGCCTATTGTCTTCGCACTCGCAACGATCGACAACAGTGCCGCTTTGGATACCCCAAAGACTTGCATCCACACACTACCATCACGATTGATGACGATGGAGAGCCAACACTTGAATCAACTCGGAATGATCCAGTGATCAACAGTCACAACACAGTTCAACTGTTTGCTTTTGTGACATGCAGTACATTGTCTCTCGGCACAAAGTTATTCAATACTGCACCAAGTATGTCACTAAGAGTGAGCCTCGTTCACAGACACTGAAGGAAACATTCACCAATGTGGTTCGAAGCTTCAGTGATGGAAACTGATGACACAAAGCAGTACAAAAGTTGCTAATCAACTGTCGGAGAGAGAGACTACTCTTCTCAGGAGACATGTCACCTTCTATTGCAGCTGCCAATGTTTTAAGTCATCTCGTGACTTCATCATGCTCCCTCTGGATGGCTCAAGGCAAGTAGAAGAGAATCTATCTGAGCAAGAGAGAGCTACAGCTCCATCTATCCTGGATCATTACATAGTCCATCCAGAAACATCCCAGTTCAACTCCATCACTCTCTTGGAGTTTGCAAGGCAGTACACCATGCCCAAGGAAGCCAACACAGAGCCAAAGAGAAGACAAAAGAAGGTGGTTGTGATTGCCCGACCTTACTGTTCCCCTGATCCTGCTATGAGCAGTACTGTCAACAGTCACTGATGCAACACAAGAGCTTCGGTCAAGTGATTGAGCTGAAAGAAGATTACAACACTTTTGCTGAAGCATATACCACTTTTTTACAATCTGACAATGTTCCAAGATCTCTTGAAGAGGATAGACTACAAAGGCAGCCAAATGAGTCTAATGAAGATCAACCTGAAGGCAATGAGGTGTGTATTAAATAGAAAACCATATTTATGTCACAGTTACAATTTTCCCCCTCATTATTATATAGACACATGACTCAGAACAGCAGCCTCAACAGAGTCAGCCACAGAGATCTCAAGACGAGTGGATGCTCATATGCCAACGCAACAGTGACCTCCAGCCTAATCTTCCTTCAAATGATGAATTTGACTAGACGTCAGCTGCACAGCTGTACCCAAACATCGAGGAAGCTCCTACCGACAGCGACAAACAGCTGAAGAGCTTCCTTTTACTACATCTGCAACTCCTGACAACCTACACGGTCGACAACTTGATGTCTACACTGCGGTGAAGAATCACTACGAGAGCAGCAATCCTGAACCACTGCACATCATTGTCAATGGTACAGCAGGCACTGGCAAGTCGTATCTGATTCACTGTCTGCGATTGCTGCTTGGGAACAACTTTAAAGTCTCTGCTCCCACTGGTGTGGCATCATTCATTATCGAAGGTAAAACCCTCCCTTCAACCGTCCTAGCCAACTTCAACAAGAGCTCTCAAACATCAAGTACATCATAATCAATGAGATCTCTATGGTTGTGTTTGGTCAGATTGACAAACATCTCCGACAGGCTTTTCTCCATGACGCCCAATGGGTGTTTGGTGGCTGCTCCATGTTGCTGTTTGGAGACTTTGGCCAGCTGCCTCCAGTGATGGATCTGCCTCTCTACCACAGTCAGCCGACCAGATCTCTCTGACCAGGGACAGAGAGCATACCAACAGATTGACAAGGCCTTCACACTCACTCGTGTGATGCGCCAAGCCGGTGAAGACCCTGAGCAAACTCGTTTCAGAGACATCCTCCTTCGTCTAAGAAATGCTCAAGTCACTGTTGAAGATTGGAACTACCTGATGAACCAGACCCCAACTAAAGTGCAACAACAATCGCTCTTTGTCAATGCACTCCACCTCTACCCAACTGTGGAATGTAAAGTTGTGCATTGTTATACTATTGAATTTGTTAATTGCATTCCGTAGTACAGGAAGTATTGTTATGTTGTGTTTAGGAGTATAAGATACTGTGTACTAGAGTTATATTTTAGAGTTGTACTGAGTCCTCATGATTCTGAGTCTGACATTATAGTTTCACTGTGAATAACACGGCCTTGCGGGCACCACAACTTACGGTCTAAGACCCTGACTGTTACATTTTGGCGACCCTGCCAGGATCCGTCGATCCATGTTGACTGATGCAAGTGTCGTGAAGACTCTGAGGACTGCTTTAACTCTCACCATTCTGGCTCAGTGGTGGCTGCACCTACATGTCTAAGAGGGAGCTGCGGGCTCTGTTGGGAAACAAAAGCTACGGTCAATTGGCAACCAATTCCCCAACAAGCAGAGGACAAGGTCGTCCTCGTAGGACTCCCTGTGTGCTGACTAGCCGACGCACACCGACTCATAACGATATGAAGAAACCCGATGATGGTTCTGAGGGGGAAGTGCAGCCAGGAGTGCAGCAGGAAACTGAATTGCTGCAGCAGAAGCTCACTGAGTTGCAGGAGCGATTGTCAGCTTTTGAAGTGGAAAGGACAAAGCTGAATGAGCAGCTGTCCCAGGCTTACCGGGAGGTGACGGAAGCCAAAACTTCAGGCCAAAGAGAGATTGAGGCACTCGCAATCGAACTCGAGAAGGTTAAGTCCCAAAATGAATTGGAAACTTACAGGAAGCTGGAAGCGCTTAGGCAAGAACACACTCTCCATCTAAATTTTGAGAGGAACCAAGGGTTGAAAGAGCGAGAAAGAGCCGACCGATTAATCAAGGAGATGCAGTCAAGATTTGAGCTTGAAAGAATGCAGTTTGAGGCCAAAATAGCTAGCCTCACGGAGCAAAAGAAAGAAACGAGCAAACCGGTTTGTATGTCAAGCAGTTTGGAGCACCTCCCAATGGGGTCAGGGCACAATTGGAACCCGTGTGCCAGCTCCTTTCAACCCAGACAGCCCTCAAAGTTTGGGGCTGATGAATGTGAATTTCAGCATCTACAACAACAACACGTAAGACACAGAGAAGCTTCACAAGCCTATTCAGATAGCCCAGTCATGAATGAAGGTGAAACCCTTCACGAGCAGCAAGGTGGTGCTCATGAATATGCCAATCCTCAGACAATGGTCACAGCACAAGGACCCACCCAACTAGGTGGACCTCTACAACTGCAAAGAACAAACAGTCAAACATGCACAAATGTATTAACGAATCAACAAGCTGATGGTCACTCCCTGAATCAAAGAGCTTTGAGTTATGGTCTAGACAACATTCCTTAGGTGCACAATGCTGACCTCCCAGGTCAAAGTGTCCAACAAAGTGTTCAAAATATTGATCCAAGAATGTCGTCAATGGGTAATCTGAGGGAACAAAGAGTTCCTATGTGCAGGTCACCTCCTCCACTTGAGCAAGGAAGTGTATATGCATCTGGAGTAGACCCCACGGCTAATACTTCTGGCCAATCTGGCCATGGTTTGGTAGAGTCAATGACCAAACTTTTACAAGCACAAACTCAAATGTTTGCTGCACAGGCACAAGCTGCAGCCATACAAACACTACCTCCACTACGCCCATTCAATGGAGAGGAACTTGATTCAGAGGATGGTAATTTTGAGCAGTGGCTCAAGTCCTTTGAAGAGCGAACCCACCTCGCTAAGTGGACGGAAGAACAAAAGCTCTGTCAGCTAAAGTTGCACTTAGAGAAGACAGCACAACAGATCTTCCAAATGCTGCCAGTCACGCAACAGTCTACTTATGCTGCAGCCATTGAGGCACTCAAAAGGAGGTTCCGTCCAGTTGACATAGAAGAACTAAGGGGGATGGAATTCCATCAGCTAATGCAGGACCAGCAAACAGTTGAACAACTTGGCATTCAACTCCAACGTCTGGGTCAAAAGGCATTCCCCAATGCTAGTGGTCGAGAATTTGATCGGTTGTTGAAAGGTCGCTTCTTTCAGGCTCTACATGCCAAATGGCAAAGAAAACTCGGAGCACCTAAGACCACTGAAACATTCGGTGAGCTGTACGATAGAGCCCGAACCCTAGAAAGGCAAGAGAAACAAATCTCTGCAAGTGCTGCAGGCAGAGGGGATGCCAAATCCTCTTCTGAGAGAGCCTACAAGCAAAGAACCATTACAAAGAATGTTGACAACAAACAAGCCCAGCCGGTGACACCCAAGTCCAAAGCAAACTCACAGAGCAAACCTGTACAGGCAGGGAATGAGCAAACCCAACGAAAGAAAGGCTGTTGGATCTGTGGGAGTTTCTCCCATCTAGCCAGAAACTGCAGAGAAGTCAAACTCGATACATCAGGGAAATCTTCTGGCCAAACTCAGTCAGCCAGAAATGTGCAACTGACAGCTATAGTTCAACCGGCTAACCCTCCTAATCTTGAAGACCTAACTGAAGAGCAGCTGGAGACTCTCTTGAAACATCGGCGGTTAAGTAAGGAACAAGATCTCTTAGAGCAAACAAAGAATTCAGAGAGCAATGTTGGCACTGTAGTGGCTCAACGGGAGATTGCAGGAGTAGTGGGACCTACTCTATACCGTAAATACGGAAAATTTCAGTGTTGAAAAATTTTCGTACAGGCTCTGGGTGTACGAAAATTAAAAATGCAAAATATTTTATGCAACGAATAATTAAATACACGAAAAAATTTACGGTCTAAATTTTACACTTCCAACGTTGGTTCAACGTGAAAGCTCATGACCGTACCTGGAACTAGCTGAGCCCAGTCTGACCATAGACAGTGAACGAGTGTTATTTATAAGAATGTCGATGTCTATTCGCCGTTTCTTGAAGCCTATCAACGGTTTACCTGACCCTAAGGGCTCGCTATCTCAGGATATACCTCAAGAAGCTATAGCGTTAGCTAACAGCGAAGTGTCCAAGGTGAAGGAAACTGCCAGCAAGAAACGAGGCCATTATAAGAAGTAAGTTTGTATATTATGCATGGTTTATTATAATTTCTTCAAGTTCACTATTTAAGTTTCATTCTCCACTTCTGTACAGTTACAGCCCCAGTGTCCGTGCTAACATTGGTAAATATGCCTGCTGTTATGGTGTTACAGCAGCAGCTCAGCACTTTTCACGAAAACTCGGCCACAAAGTCAGTACGTCAACGGTTTCTTCCATCAAGAAAGCTTACCAAGAGAGAGAAAAAGAAAATGAAGATGACGATTTGGTGCTTTTGCCTCCTAAGAAACGAGGAAGACCAGTTTTGCTCGGAGACGATCTTGATCGGAAAGTACAAATATACTTGAAGAAAGTAAGAGAAGGAGGAGGAGTGGTGACCGCAAGGATTGCTATGGCTGCTGCTAGAGGCATCGTTCTGTCTTGCGATAAGACAATGCTCTTTGAGTTTGGAGGCCATGTCATCATCAACAGAGAGTGGGCTTATTCCTTACTTCAGCGGATGGAATTTGTGAGAAGAAAGGTCACCACAGCCCAAAGCAAATTCACAAGAGAAGATTTCGATGCCTTAAAGAAGATGTTTCTAAAAGAATTGGCTGACACTGTAGAGATGGAGGAAATTCCTGCTGAAATGATCCTAAATTGGGATCAAACAGGAATCAAACTCGTTCCCAGTAACACATGGACAATGGATCGTCGAGGAGCAAAGCGTGTGGAGTTGGCTGGAAGTAAAGATAAGCGTCTTATCACCGCAGTCTTTTGCGGATCACTTGTTGGGGATTTTTTGCCTATCCAGCTCATTTACAAGGGTAAAACAGCACGTTGCCATCCACGATACAAGTTCCCACCCGATTGGAATATCACACATTCTGCCAAGCGCTGGTCCAATGAGCAAACCATGATCCAGTACATTCAGACGATTATTGTACCGTACATCAATGCTGTCCGAGATCGAGAGGGCTTTGAAGATGACACGCCAGCCGTAATCATCATGGATAACTTCAAGGGTCAGGTCACTCCAGCAATTTCAGAACTCTTGGACGAAAACAACATTCACACGTGTTTGCTGCCTCCAAACACAACCGATCGTCTTCAACCTATGGACTTGACAGTGAATAAACCAGCGAAAGATTTTTTGAGAAGACGCTTTGAAGGGTGGTATGCAGATCAGATATCGAATCAACTTGATGGACAGGACATTGAGACAGCAGTCTTGCAGCCAGTTCCCTTTGGGTTACCTGTTCTTAGAGAGTTGGGGGCAAAGTGGATGCATGAGTTGGTAGAGTACTTTGCAGACAACCCCCAAATCATTGCAAATGGCTTCCACAAAGCAGGTATCACCCAAGCTCTACGTGTCACACAGGATGATGAGACAGAACAAGCAAGTGTTGCTAGTGAAGAAAGTGACAATGAAACAGACAGTGAAGATAGTGAAACAGACAGTGAAGACTCTGAGAGTGAACCAGATGGTGAAGAGGATGAAAGTGATGATTGTGTTTTGTTGGACTGATTACATTTATTTTAAATGGTACAAATATTATGCTTCATGAATAGTTAGTTGTGCTTTTGACTGTTTTTCTTTCCTCTTTACTCTACTTTAAGTTTAGTCTGGGTGTCTTTCGATAACATTTTCTTCATCTTCAAAAGTTCTTTAAGTTTCAAGTGTTTAAATGTCAACATACAAGGAACTTCAAGACCACCTTGTACCAGATCACTAGAGTATCTTCGCCTTCCAGTAACTGTACACAGAATAACACCTCCTCGTCTCATAAACAGGGAACACAGCTTTGATATTCTTCGTGGAAGGTGACCAATAGTATATGTATCTAGCTCAGATCCCGCTTTCTTGACAGCTACAGCATAACGGTCATGAGTATTTCCACGTTCTCTTTCACATACAAGGCTTTCTCCAAGGGTGGCTTCCCATATTTCTTTGTAAATATGGTAGCCTCGAATGCTACATTCCTTCTGAAACTCTTCCATCAGTGCAGTTCAACGTTCGCTCTTCTTTGTTGACAGCTTACACGTGTACAATAATTCACCCGTAAAAAATTTTCGTACAATATTCCGGCTTGTATGAAAAATTTTTAACATGAAAATTATTCGCGCGAATTTTTTTAATGCGAAATTTTCCGTATTTACGGTATGTCGATCTTCACATTGAAGGTGTTGTCACAACTAAAGCTATGGTAGACACTGGTGCCCAGTCAACCATCATTTCTCGACAACTTCTTCATGAGATTTCACGGAAGATGCACGCACAACAACGATCTGTTCCTGAGCTTATAGCTCCCAGTGTAAGACTATTCGGAAAGGAATGTAATGGAGTAAAACCCGAGGTGGATATCACTGCCGAAACAAAACTAAGTCTTGAAGTAGACTCTAAATGTGCCATGGTACCCGTGTTGGTACAACCTAATAGTGAGCAGCCATGCCTGCTAGGAACTAATGCTGCAACAGTGTTAGGACTGAAGTTCCTACGACCCACAGGGGAACCACTAGTAATGGAACCAGCAGTGCAAGCAGGGGTAGATGCTGACCAAGGGACAGCTCAAGCCAATGTCACCTTGGTACAGACAAGTACCATACCTGGTCGAAAGGGAAGGTTCTTAGAGGCCATAGTATACCTGGACTTTGGTGATGGAGTAGATCTACTATTTGAGCCCGAAGGAAATGTATTGAGAGAGAAAGGAATTAGTCCACAAGAATGTTTGTTGACCACAAATTCCAAGGACACCTTGTTGATCCCACTCCAAAATTTTCGAAGTGAAAATGCGAATGTCGCTGGAGGCACAAAACTTGGAACTGCGAGCATTGTGGACAATACACCTGTCAACAAGTCCAAGGTGGAGTGTGTTCAAGCCAGCACTGAAGCAACACCTGAGGCTGCATATGAGAGGGACAGGAGAGAAGTATTAAAGAGCCAATTACGTCTCACTCAAGGTGAACTGACACCAGACCAATACAGGCAATTGGAGGCTCTTCTCCTAGATAATAGCGATGTATTTGCTGTGAGCAGCTCTGAGCTAGGCCAGACATCCCTAGTGTCTCATAGAATTGATACTGGAGAACAACCACCTATCAAACAGCATCCCAGGAGAACACCATTCGTCCATCGAGAAAAGACAGCAGAACTCGTCGAAGAGATGCTGCACCAGGGCGTGATTTAACCTTCATCTAGTGCCTGGGCCAGCCCTGTTGTTTTAGTACCCAAAAAGGATGGATCAATAAGATTCTGCGTGGACTACAGGCGACTAAATGCTGTCACAAAAAAAGATGTATATCCTCTTCCCAGAATTGATGATATCCTTGACACATTGAAAGATGCCAAATATTTCTCTACTTTAGATCTGGCCTCAGGATATTGGCAAATAGAAATGGATACTGCCACACGGGACAAATCTGCCTTTACAACTCATGCCGGCCTGTACGAATTTGAGAGAATGCCGTTCGGTTTATGCAATGCCCCGGCTACCTTTCAACGGTTGATGCAGACCGTATTGCACAGACTGGAATGGAAATCATGTTTCGTATACATAGATGATATTCTTGTATGTTTTCGCACATTGGAAGAGCACCTGGAGCATCTTGCTCAAGTTTTTGAAAGGTTACGAATACATTACATTGTACACCCAGATGACTACAAGACAGAACTCACGATCAACTTGTCAGAAGCTTGGGGAATGGCGCAAGAGAAGATCGAGTCTACTCAGAAGAGACAGAAAGCAAACTATGATAAGCACTCGACAGCAGTCCACTACAAACCTGGTGACCGAGTTATGGTTTACATGCCCAGCGCTGTACGAGGAAAAGCATGGAAACTTGCAAGACCATTCTATGGACCATACAGAGTTTTGAATGTTACTCCGACCAATCTTGAGGCAAGACCTGTAGACAAGCCTGACGCCGAGTCAATATTCGTCTCCTTAAGTCGAGTGAGACCATGTTTCCCGGAGCTACCAGATGTGTCATGGTGTGGAAAATCCAAGAAACAAAGAAAACAGAAGCAGAAAAAGAAGCAGAGAGTGAAGGAGGACCCTCAGCCCCCCCGCAAGAATGGGACCTACCACTCGCTCCATGACAAGGAAACAGCAGGATGCTGCATCATCAACCTGAACCAAGCATGACCTGCATAAGTAATTTACTGACTCTTAATTAGTATTCTCTATTGTATTCGAGGACAACTTCAATTTCAGTGAGGGGAAGTGTAAAGTTGTACATTGTTATACTATTGAATTTGTTAATTGCATTCCGTAGTACAGGAAGTATTGTTATGTTGTGTTTAGGAGTATAAGATACTGTGTACTAGAGTTATATTTTAGAGTTGTACTGAGTCCTCATGATTCTGAGTCTGACATTATAGTTTCACTGTGAATAACACGGCCTTGCGGGCACCACAACTTACGGTCTAAGACCCTGACTGTTACAAGTCAATATGTAGAGGGAAGACATAGCTATCATCATGCATGTTTCCATGGTAACACTTGCTACGGTTTGTAAGATATAGCATTAATTATCAATATGTGTGATGATTTCAGTTAAGGAACTCTGAGCTTGCCTTAACTGATCTGAGTACGTATAGTAGGAATGGGACGACTGTCCCATAGACACAATACAAAATGTTTATGATCATAAAAATTTAGCAAAACAAAGTAGAACCTTCAAACTTGCTCAAAGCCTCTCTCTGACAGGTTACCAATTGTATGCAAGGCCTCAGCTAAAAATCAGCACTTGTAGAAAGAGTTACTGAGAAGTCACAATAGTGCCATTTTTGTTCCTACTTACGTACTTCCTTCCTAACTGACTTACTTGAAAAGCATTTCCAGTGAACCAGAATGTGTTGAGCCAACTTTGACAGCACATAAAGTAACTTCTTTTCATAGGTACTACGTTCCTTGATACTCGTTTTCATCATAAAATAGGCTTAAACAAAAACTAGAAAGCTTTGAAACTTAGTGCATAAATTCATGTACTTCAATGCAGCCATCTTTGTAGGTAGAGTTCAAAGGTCATTATTAATTTTATCCATGCAAGTGGCATTATTATGCGCATGCGCATTAGCCTCCTTCAGCTGCCTAAGCTAGTTTTTGTAGGGAAACTGCAGTCTCTGATAGTCTCCACACTGTAGTGTTGAATGAACAAGTAGCAAAAATTTCAAAAAAAATAAGTAGTGTAGGAATGGGCAGTGCAATAAAAAGTATTGGAACAAGGGATGTCTCAATTTCGGCACATGACTACTTCATTTTTATACCAAGCTCTTGACCAGCAGTCCAGTTTAAGTTTTCTGCCTGTTATAAAGTTCATATATATTACTCCACTGCTTAGTCAACAGATTAGAGCCAATGCAATAATAAGTTACAGTACTATACTGTACACGTACTGAGATCATTGCATCAGTTTACGGCACCGAGGATCCATAATATAAGGGATAAAGAATAAAAATGAAGTAGTCATGCATGTGCCGAAATTGAGACATCCCTTGTTCCAATACTTTTTACTGCACTGCCCATTCCTACACTACTTATTTTTTTGAAATTTTTACTACTTGATTTATACTTATTAGTCATCCTAAAACATTTTGTATAACAATTTCCCTACATGGTATAATCAAGTCTGATCACTAGCTGTTCCTTGTATGCTTCATAATGTTCTCTTCCTCCACTCTCAACAGGTACAAGTGAAGCTAGACGACACTTTAAGAAGGCAATGAAGAAGGGATTTGTCATATCTGACATCATTAAGGTGTGAATTACATGCATCCATGCATGATATTATGTTTATTATAGTGTGACTGTCCAGCTGGTGTGAGATTTCCTGCATGGGTATAATATCATACGTACGGTAGTACATATAGTAGGAATGGGCCGACTGTCCCATTGACACAATACAAAATGTTGATGCTTATAAACTTTCAAGAGAAGGAAGATAAGCCTTCAAATGAATTTTATAGCTTCCCCCACACAGTTTTCTTACTGTATTAACGAACAAAACTGGTAGAAAGTCTCTAAAACACTCTGCTGGCGAGAAGCCACAAGAGTGCAATTTTGTTCTACCCTTCCTTCCTTCCTTCCTAACTGACTGGTTTGGTAACGTTTCGCTCTGCGTTTCGCCTACATGCATTTCGCCTACGTTACGTTACGCCTATATACCGGAAGTGACAGTGACAAATCGCCTACGTGTTTTGGAAGGCATGCGCATTTGAATTTTCTTTGTTCAATTTAGTACATATCAGCATGGTGCCAGATCTCTACTGTACCAGGGCTACAGCTACATGATTAACAGGCGAGGAAGAGATGGCACAGTAGTCTATTGGAGGTGCACACAGAGCCACAACTCTAAGTGCCCAGAAACAGTGACTACTGGACCAGCAGATGAGCTCTGAGTGTAAGCAATACCCATAATCATACCCCCAGTGAAGCACAAGTTCAAACCACCAAATAAAGTAGTCTCTGTGATGAAGGAGGCAGCTAGCAGCTAGCAGCTAGCCCAATGCGGATGAAGTGGCAGCCTGTCTCCCCACATATACCACTCTAAAGCCTGCTCTCTACTGCAAGAGGAAAGCAAAGCTTCCTCGATTGCCTCAGTCTCGTGCTGAGTCCACTTCAGTGGTGAATGGGCTGAGACCTCTACTGGAGACCAGTTTCTCCTCAAAGAGGATGGTGACGATGATGACAAAGTTGACGTCTTTGCCACTGAGGCTGATTGGATGGGGAGTGATGGGAATGTGTATGAGATTGTTCAGATTTTCAAGTCTGAGCGAGCTACTGTGGAGGTGCATCTGTTACAGCTTTCAACAGGAGCTCGCCCCCCTCCTGCGTATTAGTTTGCTCGAGTACATTAGTTCTATGTCAGCCCACACAACTTAATAAAATTAAAATTCTACATATGCACACATTACATCACATCTGTTGTTTTTGAGTCTTGATTTAACTGGATGTCTGTTTGAGTACTTAGTTATACACTTATATACACTGTTTACATTAATTTTGTGTTTATATTTGTGTTGTTCATTCCACACGCACATACACTGTCGGAGTTCTCTTGTCACCATGTTTCTTGTTGTTTATAATTATTTGTGTTGTTCATTCCACACACATGCACACACACACTGTCGGAGTTCTCTTGTCCTGTCTGTACACACCATGGAACAGCCGAATGATCTCTGCTTCACAACTGTGCTGAACTCCAATTCTGTTGTATTATTACCGGTTCTGAGTGTCTCTCTGTTGTACTTTATAAGTTTCACAGTTTCCCCTNAGACTCCAGGGATCATCATTTGCTTCATAGAAAAACATTGGAGGGTCCACTTCAGCTGGACTCAGGTACGACTCAGCAAGTTCTGATGGCACAATGTGATGTCAAGAGATTGTTCCAAATGTAACAGTCAGGGTCTTAGACCGTAAGTTGTGGTGCCCGCAAGGCCGTGTTATTCACAGTGAAATTATAACGTCAGACTCAGAATCATGAGGACTCAGTACAACTCTAAAATATAACTCTAGTACACAGTATCTTATACTCCTAAACACAACATAACAATACTTCCTGTACTACGGAATGCAATTAACAAATTCAATAGTATAACAATGCACAACTTTACACTTCCCCTCACTGAAATTGAAGTCGTCCTCGAATACAATAGAGAATACTAATTTAAGAGTCAGTAAATTACTTATGCAGGTCATGTTTGGTTCAGGTTGATGGCGCAGCATCCTGCTGTTTCCTTGTCATGGAGCGAGTGGTAGGTCCCATTCTTGCGGGGGGCTGAGGGTCCTCCTTCACTCTCTGCTTCTTTTTCTGCTTCTGTTTCCTTTGTTTCTTGGCTTTTCCACACCAGGACACATCTGGTAGCTCCAGGAAACATGGTCTCACTCGACTTAAGGAGATGAATATTGACTCGGCGTCAGGCTTGTCTACAGGTCTTGCCTCAAGATTGGTCAGAGTAACATTCAAAACTCTGTATGGTCCATAGAATGGTCTTGCAAGTTTCCATGCTTTTCCTCGTACAGCACTGGGCATGTAAACCATGACTCGGTCACCAGGTTTGTAGTGGACTGCTGTCGAGTGCTTATCATAGTTTGCTTTCTGTCTCTTCTGAGCAGACTCGATCTTCTCTTGCGCCATTCCCCAAGCTTCTGACAAGCTGATCGTGAGTTCTGTCTTGTAGTCATCTGGGTGTACAATATATGGACTTCTACGATAGTGCAGCACGTTATCTGACGGCAGACGAGGGTCCCTTCCGTACAGGAGGTAAAACGGAGATTCTCGGGTTGATTCCTGCACGGTAGCACGATATGCAAAAAGGAGAAATGGAAGGTGTCGGTCCCAATCACTTCCATTTTGTTGAGCTGACTTTGCTATCATGTTGGAAAGAGTACAGTTGAATTTCTCAACAAGACCGTCGGTCTGGGGATGATACCCTGAGGTGTTAACCTTCTTTATGTTCAGGAGCCTGCACACCTCTTCAATCAATTCAGAAAGAAAGTTTGGTCCCCGGTCAGACAAGAGTTCTTCTGGAGCTCCATGTCTACAAAATACTTCTTCCACAAGTAGCTGAGCTATTGTGGTGGCGGTTTGGTTAGCCATGGAGAACGCTTCAGCCCACTTGGTTAGGTAGTCTATAAAAACGACTACATACTGGTTGCCAGATGTTGTAAGTGGGAGCTGTAGGACATCCACTCCAACCCTGTGAAAAGGCCCTCCTACTGGGATGGGTTGTAGAGGTGGTCTCGTTGCCCTTCCAGTTCCTTTCCTAGTGGCACAGGTTAGACAGGATCTGACTTGCTTCCTCACTGCAGATCTCATGCCTCTCCACCAATATGTTTTCTTCAATGTGTCATAGATCTTTCTTTCTCCGAAATGACCTGCAAATCTTCCTGAATGAGCTTCATCTAGCACCCTGGCTTGCAGGCACTCTGGCACAACAATTCGCCAGTGTCCTTGGCTAATAGGACTTTCATGGTGCAGGATCCCATCGATGATCTCATACTGGTCCTGTTCACGGATTAACCTCTTTGCTAGTCCTTCCTCTTCAGGCACTTTGTCTTTTTCAATCAGATTGAATATGTGACAGAGAGTTGCATCTTTTCGCTGCAGCTCCTTGAGCCCATCGATTGCCTTTGGAGGTGGAATGTCAGGCTGATGTGGGACTAGGTCATCCGAGGTTGCTTGCAAAACTTGGGCTTCACCCGCATCACACTCAGCTTCAAGTACTGGGTTCCGTGACAAAGCGTCAGCATTAGTGTTACTCTTGCCAGTACGGTGACGGATGTCTAGATTCATTTCTTGGATGATCATCACCCATCTTGCCAATTTCGCTGAGGGATGAGGTGTGTTGAGAAGAGAGGTACAAGCAGCATGGTCAGTGTATACAGTGCACTTATGTCCTAACAGGTAGCAACGAAACTGCTTTACAGCCCAGACCAATGCGAGTGTCTCCAGTTCAGAGATGGAGTAGTTCGTTTCGTGCTGATTCAGGCTTCGAGAAGCATATGCTATTGGGTGAACAAAACCATCTGGCTGTTTCTGTGCTAGAACAGCACCAAGTCCATCTCCGCTTGCATCCGTTTCCAGCACAAATTCCTCGTCCTCGCCAAAGCTCGGGTATGCAAGTACTGGAAGTTGTGTCAACAATTCTTTGATTTGTTCGAAGGCGCTTTGGCAGTTGGCCGTCCATTCAAAAGTAGCATCTTTCTTAGTGAGAGAATGGAGGGGGTGAGCTTTTTTAGCAAATCCAGGAATAAATCTTCGGTAATATTATGCCCAACTCTTGGCCAGGGGGTTATATACCTGTCTATTATAGTTTACTCCATTGCTTAGCCAAATAATTATTATAATAGTGAACCAATGCAATAATTATGATAAGCTATTATAATAGTGTACAGATTATTGCAACACGACACTGAAAAATCCATATGAGGGTTAAAAAATAAAAATGAAGTAGTCATGTGCCGAAACTGAGACCCTACCTTGTTCCAATACTTTTTACCGCACTGCCCATTCCTACACTACTTATTTTTTCAAAATTTTTACTATATGTATGTGGGTTATGTACACACAGGTGGTAAACATTAGAATTAAGTGTGTTAATTGTGTGTATAGTAAGTTAACTTAACTTAACTGAGAAAATAGAGAGCATTTCTTATATTCAGACCTTCCATGGCCAGACAGACACAGCATGGCACAGGCATGCATGTGGATCTGATTTTAGATTTCTATAATCAGACCTGCATCATAATCAGATGGTTTGCCATAAGTTATCTTCATTGCTATTCAAGTTTTTACACTGTCAGCCTTGTTTACCAAGACTGGGT
Organism: Tethya wilhelma; assembly: GCA_964030475.1. Classification (NCBI taxonomy): domain Eukaryota; kingdom Metazoa; phylum Porifera; class Demospongiae; order Tethyida; family Tethyidae; genus Tethya; species Tethya wilhelma. The sequence continues at coordinate 92,697 of CAXIPT010000002.1, forward strand.
GTAGGCATGCAGATTTGCTCAAACCTTCCCAATGGCATGCAAGCTTATCAGTCCAGGCTCAGATTCAGTCAACAGGTCAAGTTAATTCTATACTAGAACTGTATTTGGTATACATCTGCATACTACTGTCTTAGATGATATGAAAGTCACATTGCCACATGCACATTTTCTACAATGATTACTCAACCCCATGGCCTGCAGTTACCCTCAGTGTCATTCCTGGATGCCAGCTAGCCCCCCACCCCCCCACCCCCTCTTTGTTAAGAAGAGGAAGGACCAGCCAACTAGGTTACCTGATTGCATGCATGTGCAGTGTCTATATATACAATGATTCAATTTGTGTCTAATGCATATGTGCCGAGGGTTATAGGCATGCAACCTTTGGTGCTTTCATTCAGTTACTGCATGTAACTGTGAAACTTAGACTGCATAGACTGTTAAGTGTTTGTATAGAAACCAATAATAAAGGATGTAGGCTAGCTGGACCATGGCATTATTATAGTAGAGATCATCTTCCTGTATTAGATTTAGACCACACCCATGCATAATTAAACCTCTATATAAGATCATGTTTGGCAATTGTAAGCTCATTGTCCACTTAAAGACTACTCTGATCTGGGGATCAACTCTTGTCGTGACTCAATGCCTTTAATTGGTGGCTCAAGAGAATCCAAAATTACAGCTTTTATATTATATCTTTGGCTGCAATAATTAAGTATCAGTGAATACAGTGTAGGATCCAACTCAAATTCTATTCAGTGGTGTCATAGAGAAAACAGCCAACACAACTAAAGAACCACTTTTTTGCCAGGTGAGATTTTAATAATGCAAATGGTACTATATATAGCTAGAAATAATATACCCTTCATCATGCATCTGCAATTTACTGCACATGCATGTACATGTACAAGGAGTGTGGCTCGCTTTGCTCACCATGCTCCTTTTTTGTGTATGAAATTACTGATGTTTACTAGTATACTGCTAGATCTGCCAGGCAAACTCAGCAATTTTACACTTATACGACGTAACAGACTTCTGCCATTTTTGCCCAATCACAGCTGGCAAAGAAACTTGTTATCTGGCTAGCTGTGTCCCCAAATTCGTGTACAGCGACAGAGATTAAAGCCGACTTCTAGTAGTCACTGTGATTGTTCTCACTTTGTTACACTTCTTTTATGAAAGATTGGCTCTCGTATTGTGCTTCTTTGTCGGACACGGATACTGGGCCGCTAGTTAAGCCTTGTCAGCTAGCGATCTCAAAAACAGTTTGCCAAACTTGTATCGCTTGTTGTTTTATCCTAGGCTAGCACTATCTAATCTAGCTGTTTCTAGGCACACTTTTCATACCGGGATTCTCCACAGTCCATCACTTCCGGTGACCCTCCGTAACATACGGACGGACACCCGGACAGACAAAACTTTGCTTGCAGTAATATTTTATGAGGACAGAAACACAAAACTTTGCTTATAATATGATAGTTGTAACCCAATTTGTATGAAGGGAAAAGCTACAAATAGATTGTGTGAACTGAGTTACAACATACAATCTTGTAATCTATCCTTTTCAATAGCCTATAATGGCCTATAGTATCACTCTCTGGCATCTTAGAATTGAGGGTCGAAAATCCTGTTTCCATGGAGATAGATTAATAGACCTTATGCAATTGATGTCAGAACTTAGAAACGGCGCATACGTTGCTAAAGCCGCCATTTTGAAGGACAAATTTAGTGTGGAAGTACAGAAGCAAGAAAGTGACATCTTCTTCTTAGAATTTTTGCAGTAAAACCGTGGAGACAGTCAACTAATAATATGCTCGATTTCCTCCACTCAGACAAGCAAAGGGATCCTTGAGCAGTGGCAGCTAGAACAGCTAGCATACAAATGGTGACAAAAAATTGTAGTTCTTTGCCGCTCTGTATCATTGTAGCGTAGTTGGTACTGCTGCTTCCACGCTCTGGGCTATAGATAGCTATATTCTGTCTCGGTAGTTGTGAACCACAAAAGATGTCTAATCAAATGCACTATCAGTGCAATGCATCTGGTGTTGCTATGAAAACTGTGACGTAATTGCATAAGGTCTATAAGTACAGATAACATGACATTGTGCCAAACAATACTTAAGCTTATTGGCACAGTATATGCGCATGAAACTTAATCAATTGAATCATGCATGGGACACTGCATGTAAATAATACAAGTAGTATAAAAAAAATTTTAAAAAAAAATAATAAACATGCATGCAGTGTAAGAATGTGCAGTTTGGAAAAAGTATTGGAACAAGGTATGGTCTCAATTTCGGCATATGACTACATATACTTCATTTTCATTTTTGATCCCTCGTAATTATCGATCCTCAGTGCCGTAAATACAATAGTACCATAGCTTATTATTGCATTGGTTCAATTTCCTACTAAGTAGTTGGCTAAGTAGTGACTATAACAGACTGCCGGGTTGTGTATAAAAACTTATAAGCAGTCATGTGCCGAAATTGAGACCATGCCTTGCTCCAACTGCCATGTAGGATTAACAGTTACTATAACAAAATTAATAGTAAACTTGCAAAGATAAAATTGATGAGCAAAGCTATTGTGTATAAATATTATTCTGTGGTCAGTTGGCTTAGGACAACTTTTGCAGTTGAAGCAACACACAGCAATCACTAAACATTAATACTGGCATGAGCAATTGGAAAGGGAAGCAATGCTGCATGTGTATATGCACTGCTTAGTGCTACGTACTCTGCTTTGGCCAGCTCAGCAATTTACCTCGTTACGTGATGTCATAAACGACCCTTTTCGACTTCCGCCATTTTTGTAATCAGCTGGCAAAGAAACTTGTTATCTGGCTAGCTGTGCTTCGTGTACAGTGACAGAGAAGCAGACTCCTAGAAGTGAAAGTTCTCCCCTCGCTACGCTTCTTTTGTGAAAGATTGGCTCGCTTCTTCGTCGGATGCATACGCTACTGGTAAGCCTTGTCAGCGATCTCAAAAAAAGTTAGCCATACTTGTAGCGCCTGTGATTCTATCCTATAGGCTAGTACTATCTAAGCTAGTTCTCTAGGCACACTTTTTATAGCTTGTACTTTTCACAGTCCGGAGAAAAAGTAGCATTTTATCTCGAGGTCGTATCATTTCCGGTGAACTCCCGTAACACACTGACACACGGACGGACACACAAAACCTTGCTTATTATAATTATGATATTATAATTTTATGATGCCAATAAGATGTTGAATTATACGTGGTACGATGTATACATAAATATGCACAAATTTCATCAGGAGACTGGTCATGAGTGGGCTCACCATCCATAAAGGAGGTGGAGCATGGGATCGTCAAACTCCCAAAAAAGTTGAAGTTATTGTAATCCACGCTGGATTTGGGGATGCAACTTTGTTGCAAGTCACTGGTGATAGAGGTTAGTGCCATAATAATTAAGCTCATAATGCATGATTAATATAATATTATTGATTAAGTAACCTTTAATTGTCCAACCTAGCTATAACAATTATATATCCCATTTCATTGGCTTAGAATTATGCATGCGCCACACTGTTAAATGGGGTACCATGAGTCATTGACAATTTAATTGTGGCCCCCCCCCCTTCAACAGTAAAGTATCAAGGGTATTAAAGCAGTACCTCAGGGTATCAGCATAGTACCCAGCTAGTGGGTGTCAGATTGAAACTCAGCAAGTGATAGTTTTTTTTACAAATTAACACAATATCATTTAGTAACCATCACCGTACTTCCACCAAACCCGATCAGTGCAGTGGCGTAGCCAGGGGGGGACTAGGGGGGCGCTTGCCCCCCCTTTTTTCAGTCGCGAAATTTACGCTTTGGCATTATAATACGCTATTCTTTCGTCCACTTACTTTAGCAACGCTGCTTAACAGTCATCTTTGGCCAGAATTCAATACAGAACAAGTTTTTAAAGCTTTCTTTTTGCTGCTACAAAACTTTAGAGAGCGTTCGATCTAGCGAGCGCGTGCTGCGGTTCAATTTAATGAATGGGAGGGGCTAAAATTAGCTAATTAAGTGGGTGTGGTTTCCGGTCGCACAAAATTTCCGGCGCGCTTTGCGCGCATAATTTTTACTGCTCCCTCTTTTCTAAAATCCTGGCTACGCCACTGCAGTGGCCTTACTCAACCATACGTATGGTAGTACGTATAGTATAGGAATAGAGCGAATGTCCCGTAGGTGCAATACAAAATGTTATAATTATATGATCATAAATAAATTAAAAAACAAAGTAGAATAATTATATTAATCTTCAAACTTGCTCAGAGGCTCTCCTTAACAGATTACCGACTGTGCATGCATGCAAGCTTAGACCTAAACCTCACAGAAACTTTCTGAGCACTTGTAGAGAGCACCAATAAACAGCTCAAACTGTTGGCAGAGCCTATAATTATAGCAGTTGAAATTGGTTCTATCTGGTCTACTCAGTACTAGTGCAAGAGAGCTGCTCAGCATCTCAGATACATCGATCAAACAAACAGACAATAAACATAATTGGGGCGAGCCTGAGCGAGCCCCAGATAGCGAGTTGTACGTCGGGACCGTCTGTCTGTCTGTCATCGTTGGGTCTTGTACGCTCACCCAAGCTAATTCTAGCTAACATATTGATCGACCCCTACCATGTACCATGCATTACTTACGCATGCGCATAAGTTTAGAGTGTGCACGTATTTTCGAGACAGTCGATATCCGCGATCGAGAAATCAGACAGAGGCAGCTAGAGCAGAACAGTTGAGAAATGGTTCTAGCTTAATTCTAATACTTATAGCTCAGAGGTTGTGAGACTTAGACAGTTGCTAAGCATATCTTATGAGAGAAAGGCACAGGAACAGTTTAACAGCAGCGCCCAACAGAAAGATAGGCCGCAGAAACTGCAAGTAGAAAAACGGTGTTGCCAGGCTTGCTCAATATACAGTGTCAGAGGGTAAGAGATATACCAAGTTTGAATACAACGGTAGATTTTACATGTCTCATTAGCAATCCTTCGTGTAAACAAACTTCTGATGTTCACACCACAGGCACAGTCATTTGAACACTGTCAGTTTTGTACTGGCACTGACAGCCAGATCTATACCATAATTTGTCATTCTGACAAATATTCTTCATATACATTCGCTGTACCATTCATGCAAAAAGCCTGCGCTCGCTCAGGCTCGCCCCACAATGCCTTGCATTCTTCTAGTAGCTTGTTCATATACATGTACAATGGTCATACAATGATCATATAATTATATCTGCTTTATAGTCTATCCAAACTTCACTTAGGCCATTCCTACCCATGCTATTATAGTATACTAATACTATTATGTGCACAATGACTATTTAATAATAATTTCCTACTTCCAGCATTTTTTCAACAGAACATGCTGTATATATATGCACATGTCATACACAAATATGTCACTATACTGAGTCTTTGCTCATGCAGTGTAATAATTCAATTGACTATATATAATTATTATACCCAGCCATGGCATGGTAGCTACAATAACTGTAATTACAATTTCAAAAAAAATATGTATTGTAGCAATGGGTAGTGCGGTTAAAAGTATTGAAACAAGGCATGTCTTATAATTTGGGCACATGACTACATCATTTTTATTATTGAACCAATACAATAACAAGCTACAGTACTATTGTATATACAGATCATTGCATTTACAACACTGAGGATTCATATAAAGGATCAATTAGTTTTCTAAGCAGTTGAGTAAGCTACAACAGACAGATAACTTAAATTGGACTGCCAGCCAAGTCTTAGAGTTGGGTATAAAAAATGAAGTATATAGTCATGTGCCAAAATTAAGACATGCCTCGTTCCAATACTTTTTACCACACTGCCCGGCCATTCCTATACACTACTTATTTTTTTACCTACAAAAAGCTGGAGTAGGCACTACATTGTGCTGGAGGAAGCTAATGCACATACACATAATAATGCTATACATGGATAAACAATGACCTTTGAACTCTTAGACTACCTACAAAGATGGTTGCATTGTAGCAGGAGCTTATGAGCAAAGCCTGATTGCAGTAAGGTAAAACAGGGTAATTCGGGATGCAGGGTAATTTGGGACACTTCCGGGTTGTACCTCCTCTTGGCTGAAAACAAGGCAAGTTACCTGGATGGTTTGGTGTCACATTTATAGGGACACAATCTAGCTACAAAGACTCGCATTGGTCGCAGCTCTGCTTCATAGTTAAACAGTTGTTTGTCCTGGATACCTCTTATGAGAAATTGACCATTACCGGTAAAAAAACATTGCAATGTAAGCATTTGACCAAAAGAGCTTCTATATATAATGTACTATCTCCTCTACCTGATACCACAAATCTATGTTCATAGCTTAGTGACTACACACTAAGAGCTAGCAGTGTCAAAGCGAGCACATCCATAGATTCTGAAAGTGGGTAGAGCTGTTAGCGAGATGATTAACTATTATTCCTCTCCACAAGGTGATACAGCTATACAATCTCTTTATACATATATAATTATAACTTAATTTCATCTTCTTACACACATTCTAATACTTAATGACCAAAATTATAAAATAGAATCGCATACACAGTACTTTTAACAATATTTTGCTATTAATTTCTGTATACTTACAATAAACTTGGCTACATGATGAAGATGAATTTGTTTCAAGCTGCACTTTCAGTCCAGGTAAACAGAAGAGAGTCTGAGGTGCATAACTCTTTGTCACACTCAAATTTCACCAGTTAGAATCATTCCAATCCTGACAAATAAGATGCATCCCAAATTACCCTGCATGCATGCCCATTATTGCACTAAATTAGAGAGTAGTTAGTTAATGCTCACTGCGCACAAAGTACTAAGTCCAGCAACTTCAGGCTAGCTTTCTAAAACTACATACATTATAGTTTAGTTCTGCAGTATTAGTTTCCAGATAAATCTACTATATACTGCTGAAATAAACTAGACACTAGTTGGAAGACCAAAAGTGTCTCAAATTACCCCGTTTACCTTACATAAATTTATAATACAAGGTTTCAAAGGTTTCTAGTTTTTGTTTAGGCCTATATATTTTAAGATGAAAACAAGTATCAAAGAACGTACTATCCATGAAAAGAACTTACTTTGTGCTGTCAAAGTTGGCTCAACACATTCTGGTTCTGAAATCCTTTCAGTAAGTCAGTCAGAAAGTACGTAAGTGAAGTGAACAAAAATGGCACTATTGTGGCTTCCCACCAGCGTTCTTTATGAGTGTTGAGGAGCGAAACTTTTTGTGAGCTTTAGGCCTTGCATGCTGTCAGTGAGAGCCTTGATCTGATCCTGCGCTGCAGGAGCTGGTGTGATTTTGTTTTGTAACAGTCAGGGTCTTAGACCGTAAGTTGTGGTGCCCGCAAGGCCGTGTTATTCACAGTGAAACCTTTCTTATTATAATGTCAGACTCAGAATCATGAGGACTCAGTACAACTCTAAAATATAACTCTAGTACACAGTATCTTATACTCCTAAACACAACATAACAATACTTCCTGTACTAC
>CAXIPT010000002.1:107726-128561 GCA_964030475.1 Tethya wilhelma
CACACACTCTAACAGCCATTCCATCTTGTTTGCGTTCTTTTTACGATTTTGCCATTCCTGTGTCTCATTACATTTCCAATGTTTTTTTTACTTGTGTAAACATGTATACTCATCAGTCATGATAATTATTATTAATTTTGCCAGGTATTATATTACCTGTATGAACACTCAACAATATAATTATTGCATATCAAATCATGAAATCAATACTAAATATGATAATGCTTAAGTTGGTGATATAATATGTGAAGCTCGTAGTGATGTTCGTAATGATGCAAGCTTTGGCACAAAATGCTGTCTCTTTTGAGTATTAAAAGGGAAAGAATTATGCCAAAGTGTTTAAGCATACATACTGTCATTTGCAGGTCACTTGGAATATACAGGAAGTTGAAGAAACATTGAAACACCCACTTATGTACTTGTCAATTATGTCTTTATGTAAACAACCTAGCTTAAAAAGTTCAGAGTTCGCAATTTCTTTCTGTGTACGTACTGTCAGTGTCAATGGTGGCTAATATGGGTAAACCAGGATGAACAAAGCCTTATGCTGAAGACCTAAGATGGCGCATAGTGTTTCAAAGGATCGTGAGTGGCCTTAGCATGCTCAGTGTAGTCCACAACTTTTTGTATGAGCAGTACCAATTATAATTAAAGCTTGTACCAATACATGCATTTGACAAGCATTGAACAAGCTTTGAACATGAATAATTAATTTATGCATACTAATGAGAATTTAGTCAGCCTTATTTTATTCCTTCTTTAGAGAAAGCATAGAGAAAGTTACTATCTTTCCTCACTAGTTCAGCTTAGTTATGGTAGGAATAAACCATAGCTACATCAACAATTCTATGCGCTTCCTTCAAAAAGCTTGCGAAATGGAAGCCGTGAAAGTTCGCTAAATTAGTAGCGTACTTTTGGCTTTTTTTCTAGCTTGCAAAGCAGGACTACAAAAGCGATTGCATGCAGGTATAGCCTAAGCCTTGCTGCACCTACGTAGCCAGCGTCAAGCTTCTCCTGCAAAGCACTAGGAAAAAAACGTGCGTTTAAAACTGAAGGTCTCGATCTCACCTCGATCGCGACTAAAGCCTATATTTCCACGCCTACTAATCAGACCCGATCCTAACTTGTTATTTTAGTAGGGCTCTACCTTACCTAACAGGATGGCAAGTCTAAAGCCTATAGCTCGAACGACATGGCTGTAAAATATTAAATGCGAAAAATCGCAAATTACGCGACCGTTGAATACGCGTGCGGTTAAATACAGGCATAGTTGCCAACAAAGATGCCTCACTCCGGCGCGTTCTTTCAATTGGAGGTTAGCTTTTTATTGATTAAATAAATTCTCTAGTGCATGAAGTTACTAGTACTAACTGGAAAATTGGTACTCCATACAGGGATGAAGGTGAGTATAGCCTATAAACAAATATTGTACCAAAAAATCATGTATTTTTGTGCTACAATTGCCTATAAGCTACTAGTACTTAGATTAATGCACATTTTCCAGTTATACTATATTGCCTCACATAGAATAGAGCATCTTGGTATAAAAATTTACTGGGTTTCATTAAACAATGAAGTGGGAGCAGTCAAAATACAAGACAAATAGTGATCTCATTAAACATTCATTTAATTGAAAAGGGGGTGTGGTGAGGTGACCACTTCCGGTTTAAAATATTTAACAAATGTTGAAGTAATAGTCATAACAGTTTATATTGCTAGCTAACCTCCACTGATGTCTTTNATTCTTCCTGTGGGCAAAATGAGAGACTCAATAAGGAGATTGTTAAATGCAGCCCATACAGGAAGAATTCTGCACACTTTAACCAGCCATTCCATCTTGTTTGCGTTCTTTTTACGATTTAGCCATTCCTGTGTCTCATTACATTTCCAATGTTTTTTTTTACTTGTGTACCCAGTACTACCGTACTGGGAATACTAAATGAGATTGGGCAAAGTTTATTCTATGATGGAACTAAGCAACAATCAAACTAACTATAGTCCAAGTCTTGTTGTTTAGTGAAGCTTTTGCTGGTAAAAAAAAGCCTGATGTACGGGAGGGTGAGGACATAGCCGCGCGTCTAAAGCTTTTTTTCCAGCTAGCCAACCAGGCTTACAAAAGCGATGCTATGGCTATATAGCCTAACTATCCCTGCACCTACGTAGCAAGTTTCAAGCTTATCCTCTAAAGGGTTGTGAATAAAACGTCGCTCTAAACCCTACAATTAGCGCCACGCCTTACAAGCAGTTCTAACACTGACTTGATATTTTAGTAGAGTGGTCCCTTACCTATTCGTGTATGAAGCTTAAAGTTCAGGGCTAATTGCTTTGCTTGCAAAAAAGTCACTAGAACAGCCATGACACATTAATGCGTCAACCGCGGTAAGCAACACCCACGTGTTGACGCGTTAACGCGTCAACCGTGTATAATCGGTTAAGATATATTTACTGTGTGATAGAGGACTTCACTGAGGCTCAAAGTATTTACTAATGGCCCTCCAAAAGAAAGAGGTACGTATTAATCAGGTGCAGGCACTGGTGTAAATCTCAATTAATTACCATCCCATACAAATAGTAATGTTATTTATCACAAAGCAAATCTCCGCTTCTTATCCCTTGGAATCATGTGTTTGAAATCCAAACAAGTCACTGGAATGGCACTTGAATTATTGAAACTTCTGAATGTGACTACAACTCCGGTAATATGTTGTACCGTACCGTAATTTAATCCCTCTGTCTTTCAGTGTCATTAACTCTTTAGGGCCTGAATTGATTATGCATACATAATTAGAATTTATGAATAATTAATTAACCTTGGTTTTTGTACATTTTTGTTCTTGCTTTAGCCTCAGTTTAGCTTAACTATGATTGTACTAAGCCATAGCTATATCAGGTCAATTCTTGGCTTGGTTTTATTAACTTCAAAAGCTTGGAAAAACGGAAGCGGTCAAAGTTCGCCAAATGACCCGCATACTTTTGGCTTTTTTTCTAGCTTGATAAGCAGGACTGCAAAAGCGCTTGCATGCAGGTATAGCCTATCCCCCCTGCACCTCCATAGCTAGCATCAAACTTCTCCTGCAAAACACTAAGAAAAAAACGTGAGTTTAAACCGACAGTCTTGAGCTTTACCACAATCACGACCTTTGAACTCTGAAGCCTATATCTCTCCACCAACTGATCAGAACTGACTCTTACTTGGTATTTTAGCAGAGCACTACATTGTCTAACTGCATAGCAAGTCTAAAGCCCATAGCTCAAATGCTATGGCTATAAAATAATAAATGCGAAAAATCGCAGATTACGTGATCGTATAATCGCGCGTGCGACTTTTGGCGCTGTCAGCCCTAAAGAGTTAATGTTTTAATTATCCGTAGATGTTTAGGTATACCCTGAACGTTTTGTATCCAGAGTTAGTATGTATGCTAATCATGGACAAGTGCAATGTGGATTATGAAGAGGTCGAGCTATATGTGTAGTTGCTGCCATGATGGGTGTAAGATACTTAAATTTCTTTGTGTATGCACAGGAATTGTTGTATGAGCAGCCCCAGACAACTAATGTCGGCTTAGATATTGAGAGTGATGATGATGATGAGATAATGAAAAACATAGGTACTTTAACAATGTTAATAGCAGAGGAATAATTTTTTTAATAATTGTGAGGCTCCAAGGGAAAACCGGACGTTTGGGAAATTATTGTTTTTAGAGTAAAATGCGGTTTTAGTTTATTTCGCGATTTTGCGCGAAAANGTGAAACATCTCCAGTCTGTTCAAAAAGAGTGATGTATCGCCTAACAGATCTAGAGCTTATAAACAGAAGATCTTGTATTTCATCAATGCTCTTCTCCTTGTAATAGTGCAGCCACACTATGCGCCACCTCAAGTCATTCGAGTATGCCAGAGGCATATTGGTTCAAACCACACTAACACAGTTCCAGTCTCAGGCTAAGTTTTAAAAATCACGCGTGTGCAGGTAGCTGCTATGGGCTCGTGGTTTACACAACTAGCCACAAGTACACCAGTACCAAAACCACAGTGCACTACAGCATCTGACAACTATCCTGAAATGCTCTGTATTATATAGTCCACCATGCTAAAGCATTACATATTACCCCTGGTCAGGCCACCCCCATTATATACCTGCTTGCAGACTACATGAATCCATGGCAAAACGTTACTTTCTATTCTGCACATGCCACCCTCTGTTATGATAGGCCAAAATTGTAAACAGACCCATTCCAGAGCTGGTGAGGTATCTGGCAACAATCATTTCTTGAACATGACGTATTGAAACAGCAAAATAGCAAGTGTAGGCCTTTGCTCATCAACAACTAGTGATCAATATTTCATCCACAAATACTCTTGACAAAAGGCATAAAAAAGTATGTATTGGGCTTTGGTCCAGTACAATAGTATTCCCAGTACGGTAGTACTGGGTACACAGGAATGGCACGGATGGCCCATTAGCGCAATACAAATATTCACGCGAATAACTCTGCAAAAACTGAGCGCTTAGCACTAAAAGGCTTCTTAAGCTATTATTTAGCTCTTTCTCTTTCTAATGAGCCCAAAAACATGGCCTAAAACCATCGCTAAAGTAACAAACACAAACATGCCAAACCTCCAAATTTCTCCAACATCTTCTTATTCTTCTTCTTCTTCTTTTTCTTTTTCTATCTTGGCTCGAGTTTTCTCAGAGACTATTCACTTTTAGAAGCTGATTCTTGAACGAATGAACTTGGTTTCTTCCGGTACAGTCGCTTTTGCCATCGGTTTTTAGCGCCTCTCATTGAGTAGCTAGANCGTTTTTTAGCACCTCTCATTGAGTAGCTAGATACAAGGCGAAAAGCGCCTCCTCCATATAGCCGCCATTGATTTCTATACTCATGCATAATTCATTAGCTTCTAGAAAATTCGAATTGACGACCCTTTCCACACACAAAAGTGTGCGTTATTTGGAATTCAAATGCAAGTTGCTTTTTGTGATACCNCAAGTTGCAACAACAATGCAAGTTTAAATCGTAAAAAGAACGCAAACAAGATGGAATGGCTGTTAAGAGTGTGTAAGGAATTCTTCCTGTGGGCAAAATAAGAGACTCAATAAGGAGATTGTTAAATGCAGCCCATACAGGAAGAATTCTGCACACACTCTTAACAGCCATTCCATCTTGTTTGCGTTCTTTTTACGATTTAGCCATTCCTGTGTCTCATTACATTTCCAATGTTTTTTGTACTTGTATATATTAGTAACATGTAAAAGTTATTTGGCAAAACTCGTGGCTGTTTGCGTTCTTCACACAGAGCATAAAATTCTGTACTGTCCTGTACATTCTCTGAGCAACCATTAATGCACACTAGATTATTACATTTACGTGAATAATAGAGCTTTTCCATTATGTCATTCCACTGTGGTCTAGCCAGTCTAATCAAGTCTAAATCCTCCATGAGGCTCTACATGCATCATCATCCAGTATTTTTTGTAGTTTGGAACGTTTTTGAATAGTAAGTTTATAGTAGTACATCTTACATTCTTCACAGTGGATAACGATATTGATGTCCTTTTACATGCTGCCAATAGACTTTGAAACACTCCCAAGTCAAGAAGTGTGGGGAACTTAGCTGTGGTTTATCTAAACCCGACCATCATAGACAAGGAAAGCCAAGACACATTGAACAATGGCAAAAACGAAAACAGTGTTTAAGAAACTTATGAATGTCCCCTTTGTCCTTGAATGCACACTTGGTTCTATCTTCAATTGACAAAAAGTAATCATATAATGAAGTAGCTCAATTTTAGACTCATCCACTTTTAAAAAGCTAGTGTTGCTCTCAGTTGGCATAGTTTCTGACCCATCTGATAGTTTCGTTTTCATGCAAGACATCCAGAATCAGTAGTTTGCTAAAAATTAACGCCAGCTCTGGGTCTATAGAGAAGTTGAAAGTAGATCATAAAGATATGCTCTACTTTCTATATAAAGCACACCAAATCTTGCTGTGCATTAAATAGAAAATGTAGAATATCTTGAGATAATGAAAAACATAGGTACTTTAACAATGTTAATAGCAGAGAAATAATTTTTTTAATAATTGTGAGGCTCCAAGGGAAAACCGGACGTTTGGGAAATTATTGTTTTTAGAGTAAAATGCGGTTTTAGTTTATTTCGCAATTTTGCGCGAAAATTTTTTTCTGCACAGGTGCATTGCGCTACATCTCAGCATGCTCCACGCAAAATTCGAGGGGTAGAACTGCTTCTGTTGCAGAGATATAGACCGTATTGTTTGCCCTGTTTATTTTTATTTAGTTGCTAACACGGAGAACTGTTGCTATGCTGTGCAACAGACAGTAATGAATATTAATGAGCTAGGCAGCTGCCACAAAAATGAATTATTTATTCAATGTTCTCAGTGCTCTATAAGCTGACTGATCTTAGAATTTTGCTACAGCACATGGGCAGAAAGGTAAGCTAAAACTTTATACGTGCATGTCTAATCCAAGCGCTTACATACAGTAGCTTTCTACTCGTAAGTATTGCCTCTCCCTGTACTGCGATCGCGTACAGGTTATTTTGAGGCTTATTTTAGTTCTTGGAACTTCTATACCTAGAATCTATCTCTCTGCTAGCAAGCGCTCACCTCCTTGAGTCCAGTAGCCGTCTCCTGGGTCTTCTTTCCTAGCTACTCGCTTCTCACTAAATAATTTTAGTCCCCACGTGGCTGGCTGTGGTAATATTCAGCATGTACTGTACATGATCTAATTAAGATACGGAGAGTATACGGACCGCCCATAGTTTACATAGCAACAGGTTTACAACTGTTTTACCAGGAAGAAACAGGGCTGCTTGCAAGTGCAATATCTGGATAACTACAACAGCTATGCGCACCAAATTTTGATATGCGCTTCCTAGAAAGGCCTAGATACACATGGAATAGCTAACTCAAAATTCGCAGAAATTCCCAAACGTCCGGTTTTCGCTTGGAGCCTCACAATTATAGATAGGTTTATCAATGAAAGTAACATAAACGGAAAGAAGGTAATTTACATCTATGACATAGTACTTTTGTCTGATAATTATAATAAGCAAAATGTGTCAAGAGTGTATTGTTGGGTGATTGCTAGTAGTAGGCTAGCAGAACTAAGGTTGAGTAAGTATAATTATTACTATAAACCTAATGGTCGTCAAAGATGATTGCTCTAGCATGGCACGTGTACGTGCCTCGGCACATGGACAGTTAGGCATAGGATGGACAGGTCGAAAAACTCTGCGAGAGCTGTTAGATCTTACTCATCAAATGGGAGCCAAGATCAAGCAGCTGATTGATAGTCCTGCACAACAACTACGTGAAGGACAAATTTGTCTTCCAGTGCACTGATAGGAATGGCACGGATGGCCCATTAGCATAATACAAATATTCACGTTGATAACTCTGCAAAAACTGAGCGCTTGGCACTAAAAGGCTTATAAAGCTACTATTTAGCTCATTCTCTTTCTAACAAGCCTAAAAACATGGCCTAAAACCATCACTAAGGTACCAAACTAAAATATGCCAAACCTTCAATTTTCTCCTTCTTCTTCTTCTTCTTCTTCTTCTATGTTATTTCAGCGTATCTCGAAGACTGTTCACTTTCAGAAACTGATTCTTGAACGAACAAACTTGGTACCATTGTCTTCACGTGCTTTTGGTATCGTGTGCTTGAGTCTCCCGTTGAATGGCTAGATACAAGGCGAAAAGCGCTTCTCCGTATTGCAGCCATTGATTTCTACATCATGCATAATTCATAAGCTACATGAAAAGTTAAATTGACGACCCTTTTCCAGGTAAAAAAGTGTGTTATTTGGAATCCAAATATTTGCTGCCTGCCTGCTTTACCTGAAGATTTCTAGTTGTGCTGGACTCTCCGTAACCTTTCAGTCTTCAATATTAAGGAGGTGAATAGACTACTGTGTTATGTAGTATTCATTATAAGATGAGCAAAGCAATTAAAATTTGGTAGATACAGCTCAGCCTCCAGAGATTACTTCAATACTGATCAGCCTGAGCATACCGTAAAATTGAGGGTCAAAAAATTTGACGGTTTGCTTCCCAGAATGTAAAATAAAAATATTGACGAATTTAAATTTGACAATTTGCGCTTGCGCATAATACGTTATAGTTATTGACCAAGCATGAGGTTTGTATGGAATATACAGTGCCTGATACCCGAGGGCGAATGCACTGTATATTCCATACAAACCGAATGATTGGTCAATAAGTGTTTTCTTGCCAAACAAGCCAAGCTATTGGTCAGATGTTGCAGTTACCATGGACTACATTTTTAGTCTTATACTATATAATAGTAGCTAGTTTTTAGAAAGAAAGCTGCAAAAACTTGCCGAGACTGAAAATGAGTTCGAATTTTGGCTACTCGAGTGACCCAGCTTTAGACATAGCTCCTGAAGGCTGGTTTTCTAAAGATGACCAGGATATTACACCCGTCTCTAAAAAGCCCAAGTTAGATACTCGTTTCAAGGTTTCCACGCTAAAAGAAAAGGAAAGTTTCACAGAGAAGAAAGCACCAAAAAACACAACCTATTCAACGAACTGGGCTCTGCGTAACTACAGCAACAACGAAACTTACATTCAGACGGCGAGAAAGTTCCAGACAACCTCTTGACTTCTTGTTCACCTGGAAAGTTGGACCACTGGCTTTCTTTTTTCGTACTCGAAACTAGAAACGTCGAAGGAGAGCCATATCCTCCCAGTTCAATCTACTCGCTGTTGAGTAGTTTGCTAAGACACATGCGAACCTTGAACCCAGACGCCCCCAATATCCTTGACAAATCCAACCGCAACTTCAGGAAGTTACACAATGTTATTGACAATCGCTTCAAGGAGCTGTCTCAAGAGGGCGTAGCTAAAGAAACGAAGCACACTCTAAAGAGGAGGAAAATCTGCTGTGGAATACAGGTGTTCTCTGTACCCAAATCACTCCTCAATGCTGTTTTTTTCTATAATGGCAAAAACTTCACCCCTCAGAGGAGGACAGGAACACCGAGATCTAAAGCTCTCTCAATTAAGACGAACAGAGGACCACTACATCTACGAAGAAAATTCTTCCAAGAACAGACAAGGTGGATGGGAACAAATGCGACTAAAACACAAGTGTTTTCCGATTTATCGCACCCCAGAGGCAGGAGACAGATGTCACTTTAAATTACTGGACTTCTACATCAGTAAACTCCCAGCAGCAGCCAGAGAAAAGGATTTCTTTTATGCTCGCCCACTGTCCACTGTTCCATCAAATCCAAACAAGCCATGGATTTGTTCAGCACCAATTGGAAAGAATTATCTTCAATCTATGATAAAAGACATGTGTGCTGAAGCAGGAATAGCAGGACACAAGACGAATCATAGCCTCCGTGCTTCTGGTACCACAGAACTTTTTGAAGCTGGTGTCCCAGAGAAAATTATCAAAGAAAGAACAGGACATCGTTCTCTGGAAGCACTCAGAATATATGAACGCACCAGTGCACAACAAGATTAAGCAGTTTCACTCATACTTTCATCTTCACAAAAAACAACATTTGAGCAAGCTATCACTTCTACAGAAACAAATTACCCTGAAACTCAATCATCAACGTCATCATCATCATCATCATCATCATCATCATCATCATCATCATCATCGGGATCCTCTCATCCAAGTACTGGTAATGTATTTGAACATTGCAGTGTACAGATATTCCAGGCTTCAGTGACATACGTACAGCCACCTCAGCAAACAGCCTATTTTCAACCTCAATGTAATCAGTCATTGTCATATATGCCATCATTTAACAACAATACAGATATTGATATGTTTTTCAATGATTTTTAAACAGCAAAAGTAATCACAATTCTCTTGTTAATTATTATTATTGCCATTATCTGTGAAACTCACATCTTACATGCAAGTTGTAGTCACATGTAGCAAGAAAAAACAATATCTGGTAACTTTTTGCACACTACTTGCTTGAGGGTCTGTATAACACAATTTCCCTAACCACAGGGATCTGTGTATGCCCTCCTATCAAAATGTACACACTAGCAGGGACTGTATAGCATTTATAGACGACTGTAAAACTTAACAACCACTTGACAACGGGCAAGAAATTCATATACAGCACCCAAAATATTGGCAGATTTAAATTTGACGATTTGGACTTTGACCATTAAAACCGTCAAATTAAAAACCCCGTCAATATATCTGGCTATACGGAAGATTAGCTTTAATATCCATGCTGATAGTGTACAAGTAACTACCATATACACACAAACTCGAATGTGATTTGTAGAATTATGAAAAAATGAGAACAAACAAGTAAAAAAAACATTGGAAATGTAATGAGACATAGGAATGGCAAAATTGTAAAAGAAGGCAAACAAGATGGAATGGCTGGCAGAGTGTACAGAATTATTCCTATGGGCAACATGAGGGACTCAACATGGAAAAAGAGTACTACATGCAGCCCAAACAGGAAGAATTTGCCACACATTCAGACAGCCATTCCATCTTGTTTGCCTTCTTTTTACAATTTGGCCATTCCTATGTCTTGATCATTACATTTCCAATGTTTTTTTTACTTGTATATTTAGTAACTAGTATGGTATTTCAAGAACCAAAATTAGCTGCAGCAACAAATGGTTTTTCATCCTCCAATGTTGTCAGCAAAGGCAGTTATGGAACTCTCTACAGAAGGAAATTCCGTGCATGAGATGTTGCCGTCAAACACAGTGAAAAATTGTAAATTTACAGTTGCTTACTCTTGTGCGGAAATTCACTTAAATATCATGTCATAAATTTCAGCATGTTTAAACTTCGTGTTTCCGCTTGCTGTATTTCAGTACAGACCTGCCAAGTCTCACGCATTACGCATATTTCTCACACGTAAGACAGTCATCACACGCTCTCACTCTTAAGCTTAAGCTTACAATAGAAATCTCACGCCAAAAGTTTGAAAACAGGACGAGCTGGCATTGCTTGCCTCATTCTCTCGCCAGTTTGCAATAATTTGAGTTCAGAGGTCACTATTATGGGTGTGGCTAGTGTAAATGTTCGGCCAGCATGTCCCCATGTATGGTGCGGGCGCCGCTATGCGCGCTAGCTAGCTTTATCTGTGCTTTCGCTCACTTTTGCAACCCCTATTCCATTTTTACCGCGCAGCATGATGGCATAACAATGACATAAAGCATGTGCTGGGCCTGGGAACTGATGAGGCTAAGTGCATGCAAAGCATACTTTTTTGTTAGTGTGATACTGATCAACTGCCGCGTGACGTTATCTAGTCTAGTCTCCAGTGAAATGCGAAAAGGGGGGGGAGGGGTCTAGGACTAGATAGATCAAATCTCACTCGTGCTCATTGCCAAACCTTGGCAGCTCTGTCAGTACTGCTGAAACATGGTGAACACCAACTAAAACATTCATTCTATCTTTCCACACTGCTTACCTGAAACATGAAACACCATATTTCCATAGCAGTTGAACTATACTTAAATTATTAAAGTTTATTTCCACACTACTAATATCATGTTGAAACATGAAACATCATATTTCTATAGCAGTTGAACCATGCTTAAAGTTGGAAGTTTATTTCCACACTCCTATTATCATGTTGAAACACAAAACATCATAGCAGTTGAAGTATGCTTATACAAATCCACAAATCCTCGGTATATTCACCATGCAGTTTGTTTCCACTGAGCCACAGAAAATTTATTATAGCTAATCAAAAATGCTGAGCAAATTTATTGCATAATTATTAGGTATAATAATATTATGCATGATTTATCGACTGCATGTGTATACTGGCAGATACATATTATGTAGCCCAATTATATGCTCTAATTGTGTATCATAGTTCTATGATAATTGTTTAGCTAGTGCTAAATTATGCATCGATGCCCAACAGTACACTACTTAGTCATTCAATGGGCATGTGTAGTCACGGAATAGTGTTTGTATTTGACTTTGCCAAAGCATGCAGCTCAGCTTTAAAGTTTTTTTTACTCATCAATTCATGGAAGCCATAATATTGCTTTACTCTGCAATGTCATGTGATGCAATGCAGAGGATGCTGATCTAACTACAGTGAACTTTTACCTTGACCACAGTTTTGGCAGTTAAAAATTTTCAGGGCTGTTTTTCTAATGTCCAGCTAGCTAACTGGGAGAGATTTTTTGGAGCTCAACCTGCCATGATGTGGATAAAATAAAGTCAAATGGTATACGTACACATAGTATAATGAGAATTTGTGGCATGTGCCTTAAAATATCAGTAAAGTCTGCTGGCTTCACAGCACTGAAAGGGTCAATCTTGACTACCATTTCACTAGTGAGTGATTCTAATCGAATGCTATATCTATTTTGGGTTGGTTTAACTGAGCCTTGTGGTCGTGTGGAGCCAACTGTACTCAAAATAATTCAGTTGGTCTAACTGAGCCTTGTGCTTGTGTGGAGCTGGCTGTACTCAAATTTATTTGCTGAGTCTTGTGCTTGTGTAGAGCCGACTGTATACTCAACTGATTTGGTTGGTTTAACTGAGCCTTGTGCTTGTGTGGAGCCGACTGTATACTCAACTAATTCGGTTGGTTTAAGTGTGCTCGTGTGGAACCAACTGAACTCAAATTTATTCGGTTGGTTTAACTGAGCCTTGTGCTCGTGTGCAGCCGACTGTACTCAAATTTATCTGGTTGGTTTAACTGAGCTTGTGTGGAGCCAACTGTACTCACTCATGAGGTAAACACCAAAATAAAAGTCAAAATTACTCCTTAGTACTATACGATCATTCAATGGGAACTATTCCAGGTACCATGATAACACAATCATGCATGAACATTTTTTTTTCACACACTGTGAGCATGCACGGAAAAGATAAACAAACACAAGTACTGACACTGCTACTGGGTGGTTTGATGGTAAATTCTAGTAAAAGTCAATTTTTTTTACAATAACTATTATTGTTGATTTGGTGTGTACAGGATTCACCCTTAGAGCTCCATAATAATTGAAATATACAATGCCCATGCACAAACCTTAAACAAACATAATACACAATGTAATGCAGGTTCACACTATCATAAATTTTGTACCAATCGAGCATGTGGCTTAACCCAATACTATGGGTACTACTCCAAAGGAAGTGCTTCTACAGAAATCTTTTTCAACTCCAATTGGAACACCCTACAATTCTTTGTATCATCTAGGGAGACGGCATTTTCCATGAAGCTCATGGAACAATTTAATGCTAATATACTCCTTGGACAACAAAGTTTTAAGCAATGTGCAGATGTATATAACTACATCAACAAGAGTGAAAATAGGTTTGATGCTGCATGTTTGTACATAGATATGCAAATTTATGTTTGTGGGATTTTGTATAATACTTACGCACTAAGTGTTAGTGTATGTAGTCGTACATGCATGACCTTAAAATTTCTGTTACAGTATAAAAACATTTAGGAATATGCTTCTTTTGCTAACTAATTTTCATAATAATATGATTGTTGTAATTATCTATACTCTTTAAACTATGCAGAAACAATGATTTTTTGAGTGAAAGAATTAGTGTTGATAGACGTCGAATTGAAGAAGCATTTTTCCAATATGCCATACTTAAAGTACCGTATACCGCTTAATTTTCGTGGTACTTAACTTTCGCGGTTTTCGCGGATCGAACGTTATCCGCGAAAATTGTTCAACGAAAAATTGCGTGCTCATATGCATGCGCACACGAATGATATCAATCCGCGAAACTTATTCAACGAAAATTTGCAATAGCGCAATCCGCGAAAATTAAGTAACCTCGAAAATTAAGCGGTATACGGTATTCTCATGGTATCCAGAGTGCTTGTCACTGAGTTCTCTTCCTTTACACTCCAAAACCATTGAAACACTTCCTCAGATTGTTCCACATACCATGGAGCCTTTATGGCAAGACATGCAGGTACAACACATACATGCACATGTATAGCATGCATGTACACAATTCCCAGTACGGTAGTACTGGGTACACAGGAATGGCACGGATGGCCCATTAGCGCAATACAAAAGTACAATACAGAGTACGGCATTAGGGTGAAGGCAATAGCAACTTAATGCTAATACTAAGCCTGCCCGGAAAATGAAAACAACAACAACAACAACAACAGAACCAAACAAATAAGAAGATAATTTGAAACACAGAGTAATAAAAACATATGAAGCACATGAACAAAAACAACTACTAAACATTGTAAACAGAAAGAGTCTTAAGACGATGTTTAAAAGATTCCCCAGATGGGGCACAAATGACATTGTTAGGTAAACTATTCCAGATTTTAACACTTGAGATAAAAAAAGATGACTGATGAGAGGATGTTCTAGCAAAAGGGGTGGACAAAGGAAAGGAGTGATGAAGTCTTTGGCTAGGATGAGGGTGAGGAGAGAACACAGAAGGAGAAATGATGGAGCATCCCTTCAAAATCCTAGCACACACCATAGCCTTCATCTTCCATCTCCTGACATGGAGAGAAGGGAGAGGAATAAAGGTCTGTGAAGAATGACTTGAAGAAGGGCCACGTCTGCAAATCATCCTGGTGGCCAGCCTCTGGACGGACTCAAGCTTGTCAATGAGGTACTTCACATGAGGATCCCAGACACAGCAGCAGTAATCCAAAGTGGGAAGAACAAGGCAGCGATAAAGATGAAGCAAGGTACTAGCATTTGCACCATTAAAGGTATGGTGGAGAAGACCAAGCTGTTGTCTAGCCTTGGAACAAGTGTTTGTGATGTGAGAATTCCACTTGAGATCACTGGTAACGGTGACCCCTAGGTAGCGAACTGAGTCAACAGTAGGCAAGATGGCGTTGTTCACCCGGATGGCTATCACTGGCCGATCAGGTTTGCGGGAGAGAACCATGACTTTAGACTTATTAGCATTCAAAGACAAGCCAGCACCATTCAGCCAATCAACAATTCTGTCAACATCCTGCTGCAGACTATCCACATCACGGGGCACAAGGATTGGCCTGTAGAGCACAATATCGTCTGCATAAAGGGCTAAAGAAGTTCCGCGTGAGAGGGTGATTTCAGTCAACGGATTAACGTAGGCAGAGAATAGAAGAGGGCCCAGTATTGAGCCCTGGGGAACCCCAGAAGGAACGGGATGGACTACAGAAGCACAGCCATCAACAACCACTCTCTGTGTCCTGCTCGAGAGATAACTGCGAAACCACTTTAAGAGAGCTCCAGACACACCAATCTTGATTAAGGACAATAGGAGGAGACAGTGGGGAACCCGGTCAAAAGCTTTGGAGAGATCGAAAAACACAGCAGCAACAGAGGAGCCCTTATCTAGGTGACTAGACCAATCATTGGTGACAGTGAGAAGTGCCTCCTGAGATGAGCTGGCAGGACGAAAACCAAACTGACGAGAGGAGAGGAGATTGTTCTTAAGGAGAAAATCTAGTAGACGGTTATGAACGATGCGCTCCAACAGCTTAGAAGGGATTGACAATAGAGATATTGGTCTATAGTTGCTAACAGATTGAATGTCCCCAATACCTTTGAAAACAGGAGTGATGTGCGAACGTTTCCAATCAGAAGGGACAACACCACTACTCAATGAAAAGTTAAATAGGTCAGTAAGGCTAGAAGCAATGCCAGAGACAGTGTTGCGCAGCATGTGGCTTGAAATCCCATCAGGGCCAGAGGCGGTTTTAAGTTTCAGGCGACTGAGTAGTTTATATACTTCATCAACAGAACACATCACAGCAGAGAGACCTGATTCTTGGGTAGTCGTAGGTAGAGAGGAACACTGACAGGCCTCACAATGAGAGGGTTGGGAATAACAGCTAGAAAAATGTGAAGCAAATAGGTTGGCTTTGCTAGTGGCAGATTCGACTGTGGAGCAGCCATTGTGCAGAGTATGTGGGATTCTCTGCCTGTTGGGTGATAGCGAATGATAGAGTGACCAAAATTGCTTTGGAGAACGAATAAGGGATGTTAGTTTCAGAAAGAAGTTATGCTTGGCCTTACGAACAGCACCAACACATTTATTGCAGAGTGATCTAAATTTAGATTGATTAGTTGACGAGGGGGTTGATTTAACTTTGGAAAAAGCTAAGTCCCGCTTGCGGAAGAGCTTGAACAGTTCAGATGACAGCCAAGGGAGCGATTTCCTTAATCTGCAAAGCCTTGAGGGAATATGAAGGGCAACAGTATTGAGAAATTGATTCTTCCACCCCAGCCAGTAGGAGTCCACACTTTCAGTGGAAGGCGACAGAGTGTCCAAGCTACCACAGAGAGCGTCCCAGTTAGCTTGTGAGTAACACCATAATTATTCTACGAGTAGTAGCCTTGATAGGACACTTAGACCAGTTGAGCGACACCAGGATGGACGTGTGATCAGAGGAACCCAGAGGGGGGTGGGTAGAGCAATTGGAGACAAGCGAGGGAGTGGTCACGTAAACATGATCAATAATAGTAGAGGAGTGTCGGGTTACTCTTGTGGGTTCATAGCTGAAAAGGTCCGTTGACATTGGGCTGTCACAGGAGAGATCAACATTAAAGTCACCAAGCAGGACACAGTTATTCAGGTGCACTGGATCAAGAGCAAAAATAGCATCTTCCAGTTCATCAAAGAGAGTGGTATTAGAAGGTGGACGATAGTAAAGAATAACTGAGAGGAGGCCTTGTTTCAGTTTCAATTCAATGGCCAGAAATTCCAGCGAAGAGTGGTGACAGAGACACGTGGATGGAATGTCTTCATTGACATAGATCAATAGACCACCACCATGTCTGTTTCTATCCTGACGAAGGATATAGTAGTTAGGAATAAACAACACTGAGTCCGGGATAGATTCATCCAACCAAGTTTCACACAGAGCAAAAATTGATGGATGTGAGTCAGAAGCAGCAATAGTTCTAAGGTGATCTAGTTTGGGGATAAGGCTTCGACAGTTAGAGTAGAAGATGTTAATGTGGCCAGATGAATGACTGGGGGGGAGGGGGCCTGTACTAACATGAGTAGAGAGGTCAGACTCAATTGAGAGAGAGGAACAATCATGGAAGGGGAAGGCTACTTTGTGACAATGATCACAGCACCAGCCCTCATCACTGAGCGAAAGTCTTACAGAGCTCATTTTAATACATCTAGTATGGTACCAGTAGAGACAAACCTCACAAAAGATCCCCTGTTGATTGGACTTAACAGCACGACAGCAAGAACCACATGGATGTTTAGGCGGGCCCGGATTAACTTCAACATCTCCAGCCACCAGGAGGAGCACAGCCGTCAGTAGAGAGGCCTGGCGACCTCTAAAATGCAGGGCCAGTTGACCAGGCTTCCAGATAGAGCACACCAAACTTGGCAAGTCGACAACGGCGGCATTGGAAACCAAACGAAGGTTCCACGGTGGGTCCTCATGACTTGATAAGCAACTGGAGAGGGGTGGCAAGATCCGAGAAACGAGAGAATAGAGACAAAAGACGAGTAGAACACAGAGCCACTTCATTGCAACCAGCCCTTCTCACGTTCAGCCCTTTGTCGGCAGTAAATATGACACTTTGCACCAGTGACTGTGTCACTGTTAATCACGCTCACTGATTTGATTGACTTGATGATACTCTCTTCAGCAACAAACCACGGCCACTTGAACACAAACCACATGTGTACTATGGTACAGGAAAGCTGCAACTTAACTGTATACTGTTGCTAAAAGTATACTGTGGTTACTATGTAAATTTGCCAATCAATTAGGCACATGTCTTTAACATGTAGATCTTGTAGTGATAATTAAAAAGTGTACAATAACCATCCTGCAATACTGGCGGGAGAATCATTGCCCAGCTACTGACCAATCAGAACACTAGTCATTATAATAAAATTTATTATACCTGATGGTGATAGTTCTGAAAAACCTTCCCTCCTGTACAGATTGGAGTTGCCTGAAACATATGACATTCGCTGTTTCCTTGAAAGATGGAAGAATGGAGTTGTTCCAAGCCTTTAAACATTTGTGGCTGAAGAAACATAATTAATTTTAACTTTATAGCAGTAATCATCATCTTATATGATGTTATATCATCCTACCTTTGTTGCATAAGAAGATATAGAGAGACCAACTTCTCTACATACTTGTTTCAATTCATCAGAAGTTATTGCAGAATTTTGTAGATCATACTTCCCAAATCTGATTAGTTCTGCCAACTTCTTTGGACACCCTTTTGGTGGCTGATAGCTGGTTGATGATTCTTCTACAATGCCGAATGCAATGATAGCAAAATCTTACATGTAATGTGCATGCATGTGGTGCTAAATATAATTTTAAAATTATACCTTTCAGCAGTTCAGTGTTGAGCACTTTAGTAGCTCGGCATAAAGAAGGTATCTATGGGTCCATTTTCTCTACAGTGATCACAGTTTGCCGTGATCTACTGAATAGAGCTGCTTCAATGATCTTTTCATCGATATTTCTCCACCAACTTTCCACATCAACCGTGCCATCAAACTCTGGTGGCAGAGATTCTTCCCAGACAAACTGTATACACAATGATTATTAAATTTTATGTACATTAATATTGAATAGTTATTGCATGTATAATGCACTAAGGCTGTAGCTGTATGAGTGCTATAATAATGCTGAAATTCAATTCATAAGGGGAAATATTATTATACGACAAAATTGACAAGTTGATATGCTCAAATTAGCTTACTGATTTTGTTGTAATGAGAATAATCACTATGTATACCTGCCCTTTCTTCAATAGTGTGCAGTTTTTGCTGTTCCCTTCTCCACTTAGAAATACTGGTGCTACGCCACAAATCCCACATATTCCATCATTCCAATTTCTGTCGGTCATAGCCTCAAATGCGAAGTATCCATCATAGAGCTTTTGTTCTAAGTACTTCTTTTGTTCGGGAGAAATGGTGGAAGTATCTGTACTTGTGCTACAGATGCTATCAAACACAGATTGAGCACAATTACAAGGAGGCTCTCCGCGTCCAATGTGACATCTCATTTCAAAAAGAATGTCAAGAGAAACAAACAACTTGTTTGACACATTGAAGATACCTGCATGTCAGAATTATTAACACATTCTCAGTAAGATTCTGTTTCCGGATTATATAAGTGCTTAGAATCTAAACACTCCGTTTTAGGATCTAGATAAAATTATTGGTTGTAGTACTAGTTAATGATATGCACATATCGTTTGCATAATCTAATTTTACTTAAATTTTTACCCTGACTAAGAATTTTTTGGATCTTATTCAGAATGTGTTTATTGTCACAAATATTATTACTGTGATTTGATGGTCAAGGGCAGGCCAGGTTTATTGCCGAGTGCCTTAGCGCGAGGCAGTGTAATCTTGCGGGGCCAAAAATTGTGAAAGTAAAATCCAATTATACGTCATGAACACCGGATGAAAACGAGGCCAATTTGGCAAAAATTGTTTCTGTTTGAAACAAGCTAGCTAGCTGCATGCTCGTGATCGTGATGATCCTTACCATAATATACGAAACATGTGCGCGCGCACAGCTCGAGATCTCGTGCTACGTATATATGTAGAATCATGTGTGTTATGAGCCGGCATAGACTGCAGAGACATCATTGTGGTACCTTACTAACTGTACAAGAGGCGAGAGTTTAAAATACATGGAGTTAGCTGATCAGGTATTCATGGTAGTCCATTTCTTTCGGTCTAACTAGGTTTCCTTTCTAAACCTGGGGCCAGCTCATCAAATCGAATGGCATAATTACTTCAAACGTCACGTGCGAGGCAATTAACTGCACTCAGTGTACAACTATAGTTAATATCTTAGTATCCTACATGTAGCTTTGAACTTAATTAAAAGCCTGTTTAGAACCACAGAAATTGTTGCCAAACTATTATTAATTATTATCATACCTTCTTTCCAAGTGTTGTAGCCATACCGTGCTGAACAACTCAAATTTGTGCAGTGTTTAATGTACACTGTGGCTGGAAGGAGACCTGAACGAGTTAATACGTAACTCTTCCCGTCAGAACTTGGAACTCGACTTAGAGGTGATAAAATGGAGGAACATAGCACACAATCTGACACATCTGGCTTGAATTCAGTAGGCCATTTAACTTGTGCATCTCCACATTTGGTAGAATGTGATGAGTTACGAAACTCAATATCTCTAAAGATCCCCCCAAGAAGATGCGGTTCCTCTGGACCTTTTCCATTGTAGATATGTAGGTTTGAATGGTGCTTTGCACAGTAGCATCATACTTCTTCCCTTATAATAGGAATTGTAATTTAAATTGGAAGAAATTATTTTTTCCCATAATATTATATTCATAATAGCTCTACGTATACATTCTCACACATGCACATTGCACATGGAAATATTGTAGTAGTATTATTAAAAGTTAAAACTGTTTCAATTATTATACCTTTTGATATCTCACCTGAACATTCTGATTCACTGCATTGGTTAGGTGTTGCAGTTGGTAGAGAATACCTTTGATCAGAGTGAGAGTCAGTATAACACATTAAATTTTAATTTGTGTATCTTTTATCGTTAAACATACAACTCTTACTTTCTGTGATACATTCAGAATTTTGATGCTGACCAATTGAAATCATATTAGCATCAGCAGATTTCAAATCATCTGAAATGTTGAAAGGGGAAACATGCTGTTGTAATTATTGGTATATTCAATTTCAAGACCTACAATTATTGCCATATATACGGCGCACGATACAAAAATACTACTATAATTATGACCAGCACACGCATGACTGCTCTTTACATGCATACACACACACACACACACACACACACACACACACACACACACACACACACACAC
>CAXIPT010000002.1:144137-252225 GCA_964030475.1 Tethya wilhelma
AGTAGAGCGCTTCCTTACCTAACTGCACAGCAAGTCTAAAGCTCATAGCTCAAACGCTATAGCTTAAAATAAAAAAAATGCGAAAAATCGCAGATTACGCGATCGTTGAATACGCGCGTGCGGATAAATCCGTCTACCGGCCCTAAAGAGTTAATGCATTTCTTTTTAGCCACTGCATGACCCCAGTATGTACTAATGCCTTTCTTTTTAGTTTTACCTTTTTCCGTGTGTTTTCTCCCACCCGCTGACCCTGGTATGTTTTAATACCTTTCTTTTTAGTTATACCTGGCCCATGCGCTGGTTTTTACCTTTCTCCGTGTGTTTTCTCCCACCCACCCACCAACTCCAGTATGTTTTAATGCCTTTCTTTTTAGCCACTGACCCCAGTATGTACTAATGCCTTTCTTTTTAGTTTTACCTTTTTCTGTGTGTTTTCTCCCACCCGCCGACCCTGGTATGTTTTAATACCTTTCTTTTTAGTTATACCTGGCCCATGCCCTAGTTTTTACCTTTCTCCGTGTGTTTAAGCAAAACATTTTTTGTAACTTACTTTTGATCTTCTTACTAAGTGATTTTATTTTTTGCAATTTTTCACATGTGCATAATTAAATTTGCTTATACTAATACGGCATGGCGCCGGCTAATACTGGCAATGACGTCATTTTCAGACAACCAATCAGATTAATCTTAGAAAACTACTGCGGCACTGTTGGCTGGTGGTGCTACAGGCATTGAAAGACGTTTTCCTCTTACATACTATGACCTTTAGCGCTATTGTTTAGACGACGCGTCTAAGCACTGAACTCTGAACTTTCTGCACAAATAGGTAAAGTACCTCTCTACTAAAATACAAAGTTTGGAAGCGATCACGATAGTGAGGCATTTTTTCTACAGCCTTTCAAAGGCCAAGCTTCAAAGTTGCTACGTAAGTGCAGGGATAGTTAGGCTATATAGCTATAGCATCACTTTTGTGAGTGTCGCTGCCTAGCTACAAAAAAAGCCTAAGACGGCGAAAATTTATTTAGCGTATTCGACGATCAGACCCTTCCGTACTTTGGCCCTTTTTTACAGCTAAAAGCACTACTAGAGCAGCGAGGCTTGCATCATAATTAGTATAAAAGTTGCTCAGCTGCTTCATAAAAGAAACAGGGTCCAAACTGTTTTTGTAAAGAAAATATTAAAATAATGCGTAGCCACTCAAAATTTTTAATTAATTTCGAATTTAATCGCGCGTGTAATCGGTTAAGGCAATAATAGTAGCAAAATAGGTAGGATATTGAAAAATTCATAATGTTGTTAAGGTTTGCTTTCTAGGCACAAAAGCATTGTTAGGTGGACTAACTTCAATTTTAGCCATTTATGGTGTCACGTGATTAAAGTGGGCGGGGCTGCACGGACCTTGCGTGTTTCTGAAAATGTGCTACGATAAATAATTAGCCACGCCAACCAAATTTTGACACAAAATTTTTTTGGAAGTAAAGTTTCCCATTCTGCCTGGAACTGCTTGCATTGAGCAGAGAAATGCTTAAAAAGCCTCAAATTCTAATAAATGCACACCGGATTAAGTATGCAAAACTAGAATATCTCTACAGCTAATTACCCCACACCAAGTTGCCACCCACCAATACATTTCCCAACATTAGGTCATCTCCCAAAAAAATTTTGGGGGTGTGGCTAATTAATTATCGTACCGCATTTTTAAATGTACATCAATTTGGACCAGCCCCGCCCCCTAAATCACGTGATGCTCTCAAAATTGGTGAATGTAAAAAAACTGCAGTGAAAAATATTCATACTAAGTTTGAAAGCTTAGAATTAAACCAGTAAACCAAATTTTTACATAGCTACTACCTGCCTTAACTGACCTGAGAATTACGTCATACCGCAAAGAATAAAATTCAAATTTCAAGAGCAACGCATTATTTTTGTATTCTTTTACAAAGACAGTTTGTTCAAGAGCAACGCATTATTTTTGTATTCTTTTACAAAGACAGTTTGGACTCTGTTTCTTTTATGATACAACTAAGCAACTTTTATGCTAACTATGATGCAAGCCTCGCTGCTCTAGTGTAGCTTTAAGCTGTATAAAAGAGCCAAAGTATGGAAAGGTCTAATCTCGAATGCACTAAAAAGTTTTTAGCGTCTTGCTTTTTTTGTAGGTAGGCAGCAACGCTTACAAAAGCGATGCTATGGCTATATAGCCTAACTATCCCTACACCTACGTAGCAACTTTGAAGCTTGTCCTTTAGAAGGTTGTAGAGAAAACGTCAATCTAAACATCACAATCGTGATCGCGTCGATCGTGACCTCTAGTCGTTTAGCTACAGCTACAGCCACACCCCTTCAAGATTTGCAACTCAAACTTTGTATTTTGGTAGAGAGGCACTTTACCTATTTGTGCAGGAAGTTCAGAGTTCAGTGCTTAGATGTTTTGTCTAAACAATAGTGCTAAGGTCATAGTACGCAAAAGTGCGTACTTTGCATTTAAAAAAAAATGAATTTTTCAGCACACACAAGTGCGTACTTCGCGGGTAATCGGTTAAGTTCTCTTATCAAATGCACACACACACACACACACATAGAAGCACAGGTAAATCTTGGAGGTTGCTGTAGAGTCAAGTTCTCTATAAATGCATACTCACACACCCACACAGGTACTATCGTGGAGATTGCTATAGAATTTAAGGCTGTAATACAGGTTCTTTGAACAAGTAGCTACAAAAATAGGTAAATCTTGAAGATTAATTGCATGGAGGCTGCTTTTAGAATTTATTATGGTGTTATATTTCTTATCAATAAATGCAGTTGGAATGAGAATCTATGTCTGTTAATATTGAAGTTCTCTGAACAAACTATACACACAAGGGTTCACTGGAAGTGATGCGACCTTGATCTAAAATGCTACTTTTTCTCTGGGCTGTGGAAAATGCAGGCCACGAAAAGAGTGCCTAGACAGCTAGCTTAGATAGCGCTAGCCTAGGATAGAATCACAGGCGCTACAAGTATGGCTGACTGTTTTTGAGATCGCTAACAAGGCTTACCAGTGCCACCTGTATCCGACAAAGAAGCGCAATAGAGCAGCCAATCTTCTATAAAAGAAGCGTAGTAAGGAGAGAACTTTTGCTTTTAGGAGCCTGTTTCTCTGTCGCTGTACACGAAACACAGCTCCTCAGATAATGTGTTTCTTTGCCAGCTGATTGTAAAAATGGCGCGTGGAAGTCGGAAATTCGGAAAGGCTCGTCTGTGACGTCACGTAACTGAGTAAATGAGCTGGCCAAATTGCAAAGAGCAGCAGTGAATGCATGCATGGTTAACCTTTCACTGCCCAGTTATTATGCCTATACTTGCATGCATCTACAGGAAACATCAGTATACTTCGTACACAAGTAAGGAGCGTGGCGAGCGAAGCGAGCCACACTCCTTGTATATATATATATAAGGATCATGAAGTTTGTGCACAAATCCATAATATTATATGCATGCGCACATGATCTATTAGCTACCTTAGTAAAGCAAGACACTAATCCCCACATATCCTCAAAATGTGAGACTTTTCCTCATTATTAATCTCACAAAGAGTTCCTACATGTATAAATATATACACTATACATTCACCATGACTCTTTACAATCATGGTACCGGAACTGATCTCATCACCAACATATAGATAGGTTGACCTATCTTGGTCTGGTCTGGTAGCAAGTTGATAGCACATCCACTGTTGATGATGGACAGCAACACTTAGAGGAAGATTATTGAAACAGGAGGATGTAAATCTTTTCATCTGGGCATTTTTTGACTCATACCTCATGCACTATTGGTTTATCAATGGTCCAAATCTGCATAACATACAAGCAACTTTACTATAAACAGAATTGTGATTGATACATGCTTGCATATAAATAAATATAATTGTATATATTTGTGCACAGGCATGCAGTGTATGAACTTACAACTCAGGTAGGTTAAGGAACGTTTACCAAAAATGGCCAAAATTAGTATTAAAAAGTAAAAAAAACATTGGAAATGTAATGAGACACAAGAATGGCTGAATCATAAAAAGAACGCAAACAAGATGGAATGGCTGTTAGAGTGTGTGCAGAATCAATCTCCTTATTGAGTCTCTCATTTTGCCCACAGGAAGAATTCCTTACACACTCTAACAGCCATTCCATCTTGTTTGCGTTCTTTTTACGATTTAGCCATTCCTGTGTCTCATTACATTTCCAATGTTTTTTTTACTTGTTTGTTTTCATTTTTCCATATTTCTACAAATTACTGACATTTGAGTTGGTGTGCGTAGCAGGCTACTGAGCTAGTAGTCTGGCAAGCAAGCCAGTGGCGGGCTGCTGAGCTGGTACTGAAGTCACAAGTTGTGTAGCCTGAAGTGAAACACACATCTTAAGAAGAGCAACCAGGTATCACAAAATAGTTCCTGAGTTCCAGGCAACTTCAGTGCATTTAATTCTAAATAACGCACACTTTTGTGTGTGGAAAGGGTTGTCAATTCAAATTTTATAGAATTATGCATGAGTATAGATATTAATGGCGGCCATATGGAGGAGGCGCTTTTCCCCTTGTATCTAGCTACTCAATGAGAGGCGCTAAAAACCGATAGCAAAAGCGACTGTACCGGAATAATAAACCAAGTTTGTTCAAGAATTTCTTCCTGTATGGGCTGCATTTAACTCTTTAGGGCCGACAGCGCCAAAAGTCGCACGCGCGTATTCTAAGATCGCATAATCTGCGATTTTCGCATTTATTATTTTATAGGGATAGCATTTGAGCTATGGCCTTTAGACTTGCTATGCAGTCAGGTAAGATAGCGCTCTACTAAAATACTAAGTTAGAGTCAGGTCTCATTAGTAGGCGGAGAGATATAGGCTTCAAAGTTCAAAGGTCGCGATCGCGGTAAAGATCGAGACCGTCAGTTTAAACTCACGTTTTTTTCTTAGTGCTTTGCAGGGGAAGCTTGACGCTAGCTATGGAGGTGCAGTGGGGCTTAATCTATACCTGCATGCAAGCACTTTTGCAGTCCTGCTCTTTAAGCTAGAAAAAAAGCCAAAAATATGCAGGTAATTTGGCGAACTTTGACCGCTTTTGTTTTTGCAAGCTTTTGAAGTTAATAAAAGCAAGCCAAGAATAGAACTGATATAGCTATGCCTTAGTACAATCATAGCTAAGATGAACTAGCTACAAGCATAGATAATGTAGGGCTAATGGATATGAAACGGATAAAATCCACGGACAGTTTACGGAGAATCGCTGAAGTAGGGATTGTCCCGCGCACAATTTTGCGCGCATGCTGTCGCACGTGATCATTGACGTCTAGATTTGCGGTGGATATCCCCCGGATTCGAGAGATATTCTGCTGGTCTTTTGCTAGCAACTAATAGGATTGTGCAATAAAGCACAGAGGAAGACTGAGGTGGACCAAGGTAACTATTTAACAATGCAATTTGTATTTGTAAGCAATTCTTTAACTAGCAAATTTCCAGTTTTGTCACCTAGGTCATTTTGATAATGGTGCTATAGCGCTATTTGTGTAGGGTTTTTGTTCTAAGTATGGGATACAAACTGACCAATATTGTTAACTATATGGTCTCAGGAACTGGGCCAGGCTCCAAGTTGATAAGCTTAGGGTTTCAATTTGTTAAAATAGTATGCAGTATCTGTGCTCTGATTTGGTTTCGATATGTTCGGTTTGTGTAGGGATGGTTTTTAACCTAAATTCGTTAGAGCATATTGCAGAGGTTAAATGTGTTGTATATATGTTTCGGGGTACCTGGGTAGTGTGGTCTTTTAACTACTTTTGTAGTGTGTAATTGCTAAGCCATTTGTACTAAATTAGCACATTTCGTGAAAATGTGTGCATACACTCATACAAGATTTATTGTTCTCTTGAAGATGGGTAGAGCTGGAAAGAAACGGCAGAAATCTGCTCGGTCCCATTTTGATAGACACAAGAACGATGAACGCCGTCGTCAACAAAGGAAGAGAGAACAAGCCAAAGCCAACAAGGAGAACGAAGTTAAGATGGATAGTGTGAGGTGAGCAAAGTGACCAAGGAGAATGGAGTTGTGACCAAGGACAGCGGAGCGACCAAGGACAATGGAGTGACCCAGGACAGCGGAGTCGTGACCAAGGACAGCAGAGCGACCAAGGACAGTGGAGTGACCCAGGACAGCAGAGCGACCAAAGACAGTGGAGTGACCCAGGACAGCAGAGCGACCAAGGACAGTGGAGTGACCCAGGACAGCAGAGCGACCAAGGACAGCGGAGCGACCAAAGACAGTGGAGTGACCCAGGACAGCGGAGTCGTGACCAAGGAGAGTGCGTCAGCTCTTGAACTACCACCAAACTGGCAACAAACTTCCTCCACTCAGTACTGTAAGATATAGAGTGTGGATCCAATGGCCTTTTTCAGGTGACTCGATCTGTTGTCATCAACTCGGATTACACATGGAATGTGTATGTTGGTGAGAAACCTGTTCCTAAAACGCGCAATGCTCTGGCGAAATTTAACGATTTCACAGTGTCTATCAATCAGAATCTTTCGAGCATAATTGCAGGAGTAGATAAGGCTGTCCTTTGTCCTGGCAACCCAGATGAGAAATTTGTTGCCATTTGCCAACAGAGAGGAGGATCGATGAAAGGATCAAGAGGTTTTGGTGATACAGTTGCAGCCATAGACCACTCCCCAGTCATTGACTCCAATGGTCATGTCTGCCAGAGCACAGTGAGATGGATAGATTGTGAGGTACTCTGTGAATGCACTGGACAATACCCTGTTCGTTGTGCATGTTGTCAAAGCTTCAGAGCAACACTTCGTACATCAGTCTCTCGTGAAAAGAACAGAACTGTAGTCATCAAGCAGTTCTACCCGGTATTGTGCTCTCACCTCTACCCAAAAAGATGAAAGGATGAAGAATCTACACCTTTCCCTCAAGACCGCAAACCAGAGAGTAACGCGTTTACAAGCAAAAGTTGACAAGCTGATTGAGAAGGAAGCTGTTAGTTTGCAGCATAGGGATCACCTTGACATCTCAAAGCTTGTTACAGAAATGAATCCACTTGTTGAAGAGAAATTCTCACCAGATTCACCTCAGCGCATTTTCTGGGATCAACAGCGGAAGTTCAATGATCTGGCCGACAAACGACAGATGCGATGGCACCCCCTCATTATTCGTTTCGCCCTAACCTCAAGTACCTTTCTACTTCAGCCTACCATGCAGTGCGTGAGAGTGGGATAATCCATCTTCCCTCCGAACGTACACTTTCGGACTATACCCATTGGACATCACCATCCACAGGTATACAGTTGGACTTCATCGAGCAGTTCCAGTCCTTGCTGAAGAAGGAAGTTCCAAGCGGACAGTTCCACTGTGCTGTTTCTATGGATGAGATGAAACTGAAACAAGGGCTTGTCTTCAACAAGCATACAGGTACCATCTCTGGCTTTGTTGATCTCAGCAGTGTTAACCGTGACATTGAGTTGGCCATCAATGGCAATGAAGAAGAGTCGCAAGCAGACAAGCTAGCTGAGCAGGTGTTTGTATTCATGGCAAGGGCTGTCTTCAAGCCATCTCTCGAGATGTACGATATCCCGTCGTTTCACTTACAAGTGATGGTGCAAAGCCTAATCGCCGTTTCTATCGGCTGTGCCAGAAGCAAATCCGACAGAAAACCACTCCTTACAAGACATTCAACCCTTTTCGGGAAGGAGAGGATGTCTTTTTTGTGTGTGATGCACCACATTTATTGAAGACAGCAAGAAATTGCTTTAGCAATTCCTTTGCACATTCTAAGAGTCGCAGGATGTAGGTATAATTTTGTGTGTGTGTGTGTGTGTGTGTGTGTGTGTGTGTGTGTGTGTTTAGGTATTATGTATGTAATTGTGCTTTTTTCTGTAGAGAAATGGACAATCCATTAGCTGGAAATGGATTGAGCGTCTCTTTCTCACAGAAACTACTACTTCTGAGTCAACCCCTGGTGTTCGAATGTGCCACAAACTAACAAGGGATCATGTTTGGCTGAATTCCTATACCAGGATGAGAGTCAACCTAGTTACTCAAGTAAGCAAGCATTGTTGTGATGCTTGAAACAATAGTGTTTTTTCAAAATGTACATCCTAAATGTAAGTCATGAGTGAATCAGTTGCCTGTGGACTGGAATTCCTTGATGATGAAGCTACCAGAGAAACACGTCTATTTATTCGCATGGTGAACACATTTTTCGATTGTCTCAACTCCAAAGGACCACTAATGGCTTAAAGGAAGCGCAATGAAAACATTGCACCCTACTCAAAACCATCAGATGAGAGGTTCAAGGTATGAAACTGCCGCACATTTCCACATTACACATTACACATTCACTTTCACTATTTTTCTGGATTTGCAGTGGCTGAAGGCAGATTTTTTAGGCTACCTATCTGCTTGGGAGAGCGAAATCGAAGCAATGCCTGGTGTTTCCAAGAAAGAAAAGCAACAAATGATGCTAAGCAGAGAGACAAGGCAAGGTCTGAGGATCACAGGTATGTACATGTGTACTTTTAGTGTCTAAAACATGCTAATATGACTAACTGAACTTTGATGTAGTGCTGTCTCTTACTGAGTTGGGGCCAAAGCTCTTGCGTCTACCAGGCATCAGCAACTTTCTGAGTGAGGTTTTCGCACAAGACCCTCTAGAGCGTTATTTTTCAAAACAACGACACCGTGGAGGGAGCAACGAGAACCCAACTGCTGCCCAGGTTCCTAATAATGCAGCCACACTTGTTCAGCAACAGTCGATGTATAAAGACTTGAAGACGATGAATGTAGAACCTACTACTGATTTGATGCTTTCTGTTGTCTCCCAGCCACTGCCAAAAAGACCAAGAAGGAAATGTGAATCATGTGTTTAAACAATGTTTATTGCATTATCAAGAGTAATTTATTAAAATTTATTATTAGTATTATTACAAAACAATAATTATTGTATAGGTAGATAATCATTCTGTCTTCTGCTTTTCTTTCAAAGCTTTCCTTGTTCCTTTTCTGTATTTTCCAGTAAAGTTCATAGTCCAGCCCTTGGCAAACGAGTGTCCACGAATGGTAACCCACAGATCAATGATTGCTTTCAAGAGCTCAATACTGTATGCATCGTACTGAGTAGGTATGGCACTGGCAATTGATTCCCACATGTGAAGTAGAGATTCGGTAGCTAGTGCCTCTTCCATTATTGCCTTCCGTACATCAAGTCCCTCTGCAAAAGCTACATTATTGTTGTGTTGAGGTGATGCCGGACAATGATCTCAATGCCTTCTATTAGACGGTACACCTGTACAAGATAAGAGTATATAATAGACTTTCAAAGTTTGGGTATTAAACTATAATTTATATGGCCTTCTTGCATGGGCTCCTGGTACACCATACCTCATGATTAATGTTGTACAGGCCTCCACGATCAACCATTTCAGACCAAAGCCTTGTATAATCAAGGAGGTTGGCAGGCTCACCAGGCTGATCTTCTGCTTTCATCCCTGTCAATACTTTAATGAACAAATCACGTTTCAC
This sequence comes from Tethya wilhelma, assembly GCA_964030475.1. Lineage (NCBI taxonomy): Eukaryota > Metazoa > Porifera > Demospongiae > Tethyida > Tethyidae > Tethya > Tethya wilhelma. Next base: position 153,692 of record CAXIPT010000002.1, read on the forward strand.
TTGTACTTTGGGGTCGTTGCATGGTCGTTTGTACTTCTTAAGTAAATTAACTGCCACATATCCAGCCATATACCTAACAGCATTACACTCGGTTGCTGTTAGTGGCTTTATTGGTAGTGTTGAGTGGGGCCGTGCTAGTCTTGACTTGTTTCGGAGGAGTTTTTTCAACATTCTATCGACGATAAGTTGTCGACTTGGCTTGGTAGAGGTACAGAATTGGCAATGAACACATTCCATGACTGCTTCAGTTCTGGACTTCCTCGTGTCTGGTGAAATGTTGTCCATATGCTTCCCTGTGAAGCAAAAGGGAGAGTGTATTTCTTTCCAGCTACAATACACGAATAGACTTGGGCAACTAGGGTGGTAGCAATTGATGAGATATTGCCTTGCTCCATGGTTTCAATGGCATCTAGTAATGGTCTCACTCTCTGTCCTCTTGGTGAACGTACAATAATCTCTTCTCTCTTCAGGGAAGAGACACAAGCTCAAAAAAACTCAGTAGATCCCAGACCATCCAGGAAATCCTCATCAGGTAGCTCTCTAACCAGGCATTGTTCACTCGTTACTTCCAAAATCAGTTCAGTTTCTCCATCTTCTTCAACTGTCTCTAGAATAATATTGTTTCCTACGATGCTTTCTCCACTTGAAGAATTACTCACACACTCCATTTTGACACAGCTGGCACGGCAGTTGACAGGTTCAAAGGTCAGGTTTTACGGATATTTGAATACTCTTTCCGTGTCATCCGGCTCAATCCCAGCCTCACGCGAAAACAAAGTATGCGGAAGCGTTTCATATCCATTAGCCCTACATTATCTATGCTACAAGAGAGAGTGGCATAGACTTAAGCAAGAATAAAAATGTATAAAAACCAAGGTTAATTATTTTTTCATAAATTCTAATTATATATGCATAATCAATTCAGGCCCTAAAGAGTTAACAATCTCCTTATTGAGTCTCTCATTTTGCCCACAGGAAGAATTCCTACACACTCTAACAGCCATTCCATCTTGTTTGCGTTCTATTTACGGTTTAGCCATTCCTGTGTCTCATTACATTTCCGGTGTTTTTTTTACTTGTTTGTTCTCATTTTTCCATATTTCTACTAATTACATTTGAGTTGTTGTGTGTAGCTAGCTACTGAGCTAGTAGTCCAGCAACCCAGACTCACTGAGCCAGCAGCAGGCTGCTTTTAGCTGGTACTTGAAGTCACAAGTTGTGTAGCCTGCTTGATACTGAAGTGAAACACATCTCAGTCATTTGGAGGCAGGAGCTGTATCATAAGATTTACTTGTCTTTCTAGTTATCACAAAATAGTTCCAGGCAACTTCAGTGCATTTAATTCCAAATAATGCACACTTTTGTGTGTGGAAAGGGTCATCAATTTTCTCTAAGCTAATGAATTATGCATTGTGTAGAAATTAATGGTGGCCATATGGAGGAGGCGCTTTTCGCCTTATATCTAGCTACTCAATGAGAGGCACTAAAAACCGATGGCAAAAGCGACTGTACTGGAAGAAACCAAGTTTGTTTGTTCAAGAACCAGCTTCTAAAAGTGAACAGTCTCTCAGAAAAGTTGAGCCAAGATAGAAGAAGATGGAGAAAATTGGAAGTTTGGCATGTTTGTGTTTGTTACTTTAGAGATGTTTTTAGGCCATGGTTATGGGCTGATTAGCAAGAGAAAGAGCTAAATAGTAGCTTTAGAAGCCTTTTTGATCTAAGCACTCAGTTTTTGCAGAGTTATCCGCGTGAATATTTGTATTACGCTAATGGGCCATCCGTGCCTTTCCTGTGTACCCAGTACTTAACTACCGTACTGGCAATTATAAGTAATCAAGCCTTTAGCAATCTGTATTTCTTACTTGTTTAATTGATACTATTTTCTACGTCTAAACTCTTGATAAACAAACTTTGGAACAGTTTAATTCACGCTAGGTCGATGGAAAGCGCTCAGCAGCTAGCTCCCAACAATAGTTCAAAGGTCATGATACCAATCACGTGACCTCAAAGTGGGCATGGTACCCCAAAATTTCAGGGTGTTGCACACGCCCAATTCATATCAAGACATTTGGCTCAAAAAAGGACATTCGAGCTGAATCTGCTAATTGTGCCTTTCTTTGATTCTCAAAGGTGGCAAGTACAAGAATTTGTCACCTTTTTCCTAGTCCCGAGCATGGTGATTTTAGTACTAATTCTCACCATGAACTATTACTGAGCACTGGTATGTCACATCCAAGTGATCTCAATCAGCAAGCTTAAATTACTCTATGTGGTAATTCTACAAGCATTACCTTGTACTTGAACATGCATTCTTGCATATCATTATCTTAATGATGTTTTCTATGAATAGCAAAAGAATGTACACATATTTCAACAAAAGAAGTTTGATCCTAACACACTATGAACACTAACTGAGTATGCTTACAACTCTACAGAAGTATAGCTACTTAAGGAATGGAACTAGTTGAAAACCAATGGATGTAACTGTGATCCACTGGTGATAGCTTGTGTATGCTTGGTTTCATGAATCTGTTACATAATGCATGATGGTACTAAAACCAGGTGGACAGGTCCAACCAACACACTCAGCTCACTATACACATCAAGATAAACATACTGGTGTGTTTTTACCTAACAGTTCCAAACTATGTGGCCACAGGGACTAAGAAGGTACTCCACATGTACCGAATTCAATATAAGCTATTAACCATTACAAACTATGTACTCACAATCACTATATTATACTGGACTAAGGAAATAGTTAAAATAAGTGCGGACGACCAGGATTACATCGTTTGTCTCCTGGCAGGCCACACTTAGTTACCATATATGGATCAATGTCAGTATTAAAATGCTAGATTCACAAGCACAAATGTGAGCTGGGTAGTTGCTCCTACTTCACTGAAGTTCTTTTCAAGTAGCTGTCGAGTTATGAATACTCTTGCACATAATAATCAATAGTTTTATTTCAATTAAGCATGCTGCTCTTAAAATCAGCCAGTTGAAGGTTGGTAGAATAACTATACTGAAACCTTGGTATACATGCATACTTATGCATAGGTGCATTAGATCTGTACATAAAAAAGAGGGAGCCCTGACTACCATAATAATGTCTGTATATATGCATATATGTAAATATGAAAGCTTTGGAGTTAATAAAGGTCACCTGTCATCATGACAAAGCTTCTCAATTGCTGTCAAGGTGTCTATAAAATAGTACAAATCATGGAATAACCCACATTAACTGGCTAAAGTCAACCATGGCAACTGGATCATACAACCTAAGAAGAAAGGAAGAGAAGGATTACAAAGCACTAAGTGATGTTAAACTACCCCGATCTACTAGATCAAAGACAAACCCCCAAAATAAACTGTACAGCATAACTGTTTTGGAGCAGAGTGATGACAAACCAAAGCCTAGCTCCACTCTTGGGGAAAAACTGGCACATCAGAGCCATAAATGCACAAATGGATGTGTGTTATGTAAATCTAAACACAGTGTGCTTTTATTTACACAAGAGGAAGCCAATACTGGACTTCCTAGACGGGAAACAGGAAATAGACACTGGACATATATTACTATTTAGATTTGTAAGGATGGATGGTGTGAGAAGAGACTTGGCAAGCATTCAGCAACTAGCATAGACAATTCAGCTGCAACAGTCAACTTTATTATTACACAATGCATGTATGTATACAGTTTTAGTATGCTTAACTAGGCTAATGGATATGACAATAAAATAACCGTGTATACAAGTTTATTATATAAAACAAGATGGAATGGCTGTTGAGTGTGTGCAGAATTCTTCCTGTATGATGGGCTGCATTTAACAATCTCCTTATTGAGTCTCTTATTTTGCCCACAGGAAGAATTNAAAAGCGCCTCCTCCATATGGCCGCCATTAATTTCTACACTCATGCATAATTCATTAGCTTCTAGAAAATTCGATTTGACGACCCTTTCCACACACAAAAGTGTGCGTTATTTGGAATTAAATGCACTGAAGTTGCCTGGTGGATGAATCAGGACTTTGATTAAGACAAGTAAATCTTATGATACAGCTCCTGCCTCCAAATGACTGAGATGTGTGTTTCACTTCAGTATCAAGCAGGCTACACGACTTGTGACTCAGTTCAGTCAAGTACCAGCTCAGCAGCCCACCGCTGGCTCAGTGAGTCTGGTTTGCCAGACTACTAGCTCAGTAGCTAGCTACACACACCAACTCAAATGTAATTATTCGCGTGAATATTTGTATTGCGCTAATGGGCCATCCGTGCCATTCCTGTGTACCCAGTACTACCGTACTGGGAATCATGATAACAGCACTGAGCATAGCAAAGAATGGTGTTCAAATGGCAGTGTGGGCAGAAATTCCTCTAATATATTCTTCTAGGCTAATTTGGTTAAATCTGGATTTCAGTTCTTTAATTTTGGTGTCTTTTGAATGCTCTTCTTTGCTCATTTAGGGGGCTGTGATCCTGCTTCTAGTTGAGCAATGCTGATCTCAGCGTTGGATTGCTCTTGCTTGAATATTTCAACAAGCTCAAACACATTTGGATGGGCTTTTCTGGCGATTCTCTTTAACTTGTTGTGGCACCCTTCAAGATGGTTGTTTGTTCTGGGGCTGCTGGCATCTGAAGAGAAGACATTCCACAATCCAGAACTAAAGTTGCCCACCAACCATGTATCTTCAAAGTAGGACACAAAGTCATCCATCTTCTCGATGCTTGGAGCTTGCATCTTCAGGCTATGCCAAGCAATACGAACAAATCGTTTAGGTACAAAAGCTAAAGCAACTGTCTTTCTGACAAATCTGCTATCATTCTGATCAGATCTATAAGCACATTGTAGACCAAGGGTAGATATTTTTCGATTTAAAGCTTGAGCAAAATGGAACAAGCACCCCTTGACCTCTGTAGAAGGAAAAGCTAGTTATACTGCTTGAATAATTGCCAACTCAAAGTCAGTGAGAACTTGAACAGGGTCAAGCATGTGACCTAAGTCTAAAGCTTTCTGCATGATTATCTCAAAAGCTCTTACATATATGGCACGGGATTTTCCAGGCAGCAAGCAATAAACTAAAGGAAACTGCCTTCCATTTTTGAATGCATGCAGAGAGAAAATCTGGTAAAAGAGCCTGGGACAAATTTGAAAAGTCTCTCTGCTTCTGATAGCAACTCAAGGTTGTGGTCTGTAGCAAAAATGATGATTTTCTTATCTCCTTGGCCATCTTCTGCTAGTATAAAATTCTCCCCAGCATCAGTCTTTAGTCCATTCTCCACAGAAATGTACATCTCCTCTGGTGGTAGGCATTGCTGGAAGACGTTTCCGACGGAGTCGGTATAGAGATGACTTGACGGAAGGAAGATTGGGAAGATGGGCTGCAACTTGGTCAAGCTCATCTCTTGTGGAGAGCTCTCTTAATTGTTGCTAATAAATGGCTGGAATTGGATCGATTCTCTCTTGTACCTTCTTTTTCATTTTCTCAATTGTCATGGTGGCTACAATCTCTGCTTCACTGGGAGGGTGATTGTGTTCATCAGTTCTGCTTGATAAGATTACATCTTCCTGAGTAGTGACTGCTCCCTTACACTGTGACACTCTGCTCTTTGCACATCTCCAAAAAAATAGTCCATCATTTCCTCTTCGATTGATAAGGTACTTGTAGCCTTCATAGATTAGTGATCTTGCTCCTCACTGAGTAGTGACATACTCCATGGTTTCGGTTGAAATATGTGAGTAGTGGCTTGGGTAACTCTCCTTTTATGTAGGGTTCCATGCTTATATCAAAGACTAGCCCAATTTTTGTGCAATTACATAGGCAAAGAACAACAATGGAGCACTTTTTGTTTTAGCAATTAAACTTTAACACTAGGACCAAATTGCAAAAGACAGCACTGGTAGTGTGACTGCTTTTGAAAGTCTTTTCATAACAAATGATACAAAGTCAAAAACGTATATCAAAAGAACATTAAACTTCCTAACTTCAATTAAATCATTTTTTTGATGAGTAGGCGAAATAGTACTGGTCATCGCTTAGTAGGCGAAATTGGAGTAGGCAAAACGGGAGTAGGCGAAATGGCGTCATGGAGTAGGCATCATGTGACTATGGCTACCACCAAAATTTTCTTGAAATCTTTAGGTTAGCATCATACTTTGTTTTCATGGAAATACAAATAACTTCCACATAATACCGTATCAGAAGCGTAGCCAGGATTTCGATGTTTACATATCAGGACTTTAGAGGACATAAGCCTTTCCTCACACTTATAAGGTGTGATCTACACCTCTATTGCTAAAAAAAGTCTCAATTTTTAGTATTATTCTCTATATCTTTTTTCTTTGCAGAAAATCAAAGAGTACAACCTACATTTACTGTCTACTATGTCAGTACTTCATGCTAATAATATAATAATGTAGCAAGAAATTAATGCATAGTCCGTCAAAATGCAAATTTGTCATGTAGGGTTGGACTTTTACACAATACAAAATGTATGGGACTGCAGCAACATGATAGTAATTTTCATTCTTCTAATAAAAGGAAATTGAAACCGGAACCAGTTACGTCATCAGTCAGTCAAGGTATCAAGCCCAAGAAAGAGAAGATAGCGTCTCTTCTTAGTCCGTCAAATTTTGGTAGAAGTGAAGTTCAGTGACTGTTCTTTGGTAAAAGCAGAAGTTGCTAATTATTAAATAGCCACCTCTAACGAGATAAACGACTAACAGCTACAGTTTAGCAGCAATCAAAGAGACTCAGTCAGCTGACTAGAGATGATTAGAGATTCTGCGATTCTCTGGTGGTTCGTACTCTTCTAGTGACAGACTGTGCCGGCGATGAAGAAGCTGCTGCCAGTGGGCCTTGTGAAGATGAAACCGCCTTTAGTTTCACTCTTACAAAGTAAGCTGTTGAATAATGATTTTATATTGGAAAAAAAAAAACAACAGCTCAGCGATATATTCCCAGTACGGTAGTACTGGGTACACAGGAATGGCACAGATGCCCCATTAGCGTAATACAAATATTTACACGAATAACTCTGCAAAAACTGAGCACTTAGCACTAAAAGGCTTCTAAAGCTACTATTTAGCTCTTTTCCTTTCTAATAAGCCCAAAAACATGTCCTAAAAACATCGCTAAAGTAACAAACACAAACATGCCAAACCTCCAATTTTCTCCATCTTCTTCTTCTTCTTCTTCTTCTTCTTCTTCTTCTATCTTGGCTTAATTGACAACCTCCATTTATTCTTAAGAGTCAGTGATGTTCTAATTGATTTACTCATACTGGAATTGAAGCGTCAGGATGCAATTGATAAAAGGCGTACATTTTCTACTTCCAACATTGAGCAACATCAAAATTTGAGTCGTTAAGTCACCTTCGTATCGAGCCTTGGTATCTCAGATTTTTAACTTTTATGTGGGAAAAACATCGCAACAACTCAAAGTGCAGATCTTTAACTGGTACAGAAAAACTAAAACTCTTCAAAAACATCAAAATTAACTCTCTTCTCCCTTCTTTCGATGCTGATAAAGTACAAGCGATACAACACTTGTGGGACGAATTTCTTAAACTGAACACAATTTTCTCATCACCTTCAGAGGATTCGTCCAATACAGAAATCACTAACTTTGAAGAGAAAGCACGTCAGTGGGGAAGAGACTTCATTGACTCAGTGTAGTTAAGGATGCCTTAACTTTTAAAATGGGCAAAAATACAGATTTTATGGAATGTATTTTGATAAAAATATTATATATTTTTCCCAAAACACAATGGGTATTAATTAAATAGCTGTTGATGCACCACACTTTAAAGTTTTGGTGTCATGTGACTATTGGGGGCGGGGCAGGAGCATGGCCACATTGTAATACCTTTAAGCAAAAATGAGGATCACTAGGACTATTTTCTAGAGTTTCATATTTTGTAATAATATTGTATTTATTATTAAGATATTGAATCTGCCTGGAAATTTGGTCCCTGAAATATCGTTTGGCAGATATGGAGCAAAATATGGCCTTTTCTAAATATTGCACACCTAATTATATATGCGTATTGCTTATATCTTACGAACGAACGGTAGGTACCCAAATTTCCAGGCAGATCTGATAACTTACAGTTAAGATGTATGTGTGAGCAAAAAATTAATGTTCTGCAATTAGTGCTAGTGATCCTCATTTTCAAAAGTATGTATTTGGTGATGTTGCCACGCCCACAAATATTATTTGACTTTCATTTTCATAAATTATGTCAAATACAATAATAATACGATAATCACTAAGTTTGGTCTACTAATGCAAGAGTATAGTTNGAGAGACTCAATAAGGAGATTGTTAAATGCAGCCCATACAGGAAGAATTCTGCACACACTCAACAGACATTCCATCTTGTTTGCGTTCTTTTTACGATTTAGCCATTCCTGTGTCTCATTACATTTCCAATGTTTTTTTTACTTGTACTAAATAAGATTGGGCAAAGTTTTTTTATGATGCAACTAAGCAACAATCAAGCTAACTATACTCCAAGTCTTGTTGCTTAGTGAAGCTTATGCTGGTAAAAAAAGCCTAATGTACGGGAGGGTCTAATACGCGAGGACATAGCCGCGCGTCTAAAGTTTTTTTTCCAGCTAGCCAACCAGGCTTACATAAGCGATGCTATGGCTACATAGCCTAACTATCCCTGCATCTACGTAGCAAGTTTCAAGCTTATCCTCTGAAGGTTTGTGGATAAAACGTCGCTCTAAACCCTACAATCACGATCGCGGAGATCGTGACCGTTAGTCGCTCAGCGACGAGTAGCGCCACGCCTTACAAGCAGTTTTAACTCTGACTTGATATTTTAGTAGAGTAGTCCCTTACCTATTCGTATATGAAGTTTAAAGTTCAGGGCTAATTGCTTTGCTTGCTAAAGAGTCGCTAGAACAGCCATGATGCATTAATGTGTCAACCGCGGTTTGCAACACCCACGTGTTGACGCGTTAACGCGGCACCCGCGTATAATCGGTTAAAGGTGAGAGCGAGCGTTAATTAGAAAGAACGCTAAACGGCTCGCATAGCTTTGTATGGCGAGTATTGTTTCTCCAAGTTCCAAGAAGAGCAGCAAAGCGCTTCTTATATATTTTGTCCGGGTTGGAGAGCTGAGCAGATCCTGTCCAATTTGCATTTTCTGTTCGTGAGTTATTCGCACAAAAGTGAGTGCCAACTCAGTTCAGACAGAGTATAGCATAGACAATTCAGCTGCAACAGTCAACTTTATTATTACACAATGCATGTTTGTTTACAGTTTTAGTATGCTTAACTAGGCTAATGGATATGACAATAAAATTACCGTGTATACAAGTTTATTATATATAACAAAAAATAACTGACTTACTGTTACATGATGATGGGTAGACAGCATATGGTACAATATAATTGGTGGGTGGGTGAGGTCATGACAAACTTCTGCTACTACAAGTTTTCTTGTTGTGACCTTGAGTGCCACAAATACTACATGTAATTTCATTTCTTTTTTTTTGGAACACTCCCAGAATCGGTCATAAAGTCCAATCTATTTTGGCGTTGCATCACTTGTAGGAGAGCTTTCTGGCCTTGGTGGTTTGAACTACGAAAATATGATTTGGTGACAACATCATTGTATTTTCTAAGCCTTGCTGCGTAAATGGTAGTATGCTACCATGTAGGGCCATAAACTTATGGACATGATTCATTAATGCATGGATGTAGGGGGTGATGTTTTTGGTTTGATAAACCTCAATGAGGTCTCTTCCCCACTGAAGTGCTTTCTCTTCAAAGTTAGTGATTTCTGTATTGGACAAATCCTCTGAAGGTGATGAGAAAATTGTATTCAGTTTAAGAAATTCGTCCCACAAGTGTTGTACCGCTTGTACTTTATCAGCATCGAAAGAAGGAAGAAGAAAGTTAATTTTGATGTTCTCGAAGAGTTTTAGTTTTTCTGTACCAGTTAAAGATCTGCACTTGAGTTGTTGTGATGTCTTTCCCACATAAAAGTTAAAATCTGAGATACCAAGGCTCGATACGAAGGTGACATAACGACTCAGATTTTGATGTTGCTCAATGTTGAAAGTAGAAAATGTACGCCTTTTATCAATTGCATCCTGACGCTTCAATTCCAGTATGAGTAAATCAATTAGAACATCACTGACTCTTAAGAATAAATGGAGGTTGTCAATTACTACATTCTGAAGAGGGATCATATGGAAAAGTGGAGGATGACTCAAGTTGTATTTATGTTTCCCTCATTTAGATGCTGGTGTGATGTTTTCATCGATAGTACAAGCTCCAGATGATACCTCCGTAACAGACCATTTCACGTCTGGGTTATAACGTTCATCTTTTGGGCATTTACACCAAATAGTACTTGTAGCAGAATCAATGCCTGTAAAAATAAAGAGCCAAATTGAGAGTGTTGATAAGTGGTAACTAAATTACGATTACATCATCAGCTGCTAATGATCATCATTTTTATGATTACATCATTATGACCAATCAGCTGTACTAGCTGTACCTGTGAATAGATATTCAGTAGCAAAAGATGGAGAAAAAAAACACAGAGACAAGTTCCAAGGGAGAAATGACTGTCACAGTACCACAGGTAACATGAAGAAAAATATTAAAATGTAATTTCTAATGCATAGGTAGGTTAATAGCTGCAAAATGGAATAGTTTCAGGTGAAGTGAACTTGCCCATGCATGAATCAAAGAGACTTTGCTTAGCTTAGGTAATCAAATGAATCTATTATTATAGCATCACAAAATTTGTATCTATCAATCAGGAGAATCAGTGGCAAATTTAGGGGGAGATCCAAGGGATCCATGGATCCCCCCTTTCAGCTGGAAACCCATACAGCTGCACAGCTACACAGATGAAAAAGTAGCGTCAAAGATCCCCCCTTTCAATTTGAAAAAAGAAAAATAATTCAAAATTTCACTGAAAATCAGTTTTTTGTGGAAGATAGAAGAGTTTCTGTCTGTGTCTTGCCGTTTTTTCGCCATTCAGGCCCTGATCTGGCAAAATTTTAGCTGCACGCACGCAAAAGGGGCGGATTTTCAAACCGGAAGTGGGTGTGGTTACCCCAAAATTTTCCGCGCGCTTTGCGCGCGCATTGGTTAGATCCCCCCTATATAAAATCCTAGATCTGCCACTGAGAATCGTGTGATATTGCTGATTAGGCATGGAGAGTACAATAAAAGTAGCCCAACACAAGGACTAACATCACTTGGACTGGAACAGGCTAAAAGCACAGCACAAGCTTTAAGGGATATGAATGGCCTACCAACTATCAAAAAAATCATCAGCTCAACACTCCACAGAGCTAAACAAACAGCAGAGGTGATAGCTGAAAGTGCAGAAGTCAGATTTGAAAAAGACTTGGAGATTTGCGAAGGGTACCCAGAAGACTCACATCCCCACGATAAGCTTAGATTTGAAAGAGTCTACTCTGAATATATGATGCACGCATCTCAGGGAGGACCAAGGACAGATATTTTGATCTGCCATGGAAACCACGATCATTGCTTATCTTATGTGCAGGTACACACACACACACACACACACACACACACCACCTGTATATGCACACCACACTCTACACAATGCATACACACAAGAGTACTGGGAGTGCCCACAGAGAATTGGAAAAAGTTGGCAATCACAAATTGCAGGCTTTCAGCTGTCACAGTTGGCTCTAGCATCACTAAAATCAACTTCATAGGAAGCTGTACACATGTACACAAGGCTAACTTGCATTTTAATTAAACCATTACCATCATCTTGAACAACATTGGGTTGCAATCATTCATTAGTTATCTACAATCTTGATATGCTTCATACATTTTGGGTTACAATCATTTTTATTGGTCATCTACCATCATCTTAATGCTGTATTTGGGTTACAATCACTTACAAGTCATGTCATTCATCTATACTATCATCATAATGTTGTGTTTGCTACGCCTTACTAGCAGTTCTAAGTCTGACTTGATATTTTAGTAGAGTAGTCCCTTATTTATTCGTATATAAAGTTTAAAGTTCAGGGCTAATATCTTTGCTTGCAAAATAGTCGCTAGTGCTGCCTTGACGTGATTTTGCGTCAACTGCAGTTTGAAACACCCACGTGGATGACGCGATTTAGCGTCAACCACAGGTAATCAGTTAAACGACCCTAACGTAAAACTAGAGGCATAGATCAACACGTTGCAAGTTGAAGCATTCAAATCCAACGTAGCGTTTTTGAGTTAGAAGTGACTGAAATTTGATAATCTATGGAATGGCAGCAAAAGAAGTGAAGATAACACTAACTTCTTCTGATATACCTGAAGCTGACCTCCCCAAGCCTTTCGATAAGCACACTGTGTCTCAGCTACGTTGGTGGCTGTAGTGTAGAGGCATCAATGTGCCAAGGTCTTGGAGAAAGCAGCAAGTAATAGACAGGTACACATGCATTATTTATTGTAGAGTGTGTCTAGTTACATACATTACAAGTACGAGCTGTAGTTGTATACTTCTGTGTACCCTGCTTGTTTATAGAATACAGCAAGTCAAACATGATGTCATCCATGTGGTTGATGTGGATAGATCATATGTATACAAGAAATACATCTCTCTTGCTAAAGCTGGACAACAAGTTGCTAGACCAGGGCCACCATCTCCTCCTCATGGAAACTGGTCTCTAAAGCCACATGTAAAGACGTTGGTATTTATATTCCTCTTGTGACCTCAGGTAAACATTAAAATATCTCACTTCAGTTACGCTAATATTTGTTTACTTGCTGCATTTTTTCCCCTTCATTTTATATTCCTACTGTAAGTTTGGTATATACTTACCTTGCTGTACATTTGGGCCATTATGGTGACCAGGGTGTTTTTTAGGGCACTTGCGGGAGGATACAGTCATTGGGCTTCTGGGAGATTACAACAAATGGAAGTGAATGTGTCGCACCCAGCTTAATGTCATGTTCGCTGTCAGATGAAGCCTTCTATGAAGCAGGGTTTGTACACTGTGTACATGCTTTGGGGAGAGAAGGAGAACTAGCAACCATTTGCTCAGCTACTTGTGAATGTACTGCAGGATATGTTCATCATTTTTTTTAATATATACATCACACACATGTACACTCTCTCTCACACACAATCATTGAATTTAATCAAAATTTTGTGCTTACATGCATCTGGCCTATTGTCACACATGTTTGTTTACTAGTATTTCCTATGATGGGTAAATGAAACAAAATACATGATTATTTTGAACTTTTCATGCACTTTGGTCATTTCTATGGGTGATCATTCTATTTAATACCCACCTGCTAACCTTACACTCAAGTTTATAAGTACTTACTTGCTTTTGTCTTCTTCTTGAGATTTCTCTTGGCTTACTTCTTCTTTTGCAGTAATTGGAAGAAAATTTTAGCGAGACTTCTTTATAGGTAATTACTTGCTTGTTGTCTTTATCTTGAGTAGCTTTTGGCTTTCTTCTTTCTTTGCAGGACTTGGAAAAAAATTTTAAGGAGTGCTTCATCAGTATTCAAATATTCTACTACAAACTAGTTTCACTACAATGTGCAACATAAATAATTATGACACAGAGTGTATATGGAGTGATTGTAGTACACCATAGCAACATATTCATTGACATTTTTTGCATAGTAACTGTATTGAGTGATCGGTTTATCAGTGGCGTAGCCAAGCCCGGGGCACAGGCCCTGGCAACTTGAACCCTTTACACCCGGAAATTACAGGATGTGGCCACGTGATGAATTACTAAATTAAAATTTATTTTTTGTACTAGTTGATTGATGTTTATTATACAGCTCTGGCTGCATACTTACTTCACAAAAGACAAACTAATGCGTTAAAGTACTTATTTATTACCTGTATGACGGCCAATCCTAGCGTTGACATGGCTGATCCTGGAAAAATTTGCTCAAAAAAGTATGTTTGTATAGGGCAGGTAACTGGAGACACTAATATTACCATAAACAGAACCAGTTCAGATTTAAGCGATACCTCTAACTTTGATTGTAACCATAAGTGCCCATGTAATTCTTTGCAAAGTAATACTGGAACAGCTCCTGCTGATATAGCTTCTGGGATCCATCAGGAACCTGTTCAACCAAAAATTAAATTTCCAAGCAGGACCCAGGGAAATAAGCAGCTCTCTTTTAACTATGATTGGTTTCACAGCTACAAATGGCTTTAATACTCAATAGAAAGGGATGCAGCATTTTGTTTCCCTTGTCGCTTCTTTGCAGTTGGTCAGGGACGTTCAGAAGAGGCCTTTACAACGGTTGGATTTCGTGACTGGAAGCATTCATTGGGTTCCCATGGTATTATATCATGCCATGATGTATGTAACACACAAATCAGCTATGCTTGCATGGAATGAATTCAAGCTAAATGCAAAACAGCATACATCAATTGCTAAAAGGTTAGACACTACAAGAATGCAACAAGTCCAGAATAATCGTCATTACATTAGAACCCTAGCAGAAGTTATACTCCTGTGTAGTCAGCAAGATATTGCTCTTAGGGGACATAGAGAGAGTAGCGAACAACTGAACCGGGGAAACTTTATCGAAATTCTTAAAGTGGTAGTGAATCATGATGACATTGTTCATCAGAAGATGAAGTATGGCCCAAGAAATGCTTCATATTTGTCATCCGAAATACAAAACACACTGATAAACATAATGGGTTGTATGGTAAGGGAGAATATCTGCTCTAACATCCAAAGAGCTGGATACTTTTCGTTAATGGCAGATGAAAGCAAGGATTGTAGTAAAAAAGAGCAGTTGGCTGTGGCTCTGAGATATGTTGATGTTGCTAATGCAAATATCCATGAGCACTTTCTAACATTTGTTGAGGCAACCAATTTAACAGCATCTGGTTTGACAAGGTTTCTCCTAGACACATTATCAAAGTACCATCTTGACACAAGTATGATTGTTTCTCAAGGATACGATGGTGCGTCGGTAATGAGTGGAAGCTGTACTGGTGTACAAAGCTAATCAGAGACGTAGCACCAAATGCCATATACATCCACTGTCGTGCCCATACTCTAAATTTGGCTTTGGTTGACTGTGTCAAATCTGTTGCTTATGCTGGGGAATTTTTCATTTTGCTTGAATTACTTTGTTTTCATGTCAGCTAGTAAGGCACATGTTATCTTCCTTGACAAACAACGAGAACTACATCCAGAAAAGCAGCCTCGCGAACTACAAAGACTCTGTGGGCTTGCCGCTACTCAGCTGTGGATGCTATGTGTTCCACGTATGATGCAATTTTTGCTACTTTAGATGAGATAGCTAGTGGTGGTGATCATGCAAAAGCTGTGGAAGCTAAAGGTATTTTGCATTCCTTCAAGTTTCTTTTATCACTCATAATTTCTTATCCTGCTCTAAAAGTTTGTCTGATGCACTGCAAAACCCTCAGCTTGATCTTTGTAGAGCTTGTGATTTAGTGTCAGCTACAATAGAGATGCTAAAGCAATTTAGATCTGATGAAGCATGGGAAAAGATCTTTACTTATGCCAAGTCTGTGGCTGCACATCACGAAGTTGAGGTTGCTCCTCGGCCTTTAAGACAGAGCCGACTTCCTAAGCGTTACAATGATGCTCTTGTAATGGAATCAACAGGATCTAGAGAAGCTCTAAGTACGAGTGAAGGCTTTAAAGTCAGCCTGTATTACCCTGTCCTTGATGCTTTTTTGTATGAACTACAGCGGCGTTTTAACAGTGAAAATCTGAACATCATGGTATCAATCCAGGCATGCATTCCGCTGTGTAAAGACTTTTTGAATTTGNACAATTGAGTTGGTGTGTGTAGCTAGCTACTAAGCTAGTAGTCTGGCAAGCCGTGGCCGGGCTGCTTAATAAGTCGTGTACTGAGCCTGCTTGATACTAAAGTGTAACACACATCTCAGTCATTTGCATGATTTGGAGGCAGGAGCTGTATCATAAGATTTACTTGCCTTTCTATATGTCATATCAAGACATTTGGCTCAAAAAAGGACATTCGAGCTGAATCTGCTAATTGTGCCTTTCTTTGATTCTCAAAGGTGGCAGGTACAAGAATTTGTCACCTTTTTCCTAGTCCTGAGCATGGTGATTTTAGTACTATTTCTCACCATGAACCATTACTGAGCACTGGTATGGCACATCCAAATGATCTCAATCAGCCAGCTTAAATTACTCTATGTGGTAATTCTACAAGCATTACCTTGTACTTGAACATGCATTTTTGCATATCATTATCTTAATGATGTTTTCTATGAATAGCAAAAGAATGTACACATATTTCAACAAAAGAAGTTTGATCCTAACACACTATGAACACTAACTGAGTATGCTTACAACTCTACAGAAGTATAGCTACTTAAGGAATGGAACTAGTTGAAAACCAATGGATGTAACTGTGATCCACTGGTGATAGCTTGTGCATGCTTGGTTTCATGAATCTGTTACATAATGCATGATGGTACTAAAACCAGGTGGACAGGTCCAACCAACACACTCAGCTCACTATACACATCAAGATAAACATACTGGTGTGTTTTTACCTAACAGTTCCAAACTATGTGGCCACAGGGGCTAGGAAGGTACTCCACATGTACCGAATTCAATATAAGCTATTAACCATTACAAACTATGTACTCACAATCACTATATTATACTGGACTAAGAAAATAGTTAAAATCAGTGCGGACCACCAGGATTACATGAACAAGGCACAAGCACAGCAAAGTTACATTGTAGTTTGTCTCCTGGCAGGCCACACTTAGTTACCATATATGGATCATTGTCAGTATTAATATGCTAGATTCACAAGCACAAATGTGAGTTGGGTAGTTGCTCCTACTTCACTGAAGTTCTTTTCAAGTAGCTGTCGAGTTATGAATACTCTTGCACATAATAATCAATAGTTTTAGGTCAATTAAGCATGCTGCTCTTAAAATCAGCCATTTGAAGGTTGGTAGAATAACTATACTGAAACCTTGGTATACATGCATACTTATGCATAGGTGCATTAGATCTGTACATAAAATAGAGGGAGCCCTGACTACCATAATAATGTATAGAGAGTCTGTATATATCCATATATGTAAACATGAAAGCTTTGGGGTTAATAAAGGTCACCTGTCATCATGACAAAGCTTCTCAATTGCTGTCAAGTTGTCTATAAAATAGTACAAATCATGGAATAACCCACATTAACTGGCTAAAGTCAACCATGGCAACTGGATCATACAAACATCGAAAGAAGGGAGAAGAGAGTTAATTTTGATGTTCTAGAAGAGTTTTATTTTTTCTGTACCAGTTAAATCTGCACTTGAGTTGTTGCGATGTTTTTCCCACATAAAAGTTAAAATCTGAGATACCAAGGCTCGATACGAAGGTGACATAACGACTCAGATTTTGATGTTGCTCAATGTTGAAAGTAGAAAATGTACGCCTTTTATCAATTGCATCCTGACCCTTCAATTCCAGTATGAGTAAATCAATTTGAACATCACTGACTCTTAAGAATAAATGGAGGTTGTCAATTACTACATTCTGAAGAGGGATCATATAGAAAAGTGGAGGATGACTCACGTTGTATTTATGTTTCCCCCGTTTAGATGCTGATGTTTTCATCGATAATACGAGCTCCAGATGATACCTCCGTAACAGACCATTTCACGTCTGCATGGGTTATAACGTTCATCTTTTGGGCATTTACACCAAATACAGGAGTAGGTACTTGTAGCAGAATCAATGCCTGTAAAAATAAAGAGCCAAATTGAGAGTGTTGATAAGTAGTAACTAAATTATGATTACATCATCAGCTGCTAATGATCATCATTATTATGATTACATCATTATGACCAATCAGCTGTACTAGCTGTACCTGTGAATAGATATTCAGTAGCAAATGATGGAGAAAAAAAACAACACAGAGACAAGTTCCAAGGGAGAAATGACTGTCACAGTACCACAGGTAACATGAAGAACAATATTAAAATGTAATTTCTAAACGCAAGATGCATAGGTAGGTTAATAGCTGCAAAATGGAATAGTTTCAGGTGAAGTGAACTTGCCCATGCATGAATCAAAGAGACTTTGCTTAGCTTAGGTAATCAAACGAAGCTATAATTATAGCATCACAAAATTTGTATCTATCAATCAGGAGAATCGTGTGATATTGCTGATTAGCCATGGAGAGTACAATAAAAGTAGCCCAACACAAGGACTAACATCACTTGGACTGGAACAGGCTAAAAGCACAGCATTTGCAGCTAGCTATTTTGCAAATTTGAAGCGGCTAGGCGCTATAGTTTTGGTGATATGAGCTCAAATATACCGACCATTCATTCCAATTTTACTCGCTAAAATCGTGAGCGAATACGTTGCTAAGCGCGAGTACACTGTTGCAGAGAATTCATGCACAGCAGTTTATCAGAGCTTAAAGCTAGTAGTGAGATTAACGATAGTTTAGTACTGCAGACAATATTAAGACTTTCAGCAAAGCAAGAGATCACAATGGATTACTCAGAACACAAGTTACACAAAATGAACAAGAATGCACAGCTTAAATACTCAGCACAAAGGAAGCTTCTAGAACAACAAGAAAAAACAGTATTACCAGTAAATTGTTATTGGCTACACACCTAAATACATACACAAAGTTCCCAAAAAAATTTACAACAAAACACACACAATTAGTTCTAAGCTGGATACATTACATAACAATAACATTCTGCAAAAGTGCACATTCAATACTCCTTCTCACTTTACAGGATGTTCGGTTAAGCCAAGCATTCTTCTCAGCTTTTCAAAATGTTCACCATTCAGTCCTTTGGTCATGATATCTGCGACCATATCACTTGTTTTACAATATTTCAGTTCAACACTCCCATTGCCAACATGTTCTCTGATGAAGTGGCAATGTGCTTTGATCTGCCATGAAATTGTGGGTTTTTAGCCATACTGATTGTAGACTGATTGTCTTCATACACGAGCATAGATTTTGCTGACTCTCTTTTCAACCCTGCAAGTAGTTGTTGTAACCAAAGACTTTCTTGAACAGTACTGGCAAGAGCAATATACTCTGCCTCAGCAGTTGAAAGTGCCACACAGGCTTGCTTCTTGCTTTTCCAACTTATGGCTGTTCCTCCAATTTGAAAAACATAGCCAGAGGTAGATTTGAGATCGTCCAAGTCACCACCCCAATCAGCATCTGAGAAACCAACACAGTTAGAGTTGTTTCGAGTGTACAGGAGTCCATGTGTAAGAGTTCCTTTCAGGTAGCGAAAGATGCGTTTGACTGCTACCCAATGCTGTTTAGATGGATTTGCACACAACTTAGCCACGTTGCTGACAGCATAAGTAATATCAGGTCTTGTGGCAATTGACAGATAAAGGAGACTTCCCACAGCTGACTGGTATAGTTGCTGATCGATGGGTGCATCGTCATCTCCTTTTTGTACTAGCTTGGTACTTGTGTCCACAGGAGTCTGAATGGGTTTACAGTCTTCCATACCATATCGTCGTAAAATATCTTCAGTGTACAACTTCCTATGGGCAAAATGAGGGACTCAACATGGAAAGAGAGTACTACATGCAGCCCACACAGGAATAATTCTTTACACACTCAAACAGCTATTCCATCTTGTTTGCTTTCTTTTTTACGATTTGGCCATTCCTATGTCTCATTACATTTCCAATGTTTTTTTCACTTGTATTACATAACAATTGTTCTAGAACATTCTGCAAAAGTGCACATTCAACATACACAAACTCCGTATACTATCCGTGTTACAAAAAATTTATGTTTGTGGTACAATTTTAGTGTAGTATCAGAATACGCATGAAGTTTGTTGAAGCGCTAGTTAAAACTTACTTTGTGAGCCTTTTTAAATATACAGAAGACTTCCAGGAGGATTCACCAACGAGGTAAGTAAGTCTACTAAGTAGAATGAAAGCACCAAGGAGCATAACCCTTGGTGCGGGGTACATACTGATATATTATAGCAGTTTATTGTGTAGTCTAGTATTATATTGTTATTTCTGTATAATGTAGTTGGATGAGTGTGTATCAATAAGCAGGTCTGCAGCTATGCTATGGGACTCGCTCAGGCTCGCCCCTCATGCTTGCCCCAATATTTTAACAGGATGAATGGGTGTGGCCTCGAAGCTTAGCTCAGATTGGCTGAAAAGCCTCAGATTTCAGAAACTATAGGCTTTTGTTGCTTTGTAAAAGGACCTCAGGCCATTTCAGATCAGTAGCTAAGCTTCTACTGTCTATGCTATGAAGCTCGCTCAGGCTCGTCCCCCAAAATTATGGGTGTGGCCTCGCAGCTTAGCGCTCAAAGAGGCTGAAAAGCCTCTGATCTCAGGAACTACACGCTTTTGTTAAATTCTTTGTGTAATTTTTTTAGATAATCTCGATTATTTTACCTTGGTATGCCGCTTTTGAAGACTGGAGCTGCCGTTCTTGAGATATAGTTGGAACACACACACACACACACACACAGACAAAACGACTACCATAACCCCTGCTGCGCATGTGCACCAAGGGTTAATAATGTAGCGGATGGGCTGTAACTAGAGTAACTAAGCTATAAATGGCACAGAAATAAGCGCCCAATATTAATGCATGCATCTATAGCTATTCTAACTGTAGGAAACAGTTTAGCTAATGCTTATTGCACGTAATAAGAAGCGCTTAGCTTTCCTTCTTCCACAAATTTCATTGCAAATTTATTATACACAATGTACAATACATTCATTCATTATTATGCACAGATTAACAGCTCCTGGCATAGCTTAGCAATTCTGCAACACTGTGGGCCATTTTCTGATCATCTGGAAGAGATTTTTTTCTGCTAGGGCTATGCATATTTAATATGCAAGATTATAATGAGATGCACAGCAGCAGCTGCATCATGTACTTATCAGAATAATTTATCAATGAACATGGCAACGCATCCTGTGTACTAACGGGAGAGAAGCTAGCCATGGCTGACATAGCTGTATTGTAGCTGTAGCCCCACCCGTAAAATCACATTTGCAGCTCGCCAAGGTGTGCCCCTCCCTATTGTGCAAAAAAAAATATTTTGCGCGCGCGTCGCGAATTACACTACAATCACCGATTACTACAAATAAAGTTTTACTACATCTGGTCGGTTTTCCAAAATTGGGTCACATAATTATATTTGAATGTTTTTGTATTGCTTAACTATTTTTGAATAATTAGATGTTCAGCTATATACGCTACAAAAAAGTTTTTAGTAAAATCAACCTAAAAAATACAGTTAAATTTCTTGCAACAGATTTAAATGTCGTTTTAATGGCATTTTAAAAGCAGTTATTTTAGAAAAGGAATGGCATGGATTGTCCATTAGCGCAATACAAATATTCACGCTAATAACTCTGCAAAAACTGAGCGCTTAGCACTAAAAGGCTTCTTAAGCTACTATTTAGCTCTTTCTCTTTCTAATGAGCCCAAAAAAATGGCCTAAAACCATCGCTAAAGTAACAAACACAAATATGCCAAACCTCCAATTTTCTCCATCTTCTTCTTATTCTTCTTCTTTTTCTATCTTGGCTCAACTTTTCTCAGAGACTATTCACTTTTAGAAGCTGATTCTTAAACGAACGAACTTGGTTTCAGTCGCTTTTGCCATCGGCTTTTAGTGCCTTTCATTGAGTAGCTAGATACAAGGCGAAAAACGCCTCCTCCATATGGCCGCCATTAATTTCTACACTCATGCATAATTCATTAGCTTCTAGAAGATTCGAATTGACGACCCTTTCAACACACAAAAGTGAACGTTATTTGGAATTAAATGCACTGAAGTTGCCTGGAACTATTTTGTGATACCGGTACCTCGTTGCTCTTCTTAAGAGATGAATCAGGACTTTGATTATCATAACATATAGAAAGGCAAGTATATCTTATGATACAGCTCCTGCCTCCAAATGACTGAGATATGTTTCACTTCAGTATCAAGCAGGCTACACAACTTCCCAGCTCAGCAGCCCACTGCTGGCTCAGTGAAGCTAGCTACACACACCAACTCAAATGTAATTTGTAGAATTATGGAAAAATGAGAACGAACAAGTAAAAAAAACATTGGAAATGTAATNNNATGTTTTTGGGCTCATTAGAAAGAGAAAGAGCTAAATAGTAGCTTTAGAAGCCTTTTAGTGCTAAGCGCTCAGTTTTTGCAGAGTTATTCGCGTGAATATTTGTATTGCGCTAATGGGCCATCCGTGCCATTCCTGTGTACCCAGTACTACCGTACTGGGAATTAGAAAAACAAAAAAAGGTGTAGCTACTAAAAATTAGAAATTTAATTTAGCGGATGACTTCATTTATTCCAAAAGAATTCAGCGTATAATCGGTTAAATCATGTGACATTTACTTTGAGCATCCGTAGAGCTCACGTGCACTTTGTTTATCGCGCTGCTGACCCAGTGACCAACAGCCTTTGGTACACTGGTCCCCCCTTTCGGGCCATGCCATATACAGGCATGTAGGCTGAGGTAAGTCTGTTTGATAGGAGTTGGAGGTGTACTAAGTGCCTTAGTGAGTTGTCTATGTGGCCTACTTATAGTAGATTCTTCTTCACTAGTGCCATTGACATTCCTTTGGAGTAGCCAATCCTCTTCAGCCCTCCTTCAAACAAGAGAGTGTCAAAGGGTAACTCATTCTGACATCTGGGTCTTTATGATTCCTTGAGTCCAGGCTCAGTTTAATCTAAACTGCCAGTTCCTTGTGTAGTTTGAAAGGGTGGTAAACCATTTCCTGTTTGGGTTGAATGTTCACAATGTCACTAGCATCTCTCCACTCATCATGTTCACTTCCATAGCCATCATAATGTATCTTCACTTTGTCATCACTCTGCTCCAAAACTGTTATGCTGTACAGTTTATCTTGGGGGGTTGTCTTTGATCTAGTATAGATCGGGATCGGGTAGGAGCAACTACCCAACTCACATTTGTGCTTGTGAATCTAGCATATTAATACTGACATTGATCCTTATATAGTAACTAAGTGTATCCTGCCAGGAGACAAACTACAATGTACCTTTGCTGTGCTTGTGCCTTGTTCATGTAATCCTGGTGGTCCGAACTTAGTTTAACTATTTCCTTAGTCCAGTATAATATAGTGGTTATGAGTACATAGTTTGTAATGGTTAATAGCTTATATTGAATTCGGTACATGTGGAGTACCTTCTTAGCCCCTGTGGCCACATAGTTTGGAACTGTTAGGTAAAAACACACCAGTATGTTTATCTTGATGTGTATAGTGAGCTGAGTGTGTTGGTTG
Source organism: Tethya wilhelma (assembly GCA_964030475.1). NCBI lineage: Eukaryota > Metazoa > Porifera > Demospongiae > Tethyida > Tethyidae > Tethya > Tethya wilhelma. The sequence continues at coordinate 177,016 of CAXIPT010000002.1, forward strand.
GACCTGTCCACCTGGTTTTAGTACCATCATGCATTATGTAACAGATTCATGAAACCAAGCATACACAAGCTATCACCAGTGGATCACAGTTACATCCATTGGTTTTCAACTAGTTCCATTCCTTAAGTAGCTATACTTCTGTAGAGTTGTATGCATACTCAGTTAGTGTTCATAGTGTGTTAGGATCAAACTTCTTTTGTTGAAATATGTGAGGCTCCAAGGGAAAACCGGATGTTTGAGAAATTATTGTTTTTAGAGTAAAATGTGGAATTAGTTTATTTTGCACTGTTGCGCAAAATATTTTTTACTGCACGGACGTATTGTGCTACATCTCAGCATGCTTCACGCAAAATTTGAGGGGTGGAGCTGCTTTTGTTGCAGAGATATAGACCGTATTGTTAGCCCTGTTAATTTTTATTTTGTTGCTAACACGGAGAACTGTTGCTATGCTGTGCAACAGACCGTAGTGAATATTAATGAGCTAGGCAGCTGCCACAAAAATGAATTGTTTATCAATGTTGTCAGTGCTCTATAAGCTGACTGATCTCAGAATTTTGCTACAGCACACGGGCAGAAAAGTAAGCTAAAGCTTTATACGTTCTTGTCTAATCCAAGCGCTTACATACAGTAGCTTTCTACTCGTAAGTATTGCCTCTCCCTGTACTGCGATGGCGTACAGGTTATTTTGAGGCTTATTTTAGTTCTTGGAACTTACTATACCTAGAATCTATCTCCCTGCTAGCAAGCGCTTACCTCCTTGAGTCCAGTAGTCGTCTCCTGGGTCTTTTTTTCCTAGCTACTCGCTTCTCACTAAATAATTTTAGTCCCCACGTGGCTGGCTGTGGTAATTATCAGCATGTACTGTACATGATCTAATTAAGATACGGAGAGTATACAGACCGCCCATAGTTTACATAGCAACAGGTTTACAACTGTTTTACCAGGAAGCCACGAGTGGAGGCAGGGCTGCTTGCAAGAGCTATATCTGGAAAACTACAACAGCAATGCGCACCAAATTTTGATATGCGCTTCCTAGATAGGCCTAGATACACATGGAATAGCTAACTCGAAATTCGCGGAAATTCCAAAACGTCCGGTTTTCGCTTGGAGCCTCACATATGTGTACATTCTTTTGCTATTCATAGAAAACATCATCAAGATAATGATATGCAAAAATGCATGTTCAAGTACAAGGTAATGCTTGTAGAATTACCACATAGAGTAATTTAAGCTTGCTGATTGAGATCATTTGGACCAGTGCTCAGTAATGGTTCATGGTGAGAATTAGTACTAAAGTCACCATGCTCAGGACTATTGGAAAAGGGTGACAAATTCTTGTACTTGCCACCTTTGAGAATTAAAGAAAGGCACAATTAGCAGATTCAGTTCGAATGTCCTTTTTTGAGCCAAATGTCTTGATATGTAAAGAAGTTAGTCTTTTTCACTGACTATCGACTTAGAAAATTTTCTGTGATTAAAAAATACAAAGGCAAAACAAATCCTTTTTTTTTCAAAAGTGTCCTTTTTTGTTTCAATAACTTTTCTAAGTCCAGTTACTCAAAAAGACAAAGTTCTTTTTCTCTTCCATGAGAAAACTTTGTTTTTCATTAAAAATTTATTTTACATCTAGAGAATGTTTAGTTTTAAAAAAACTAAATTGTCAAAAATGTGTAGGCAATGTAAACTATTTTGTCAAAAGTGTACTTTTTGATCTTAGAAAATTTTATAACTCTATAGTCACTCAAAAAGACTAAGTTCTTTTTCTGTATCGTGGAAAACTTTGTTTTTCAATTCTTGATGTTTATTACATCGAGAGAATGTTCCGAAAAAAGTAAATTTTTAACACTTAGCGGACGATTGTCACGAATTCGTGACAATAATTTATTCACAATTACTACGCGTAGAGACGATTGTCACATATCCGTGACAAATGCGAGCACTGGAATAAATACGAAGTGGCTATTCGTCCGGTAACCGTAAAGCTACGGCATACCTATCCGTCCGGCAGTGAGCACTGCGCATGCGCAACGTAAGACCTTCGACCTTTGCCAATATGCAAATGCAATAGGATTCACTTTGATAATATTATTATTCAAGACCTGTCAGCTTGCTGGCTGAACGTTTTCGATGACAGTATGGTATTGCATGATGATGAGCACAATACTAATGTGCTGAGTTATATGAAAACAACAAAAATAAAAAAGGGGGAGAAATAAAACTTCAGCTTGTATGACAGTTGTCTAGCTTGTCGAGGCACGACATTGACGGCAAAACCACTCTCTAACTTTGGGGCATGATTTAATACAGGCACATTGGAAATGACACCACACTAGACAAGAGTCACATTTGATAGAATCTTCAGTTTCATCATGTATTTGCTTGGCACATATCCCACAGTACCACGTAAGATTTTTCCGTAGCACATCCACAACATTTGTAAGTGCACACCATGCATCTGTTGAGAAGTATTTTCTAATACTCTGAATGCACACATCATCTTCTATGCAAGCTGAAGGAATTCTTTCTGGCCTGATTTCCACATCTTCTTCCACAAGGCGTTTGTGTGCCAAAGCAGCCTCTTTTACATGGCGATCAAGGAACCAAGATAGCATAACTAGGGAAGCAAAGATAGAATGTAAAGAACAAAATCCAAGCAACTGTACACACCAACCTTCTTCCCTATTTTTAGTAGTTTTCTTCAGAAAGGCAACTGGCTTCCGAATCTGTTCTCCTTTGAATTTTTTGCACCTTGGCAAACCAATCACAGTCTTTTCAGCTCCTTTGGGTCGTCCTCGTTTCTTAATGACAGGAGGAGGTCTGAGAACCCCCAAGTCTAAGTTAACAATTCTAATTAGAGCACATGTTTGCATATCAAACTTGTTTCACATACCTACAGTTGTAGACTGATTACTCTCCTGTACACTATCCTTTTGAGATCCTTGACTAGGGGCCTGATCATCCTCTACTATAATGGTGAGACATGCACCGAATCACCTTAACTACTGTATGCTTGGAATAGATATACCTATATCTTCCTGAAGAGATGACACACTATCAGGGAGTGCTTTATTTGGTGCTGAGGTATTCTGAGATGGGCTAGGATGATGTTCTGCAGTACTGTTGGGGCAGTCACCTAAATGAAGAGGTCAGTAGATAATAATTACATGACTTCTATATTAACAATTTTGCATTATAATAATAGTATACATGCCTGCGTGGACTCAAGTGTCAGTTTTGTTACAGAAAAAAGTGAGCAATTTCATGTACCTTCATCAATTACATCAATCAGAACTTCCTTTCCGTTCCTCCAAGCATCCCTTAGTGTCTTCAACACATATCGTTGTCTAAACTGAGCCATCCCCCCTTCGGATGCCAGGGATCCTATTTCCTGAGACACTTTTATTGCTTTGTGAAACTTCTGGTGTTGTGACAAAGCAGTTGATCGATCTCCTCGGACCTCAATTGTAGTCACCTGCACAAGTTCATGTAAATGTCAGCACAGAAAAGTTTACAAGCCATTCTATGTACACATCATGCTTTTGAACACAAAATGTACTAAAACACACATGGAAGACATATTTTACAATTAATTAGTAGTGTAAACATACCCCACTTGATGAAGCACACTGAGCACCTTCCCTCTTTGTGGAGTACTTCTTCTGCATATATGTTCTTGTCCATCTTTCATCTAGGTTATTACTACTGAAGAGTGGCATCTTCCAGTGATCTCGAACAGCGAACATGTGCCTACATGGCAAGTGCATGCTATTCCAAAATGTACACTGGCAACTGTCTACGGTCACATTCAATTGCCCATTTGAGGAAAAAATTTCACAGTGAACTCCATTGTCTTTCTCAATTTTTACCTTAGAGCGTAGTGCTAATTGCTTGTGAACGTATGTGGTGGCGTAAGGAGTGAGAAGCTCAGCATACTTCACTTCGGGTGATTCAGGTGGAAATGCTAACATAGACTTTTTCGCCATAGCCATCAATGTGGAGTGGTCTCGCTCATTACGAAGGCATGCCAAAACTATGAAGAACTGATCAAAAAAGACTGTGAGACTGGCATACTTTGTGCAAACACTCTTGATTTTTGCGTTAATGCTCTCCAGGCGATTGTTGGTGCGTTCTCCAACAATGAAATTTGCTCCCTTAAAGCATTCCACCCACTCATGGCGAATTGGATGCCAGTTGGTGTCATAATAAGCAATCACTGATTTCAGGCCAGACATTTTAAGGTCCTTGTAGTTGTCCTCATACTGCTGTGGGGATGATGAGTATGCGATGGCTGTTAATAGCTCGAGAGCATTATCTCGCTCCCCTGGGAGCAAGCCAAGCTTTTCACATGATACTTCTCGTTTGAGAGAACGCAGTGTATGGAAAGGACAAATAATGAGTGATGCAGAAGAAAATTCTTTTTTGAAGACAGTTCGTTCGGTGAAGTCTTTATCGGACACAACAACTCTAGTTTGTGGCCATTTAGGATTGTGTGTTTTGAATACTTGTACCATTTTAGTGATTGCCTCCTCTGTCTCCAGAGCGGTCAAGAAAGTGGCGACAATTTCACTCTGACCATTACTGTCAACAACCAACATAAGGTACAATGGCATTCTTAGTTCATTTAGCTTATACGTCGCATCAACCATAAGCACTTCAGGATATGCATCAAAATTATACTTCATCTGCTGGTCTTGAAAGAAGATACCAGTGAAGGTTTTATCGTCCTCAGTGAATACTTCAACAGTTGAGCCTGCATAAGTTAACATGACAACTTCATTTAATTGGTATGCTAGTCCTAACTATACACTATAACTTTACAGTGCAATACTTTAAATTAGCAGCATAAGTAACATACATTGTACCTTCCATAGCTTTTAGTTTGGACACAACAGTAGAAATGTCATTCCTATCCTTCTTTGACTGCAAATCAGTTTGAAGATTGCTGATGTCCTTCAACGTGACCACCTTTTGGGTACAGTCACTAATGTGCTGCTGAAGTAGCTTTTTGTTCACTTTGAGTTTGAGTAATCCCTGAAAATTTTCCTTCTCTTCCACATCAAGCACAGGGAAAAATATTGCTTTTACAACTGTTGTGAATGGCACATTGTTTGTTGTGTTTTTGTATGCATTTGTTGTGAANATGTGTTGTACCGTGCTTGTACTTGAGATTGAACCTATTACACATTAGCATTATTCATTTTGTTTAAACAACAACAATAATAATAATGTAGCTGGGATATTTAACTAGAATGACAGCCCATGCATATCAGTGGTGTAGCTATAGCTAGAGCAGCTATTAGAGTCAAACTACAAATGTTAAAATGTAGCTATATAATTATACAGTGGTACACTTACCACTTCCTGAAGCAGCAGCCATGATAACAACAGCAAGCAATTTGTGGTAAAAACCCCTTGTCTCAAGTACCTTTCACTGAGTTTGCATAGTAACCGCACAGCAGCTGCAAGCTGCTAAACGCGCGCGCTTTTTTTTAAAGGAAACCGGAAGTTCGTCGGAGTGGACGCGCTAATGATATTAATTTATTCAGTTGCCAATCCCGGGTGTGTAATATATTATCTATGTTTTAGGGCACTTGCGCGAGGATACACTCATTGGGCTTCTGGGAGATTACAACAAATGGAAGTGAATGTGTCGCACCCAGCTTACTGTAATGTTCGCTGTCAGATGAAGCAGCAGGGTTTGTACACTGTGTACATGCTTTGGGGAGAGAAGGAGAACTAGCAACCATTTGCTCAGCTACTTGTGAATGTACTGCAGGGTATGTTCATCATTTTTTTTAAATATAATTATACATCACACACATGTACACTCTCACACAATCATTGAATTTAATCAAAATTTTTGTGCTTACATGCATCTGGCCTATTGTCACACATGTTTGTTTACTAGTATTTCCTATGATGGGTAAATGAAACAAAATACATGATTGTTTTGAACTTTTCATGCACTTTGGTCATTTCTATGCATGATCATTCTATCATTCTATTTAATACCCACCTGCTAACCGTACACTCAAGTTTATTAGTACTTACTTGCTTTTGTCTTCTTCTTGAGATTTCTCTTGGCTTACTTCTTCTTTTGTAGTACTTGGAAGAAAATTTTAGCGAGGCTTCTTTATAGGTAATTACTTGCTTGTTATCTTCTTCTTGAGTAGCTTTTGGCTTTCTTCTTTCTCTGCAGGACTTGGAAAAAATTTTTAAGGGGCGCTTCATCAGTATTCAAATATTCTACTACAAACTAGTTTCACTACAATGTGCAACATGAATAATTATGACACAGAGAGTATATGGAGTGATTGTAGTACACCATAGCAATTAACATATTCATTGACATTTTTTGCATAGTAACTGTAAAGGTTATATCTAACCTAGCCGAATCAAATTTTGTTTTCCGCATCTACTTATGACGTAATTGTAAAAAAAATAATAATCGTGATTTTTACCGGCGAATACATCTGGTCTGTTTTCCAAAATTGGGTCACATATTTTGCCTTGAAAACATTTTCTAGCACAAAAAAAAACATTTTTTTAACACTTACCGGACGATTTAAATTATTCAACAATTTACGTAATTACGTAACACGCGTGAGCGTCATATGATTGCCAGATACGGCTTCATTTTGCCTCGTGTGAAGAAAAAAAGCAAGCAATGATCAAAGAGTTTTGCTCGACGTTGCTTGGTACCCAGCGTCTTACTCTGGAAACAAGTAAGTTCATAGTATCTTTTAGTCGCTTTAGTTATGTAGCGCTTGTATTCTTACTAATTTTCTAGGCGTTGATATTGTGCAAACAATTTTCACATCGCGCGCTCTGGTTATAACTTGACCGAACTTTGAAAATACTGGCTATGGAACTTGCAACAACATTAAAAAGATAAGTTTGTTAGCTGTAAATAGTGTATACATACAAGTATATAATATTCAAGATGACAGTTTACTGCCTGAATTGGCGATGGCTGTGGTAATCCTCAAAGCATTTAGAGGGACAAAGTGCTGGTTGTTCAAGGCATGTACCACACACATACTGGGTGAGGTGACGGGTTCCTCCCTCATGCCTTTCACTGCACACCATACAGTCACGTCTCTTTTGTCCTTTCTGCAGGTAGTGCTGGACTGGATGGAGACGGTCGATGTTCAGCGATGCTCTTGGACCTGAACGCCTCTTTGGTTGTGGTGAACTCCTGATTGGCTTGGACAGTGCCAAGATCAACTCCCGTCTGAACCGAACGTGAGTCATTGGTTTCTTGCCCTTTTTTACTGCTTGCATCCTGTAGATAACGTAGCTGTTTATCACAACTACCTCTAGCGGCCAGAAAAAATCTTCCTCCACTATTTGATAGACTTGTGAAGAAAGCTGTAGTAGCCGGCTAGTTGGTCTAGCTTGTGCATGTTGAGATTGTAGTCTTGAATCATTTTAGGCTTTAGCTTTTCAATGCCTTTCCTGTGTGTGTGNTGTTCAGGTATCATGCCAGGTAGGAGGTTTCGCCTTAGTGTTCACCGCAAGAATGAGGAGAGAAAGCGATGGAAACCACACCTTACAGTTTCAATTCCACTATCATCCTTGCCAGCTGCAGACTCCCCTGAAAATTTCACTGTGTCTCTGCCTCTCTCGGCATACACAAAGAGTGACGCTCTAACAGTAAATGATCTTTGCTCCAAGCTAATGACATGTGGTGTACCTCATCCGTGGCATGTAACTGCTCATCAACCACTGACTTTGTGTAACATTAGGCTTTAATCCACTTCAGCTCTTGCCAATGTCAGATACACAATTGTCATTAATGAAGGCTTCCGTTGGACCCTCAGTGTGTTCAACAACAGTGTTCCCCCAGAATCTGATGTTCTTGCTTCTACTCCACTAGTGGTTAGGAACATCGAAACACTGCTGAGATTTCTTGACTCCTGTAAGCTGTGTCATGGGAACTCTGACCAACATTTAGTAGATGTGTGGCACTACAGAACTCAGACATCAAGCGGAGAAGGTTACTTTTTTTTTGTTTTAACATAATTGAATTTGTTTGAGTGACTTTTATTTTATCAATCAATACTAGATGGTGTAGGTGGGTATTTGGACAAAGTGACTCTTACTACACCAACAGTTAGACAATCCCAATGCTAGTTGTTGCTACCACCCAAGACACAAGCCTCTCGCTGCTCTAAATGTGTGACATATAGGACCACCCTTAGTGCTCACAGCAGAAGGTTGAAAGTGTCAGGCTCAGTAGAGAGTTCATCATGGTGTTCAACTTCAAGTCACACAAACTATAGGTAAGATATGTATGTATGTGCATCTACATGTGTCATTTCAGTCAGGATCCATTTAAAACTACATGTACCTACATATAATAATGTGTATATATATAGGTACCTCTCTAACTCAGACCTCATAAGCCGACTCAAGCATGTCCACCATGACCACCGACTGATTTCTAAACAGCTAGCCAGACTTAAGAGTCGACTCTCTGAGACTATAGAGAGGGATGGTGTTAACGTAGACCCTGAGATACACAGCTTGCTGCAGGAAACAGTGACTGAGAAAGGCACTGCACTGTTACAGGGACTACCTGACGACTCTTTCAAGTCTTTGTTCTGGAAGCAGCAAGCCGAAGCAGCTAAGAAGAGCGATTCCCGTGGTATGCGCTGGCATCCTCTGATGATTAGATGGTGCCTCTACCTGAGATACAAGTAATGTTGTCATAAAATTGTTTGTTTAAGCCATTAACCTACATACTTTCGTGTTTTGTAGATCTAGTGGTGCTTATGACCTTTTGAGAGAATCTGGATGTGTGAAGCTTCCTTCTGAGCGTACACTGAGGGATTATACTCACCACATACAAGCATCCACTGGTTTCTCTGATGAGGTGGATCGTATGTTGATGGAGGCGGTGAAGGTGAACACTTGCTTGCAGCGTGACAAGTGTGTGATATTACTTCTTGATGAGATGTACATCAAGCAACACCTTGTCTATGACAAGCATAGTCACAACCTAATCGGCTTTGTCAATCTTGGAGACATCACAGAGCATCTGGCGGAGTTTGAGAGATCACTACTGACAGAGGAAGACACCACAAGTCGTCCACTAGCCAAGACAATGTAAGTCTTCATGGTGCGAGGTCTCTTCAACAAACTTCAGTTTCCATATGCCCAGTTTGCTTTTGCATCAGTCACAGCAGGACAACTCTTTGAGCCATTCTGGGAGGCTGTTGAGAGACTTGAGAGATGTGGATTAATGGTGTGTTCAATATTTGCTTTTAATTGTACCGGAATAATATTTTATTGATTATGTTCATATTATAATACTTTTTCAGGTATTAGGAGCAACCATGGATGGTAGCTCTGTAAATCGTCTGATTAAGCTTTGCTGTGGGAAACCAGAGACAGGATCTGAGCTCTCGTATAAAACTACCAACCCATTCTCAACTGATAAGAGAGATTTCTTGTTCTTCTTTGACCCTCCCCATCTACTGAAAACTGCCCGAAACTGTTGGTTTTCTAAGGCTCGAATGCTTTGGGTAAGTGTATGCATACTTAATTTAATATGATGTAGTAAATTTTAATATGGATTTTTCTTTCAGTGTAATGTGTGGGGTCACCTGACAAAGCTCTATTTCCAAAATTGTGGAGTAGGTCTCTCGGCACTACCAAAGCTGAAATTTGAGCACATTTCATTGAATTCATTCTCAAAAATGAGAGTAGACTTGGCTACTCAAGTTAGTACAATTCTACAATGATTGTATCATGACCGCTAAAATATAAGTGTATTTACTCGTTCAATGTTTCAGGTCCTTAGTGAGACTGTCTCCAAGGGTCTGGACACCTTCATCGGAGAAGAGGCATCAGAAACATCAGAATTTGCACTGATGATGGACAAATTTTTTGATGCACTAAATGTCCACAATTACACCACGGCAAAACACTCAAGAAAGCCATTTCAGGAGCCCTACACATCTAAACTGGATCCAAGACTAAAAGTAATTTAAATTTTTGTGAAAGTAATCACAAAAAATTAGCAATAACTTAGCTCTGACTAAACATTTTTATACAGTGGCTTGAAGAAGAATTTTTGGGATATCTTGAGGATTCTGTCAAGAGCAGAGAAGGGTTTTCTGAATCTGAGAAAAAGAGAATGCTTCTGAGTAAGGAAACACGCGAGGGACTCAGAACCACAGGTAAGTGAACTTGCAATGACTTATGAAGCCTGAGACAAGCTTTATGAGTATATTGCTTAGGTACATGTTTTTCTTTCTTTTTTTGTTAAAAAAAGGAAAAAAAAAGATCACATAGCTATATAGTATTATGACAAGTATAATGTATACAAGTAAAAAAAAACATTGAAAATGTAATGAGACATAGGAATGGCCAAATCGTAAAAAAAAAGCAAACAAGACGGAATGGCTGTTTGAGTGTGTGCAGAATTCTTCCTGTGTGGGCTGCACGTAGTACTCTCTTCCAATGTTGAGTCCCTCATGTTGCCCATAGGAATAATTCTTTACACACTCAAATAGCCATTCCGTCTTGTTTGCTTTCTTTTTACGATTTGGCCATTCCTATGTCTCATTACATTTTCAATGTTTTTTTTACTTGTTTGTTCTCATTTTTTCATAATTCTATGAATTACATTTGAGCTCGAGTTTGTGTGTATATATACAGTAGTTACTTGAACTATATATATCAGCATGAATATTATAGCTTGTATAATCTACTGGTATGCTATCAGTAAAGTGAAGCATCTCAGCTGGAGAGTATCTAACAAAATTTACTAGCTTTACTTATCTTCTTATAATGACAACATAATAAGTGTAACATTAAAGTAGCCTATTCACCTCGAAGACTGAAAGATTACAGAGAGCTTAGCACAACCAGAAATCTTCAGGTAAAGCAAGCAGGCAGCAAATATTCAGATTCCAAATAATGCATACTTATATCTGGAAAAGGGTCGTCACTTTGAAATGTTCAAGTAGCTAATGAATTATGCATGAGTGTAGAAATGAATGGCTGCCATACCGAGAAGGCGCTTTTCGCCGTGTATCTAGCCACCCAACGAGAGACACAGAAAAGCGATACCAAAAGCACATGAAGACAAAGATACCAAGTTTATTTGTTCAAGAATCAGCTTTTGAAAGTGAACAGTCTTTGAGAAAAGTTGAGCCATGATAGAAGAAGAAGAAGAAGAAGAAGAAGATGGAGAAATTTGTAGGTTTGGCATATTTTAGTTTGGTACTTTAGTGATGGTTTTAGGCCATGTTTTTGGGCTTGTTGGAAAGAGAATGAGCTTAATAGTAGCTTGAGAAGCCTTTTAGTGGCAAGCGCTCAGTTTTTGCAGAGTTATTCGTGTGAATATTTGTATTACGCTAATGGGCCATCCGTGCCATTCCTATGTACCCAGTACTACAGTGGAATTGAAACTGTAAGGTGTGGTTTCCATCGCTTTCTCTCCTCATTCTTGCGGTGAACACTAAGGCGAAACCTCCTACCTGGCATGATACCTGAACACAAATAATATTGTTACTATCATCATTGCAATACACAACCCCTCTATAGTAACAGACAGCACACCTACAAACCACAGCATTGCTACTAAACTATGCAACAAGGACAAGTGGGCATGCACATTATCTGTACATTTACTGTACTGTTGATAATGCTGTCTCATTAATGTCTCCCTCATGCAAAACTTCATTGTTTTGGGATACTAAAATGGAAAAAAAATTTTTAAAAACTTGATGGACTGAACAGATAGACCCCCCACAAAAAATCATACTTTCATAGCAACTGTTACCAGGTATAATGGAGCATTAACTTGCTTTTCTTAAGTACTGTAAAATACTGCTTCATGAAAGTCTAGCTCATGCAAAACTTCAGTATAGTGAGGTACTAAAAGCACTAAGTAAATGATGAATGCTCAACAGACTGAGCAGATAGACCCCCACAAAAAATTTTACTACCGTAGCAACGCTAATTTCTGTTCAACAAAACGGCATTTATCTTCCAAGTATGGTAAGCACAAGGGTTTATACAAGCTAGTATTGTGTATCACTGTACCTGTTTAGCTCCTACTATGTTTGTGGTCGACAAAACACACTACTCTTGTCTCAAGTGGCTCACTTTACCACATGGCCGTTTCCTTTGGCTTCTGCTCTACTCACTTCCTAATCTAATTAAAAAATGCGCCGGAGTGGCCGCAGCCTTATGTATGGCAGCATAGGCGCTAATGATATTAATTTATTCGGTTGCCAATCCCGGGTGTGTAATATATTATCTATGCCTAAAAGCACCCTGGTCACAATAATGGCCCAAATGTCCAGCAAGGTAAGTATATACCAAACTTACAGTAGGAATATACAATGAAGGGGAAAAAATGCAGCAAGTAAACAAATATTAGCGTAACTGAAGTGAGACATTTTAATGTTTACCTGAGGTCACAAGAAGAATATGAATACCAACGTTATTACATGTGGCTTCAGAGACCAGTTTCCATTCTGTAAGAGGAGGAGATGGTGGCCCTGGTCGAGCAACTTGTTGTCCAGCTTCAGCAAGACAGATGTATGATCCATCCACATCAACCACAGGGATGACATCATGTTTGACTTGCTGTATTCTATAAACAGGCAGGGTACACAGCTCATACTTGTAGTGTATGTAACTAGACACACTCTACAATAAATATTGCATGCGTACCTGTCAATTACTTGCTGCTTTCTCCAAGACCTTGGCAAATTGATGCCTCTTCACTACAGCCACCAACGTAGCTGAGACACAGTGTGCTTATCGAAAGGCTTGGGGAGGTCAGCTTCAGGTATATCAGCAGGAGATAGTGTTATCTGCACTTCTTTTGCTGCCATTCCATAGATTATCAAACTTCAGTCACTTCTAACTCAAGAACGCTAGGTTGGATTTGAACGCTTCAACTTGCAACGTGTTGATCTATGCCTCTAGTTTTATGTTAGGGTCGTTTAACTGATTACCTTTGGTAGACACTAAATCGCGTCATCCGCGTGGATGTTTCAAACCGCGGTTGACGCAAAATTGCGTCAAGGCAGCACTAGCGACTATTTTGCAAGCAAAGATATTAGCCCTGAACTTTAAACTTTATATACGAATAGGTAAGGGACAACTCTACTAAAATATCAAGTCAGACTTAGAACTGCTGGTAAGGCGTAGCGCTACTTGTCGTTGGGAGACGATCTTTGCGATCACCATGGTCGACTTTAGATCGACGTTTTTTTTACAACCCTTCAAAGGGATAAGCTTGAAACTTGCTACGTAGGTGCAAGGATAGTTAGGCTATATAGCCATAGCATCGCTTTTGTAAGTGTTGCTGACTAGCTGGAAGAAAAGCTTTATACGCGCAACTATATTCTAGCGTATTTGACCCTCCAGTATGTTAGGCTTTTATTACTAGCAAAAGCTTCACTAAGCAACAAGGCCTGGAGTATAGTAAGCTTGATTGTTGCTTAGCTTCATCATATAAAATGCTTTACCTTAATAGTTAATTTTTCAACACTTGGAACATTATTTTGAGGTAAAAAACATTGTTTGTAGTAAAAAAAAGTTTTCTCACAGTACAGATAAAGAAATTAGTCTTTTTGACTGACTATCAACTTAGAAAATTTTCTGTTACTAAAAAATACACTTTTGACAAAAAACGTTTATTTTCACTTCAAAACATTTTCTAGCACAAAACAAACACTTTTGTGAACAAGTAAAAAAAACATTGGAAATGTAATGAGACATAGGAATGGCCAAATCGTAAAAAGAAGGCAAACAAGATGGAATGGCTGTTTGAGTGTAAAGAATTATTCCTATGGGCAACATGAGGGACTCAACATGGAAAGAGAGTACTACATGCAGCCCACACAGGAATGATTCTGCACACACTCAAACAGCTTGTTTGCCCTCTATTTATGATTTGGCCATTCCTATGTCTCATTACATTTCCAATGTATTTTTACTTGTATCAGCAGGAGTTAGTGTTATCTGCACTTCTTCTGCTGCCATTCCATAGATTATCAAACTTTAGTCACTTCTAACTCAAGAACGCTACGTTGGATTTGAACGCTTCAACTTGCAACGTGTTGATCTATGCCTCTAGTTTTACGTTAGGGTTGTTTAACTGATTACCTGTGGTTGACGCTAAATCGCGTCATCCGCGTGGGTGTTTTAAACCGCAGTTGACGCAAAATCGCATCAAGGCAGCACTAGCAACTATTTTGCAAGCAAAGATATTAGCCCTGAACTTTAAACTTTATATACGAATAGGTAAGGGACTGCTCTACTAAATATCAAGTCAGACTTAGGACTGCTAGTAAGGCGTAGCGCTACTCGTCGTTGGGAGAGTAACGGTCACGATCTTTGCGATCACAATGGTCGACTTTAGATGGACGTTTTTTCTACAACCCTTCAGAGAATAAGCTTAAAACTTGCTACGTAGGTGCAGGGATAGTTTGGCTATATAGCCATAGCATCGCTTTTGTAAGTGTTGCTGATTAACTGGAAATAAAGGTTTATACGCGCGACTATATTCTAGCGTATTTGACCCTCCAGTATGTTAGGCTTTTATTACCAGCAAAAGCTTCACTAAGCAACAAGACCTGGAGTATAGTAAGCTTGATTGTTGCTTAGCTGCATCATATAAAAAGCTTTGCCTAATCTTTTGTGAATAGTTAATTTTTCAACACTTGGAACATTATCTTGAGGTAAATAACATTGTTTGTTGTTAACAAAGTTTTCTCACAGTACAGATAAAGAAATTAGTCTTTTCACTGACTATCGACTTAGAAAATTTTCTGTAACTAAAAAATACATTTTTGAAAAAGAACCGTTTATTTTGCCTTTAAAGCATTTTTTAGCACAAAAGAAACACTTTTGTGAATAGTTACTTTTTCATCACTTGGAACATTATCTTGAGATGAAAAACATTGTGATAAACAAAGTTTTCTCACAGTACAGATAAAGAACTTAGTTTTTTTGACTGACTATCGACTTAGATAATTTTCTGTAACTAAAAAATACTTTTCACAAAAAACGTTTTTTTTCCCTTTGAAACATTTTCTAGCACAAACAAACACTTGTGAACAGTTACTTTTTTTTCAACACTTGGAACATTATCTTATCTTTTTCTTCTTCTTCTTCTTCTTCTTCTTCTTCTTCTATGTTATTTCAGCGTATCTCAAAGACTTTTCACTTTCAGAAGCTGATTTCATAAATGAACAAACTTGGTACCATTGTCTTCACATGCTTTTGGTATTGTGTGCTCGAGTCTCCCGTTGAATGGCTAGGCGAAAAGCGCTTGTCCATATGGCAGCCATACATCATGCATAAATTCATAAGCTACTTGAAAAGTCAAATTGACGACCTTTTCCAGGTAGATAAGTGTGCATTATTTGGAATCCAAATATTTGCTGCCTGCCTGCTTACCTGAAGATTTCTGGTTGTGCTGGACTCTCTATAACCTTTCAGTCTTCAATATTTAGGAGGTGAATAGACTACTGTGTTATGTAGTATTCATTATAAGATGAACGAAGCAATTATATTTTGGTAGATACAGCTCAGCCTCCTGAGATTACTAGTCAGCCTGAGCATAGATTAGCTATAATATTCATGCAGATTTATATTATTATATTTTACAATTCAACTCCATAACATTCATACCTTTGTCAATTTCAGCTATCAATGAGCTCTTCCAGTAGTTTCATTTGACAGTGAAAATGAAAATTTGATGCCATACTTGCAACAGATGCTAACTCCGAAGTGACCAATGTTGCTTTTCTATACTTCTCATGTTGACTCATTTTTCGAGCTCCTTTATGACTACTTTCTGTCAAAATGAGACTAGATTCAGAACGTGATGAGGAGAACAGCCTTTGAGTGGATCGGTAATAAGATGCTGTCCACCGCTTATCACAAGTATCTTCTGAGTAGAGTGGTTGTTCTAATTTGTTCCGCAGTGCAAAGATATGCTGACATGGCAACAGCATTGACTTTCTGAAAATGCAATTACAGTCTGACAGTCCAACACACTTCTCTCCTTCTGAAGTTTGAACGAAGTATTGTCCATCAATGTCTTTGATCTCCTGCACCTTCGTGCTCAGTTCCATCTGTTTCAGTACAAATGGAGAAGCATACTTGATGTGAGCAACTTGCAATATTGTCCCTCTGGACTATCAGATGAAAACGGATGTACTTTCACTTTCTGGAACTGAACAGCAGCTTTGTGGTCTCTTTCTGTTCGTAATGCCGCTAAAATTATGAAGAACTTCGAAATGAACTCTTCTAATGTACTGTGACGATTGATAACTTGCTTGAGTTTGCCGTTTATGCTCTCGAGATGATTGTTGGTAGAAATAAGAAAGTTGCCAGAACACGACTTTAAACCTAGTACCCACTTGCTTCTAATAGAGTGCCAACTGTCTCTATAGTACTCTACCACTTCTTTTGGTGCATCTCTTCCCAGTTGGTCATAAAGGCAACTATACTCAGACTTGGTACATGCATAAGCCATTTTCTGAACAAGATCTAGACATAAAGTTCTTTGTCCACTTGTAATACCCATCTTTTCACAAGTGATATCTCTCGTCTAAAACTGCGCAACGCATGAAAAAGGCAAATTAACACAGAAGAATTAGGCATACACCGCTTCAACACATCTCGTTCTCCAATGTCTTTGTCTGCCATTAATACACGGATTCTATCGTAGCTTACGTTATGCTTTTTGAAAGCATCCATCATCCATGTCATGCTACTGGCATCTTCTGTCACCAGCAGACACACAGCTACAATTTCGCTTTGGCCATTCGAATCCTCACATAACATTAGGTAAGTTGGAAGTCCAAGTTCAAGGAGTTTATAAGTAGCATCAATACAAACGAACTCAGGATAAGCTTGGAACGTGTCTTTCATTAGCTGATCTTGGAAAAAAAGTCCCTTAAAGTTCTTTTCTTCATCTGAGTAGACTTCCACACTGGCACCTAAACACACACAAATATAATTATAGAGAAACTCTTATCAAAGACACAGTGGTGATAAGTAGTCTAAAAAATAACCATATTTATCCATTAAAGTTTGCACAGTAGCATCCAAATCATTTTTACTCTTTCCTTGCTTGTTAGCTGTCATAACCTTAGAGAGGTCCTTTAGCAAAATTACATTGCCAGTTTCTAGAGAGAGCTGCTGCTGAACCATCTATTTGTTAGCTTTCATCTCTAACAATGATGCAGCTTTTGCTTTGGTTTCTACAGTAAGCTTGCGTTGTTGAGGGAGGTGCTTGAAGAGTTCCTAATCAATACATAAGTACATGTATGTACCGTTGACATCAAAACTTCAGCAGACAAAAACACTGAACAGGTTTATAAACATTACCTGGGACAAATCGTGACAGTGCTCAAAACAGACACTTCGCACTACAAGTGCAGTTCCATTATCATCAACCCTTAGAGAGATGTGAGCTGGACAGTTCTGTTTAAGTCCTGCCATAGTATACAGTGGCGGATCCAGGGGGGGGAAGGGGGGGTCAGCTGCACCTCCCTTTTGCCTAGAAATTCAATTATTCATTGTGCTTTTATACGCAAAGTGACTTACTTTAGAATCTTGAATGACGCTTTATCACAGCTAAATAAACCTAAAAAGAGAATTTCTTGCACAAAAACAGCTAAGAAGACACTTGAGAGAGCTCAGCAGCTACGTAGCGCGAGTTCAGTTTTGCTCAAATTAAAAAATGGGTGGAGCTACTCACGTGGAATGGGTGTGGTTTACGTAAAATGGGTGTGGTTTTCAAAAATTTGCGGCGCGCTTTGCACGCAAATATTTCTGAACCCCCCATTGTAATTTTCTGAATCCGCCACTGGTATAATGTGTGATGTTGTGTAAATCAAACTCAGTCTTAGTAAACAAACTGGCTTACGATGTGTGCCTTGATCCTTTTCCCTTGAATTTAAATCTCTGTCCACCATGTATACAACACAGCTTAATCTCATAATATTTCAGCTCTGGCTTCAGGAATTTGTTGAGACGCTTCTTTGCTGCCTCCATCGTTCTAGAATCTCTCTTCCAAAATTGAACAAAGTGCGCTTTTTCATGAGCTTTTACTTTTGTATCCAATTCTTGAAATGTTGAGAATAGATCTCCACACAAAAGTTAATCTAATCGCTTCTCACGTCCACTACTCTACCTATCTCCATGATATTTGCACGTGGACGGTCTATCCCGGTTCTTAAAGGGTAAAATTTTCGAAACCAGTACCGGTACTAGAAATATTCGTCTTCGCGAACCGGTACCGGTACTCTAAGGGTTAAAATTACGCTACCGGTACCAGTACTCTAGCCACAGCGTTTGTGAATAGTTACTTTTCAACATTTGGAACATTATCTTGAGGTCAAAAACATTGTTTGTGATAAACAAAGTTTTCTCACAGTACAGGTAAAGAACTTAGTCTTTTTGACTGACTATCGACTTAGAAATTTTTCTGTGACTAAATAATACACTTTTGACAGAAATGTTAACACTTAGTGGACGGGTTAAATTATTGAACTTTGAACCCAAAATACGGGTACAAAATTTATACGCGTGCAAGCGTAAGTACAACTTCAGCATTTTTTTTTTTGGCCGGAAGCTTGCATCTGTGAACTTTGAACTAGCTGTGCAGACAGGTAAGGTATTGCCCTACTTAGATATGAGCTACTGACATAAACCTTGAAATAGGCGTGGCACTATAGGCTCATAAAGCGACAAAGGTCACGATCACGACCATCACTTTTAGTAGCTTGTTTTCTCCAGAGTCCTACAGAGCACAAGGTTAGTATTTTATATAATACTGCAGGGATAGATAGGCAATAAGGCTATACCATCGTTTTTGGGATTCAGTAAGGCTAGCTAGTTTTTTGCTCATAAGTCTGTCACGGTCGCGTTAAACGCGATCGCGATTTTCGGTTTTAGTTTCTCGTTTTCTCCATGGTCTTAGCTAGTAGAGGCTTAGTACTTGCTGTGTTATTGCAGCAATAGCTAGACTATATGACCATAGCATCGCTTTTGTAACTGTTCAACTAGCTGACAAAAAAGCCTAAGATGCTAAGCTTTGTATTATAATTATACGCGTCACGGAAACGTGACAATCGTCTTCCGGAAGTGATACGTAATTATAATTATGTCACAGATTTGTGACAATCGTCCTCTAAGTGTTAATTTTGCCTTAAAAAGATTTTTTAGCACAAAAGAAACACTTTTGTGAAATTGAAACACTTTTGTGAATAGTTACTTTTTTCAAAACTTGGAACATTATCTTAAGGCGAAAAACATTGTTTGTGATAAACAAAGTTTTGTCACAGTACAGATAAAGAACTTAGTCTTTTTGAATGAGTATTGACTTCGAAAATTTTCTGTGATAAAAAAATACACCTGACAAAAAACGGACTAAGATAAAATTACACTATTTTAAAAAAAATATATATTCGCCGGTAAAAATCACGATTATTGTTTCTTTTGCAATTACATCATAAGTAGATGCAGAAAACATCATTCGGCAAGGTTAGATATAGCCTTTAAAAACTGATTGCTCAATACAGTTACTTTGTAAAAATTTCAATGAATATGTTAATTGCTATGGTGTACTACAATCACTCCATATACTCTCTGTGTCATAATTATTCATGTTGCACATTGTAGTGAAACGAGTTTGTAGTAGAATATTTGAATACTGATGAAGCGCCCCTTAAAATTTTTTTTCAAGTCTTGCAAAGAAAGAATACCAAAAGCTAACTCAAGAAGAAGACAACAAGCAAGTAATTACCTATAAAGAAGCCTCGCTAAAAATTTCTTCCAAGTACTGCAAAAGAAGAAGAAAGCCAAGAGATAACTCAAGAAGAAGACAAAAAGCAAGTAATTATAAACTTGAGTGTAAGGTTAGCAGGTGGGTATTAAATAGAATGATCACGCTTAAAAATGACCAAAGTGCATTGAAAGTTCAAAACAATCATGTATTTGGTTTCATTTACCCATCATAGGAAATACTAGTAAACAAACATATGTGACAATAGGCCAGATGCATGTAAGCACAAAAATTTTGATAAAATTCAATGATTGTGTGTGTGTGAGAGAGTGTACATGTGTGTGATGTATATATTAAAAAAATGATGAACATACCCTGCAGTACATTCACAAGTAGCTGAGCAAATGGTTGCTAGTTCTCCTACTCTCCCCAAAGCATGTACACAGTGTACAAACCCTGCTTCATAGAAGGCTTCATCTGACAACGAACATGACAGTAAGCTGGGTGCGACACATTCACTTCCATTTGTTGTAATCTCCCAGAAGCCCAATGAGTGTATCCTTGTGCAAGTGCCCTAAAAGCACCCTGGTCACCATAATGGCCCAAATGTCCAGCAAGGTAAGTATATACCAAACTTACAGTAAGAATATACAATGAAGGGGAAAAAATGCAGCAAGTAAACAAATATTAGCCTAACTGAAGTGAGATATTTTAATGTTTACCTGAGGTCACAAGAGCAATATGAATACCAACGTCTTTACATGTGGCTTAAGAGACCTGTTTCCATTCTGTAAGAGGAGGAGATGGTGGCCCTGGTCGAGCAACTTGTTGTTCAGCTTCAGCAAGAGAGATGTATTTTTTTTGTATACATATGCATCAACCACAGGGATGACATCATGTTTGACTTGCTATATTCTGTAAACAGGCAGGGTACACAAAAGTATACGACTACAGCTCGTACTTGTAGTGTATGTAACTAGACACACTCTACAATAAATATTGCATGCGTCCCTGTCTATTACTTGCTGCTTTCTCCAAGACCTTGGCACATTGATGCCTCTACACAACAGCCACCAACGTAGCTGAGACACAGTGTGCTTATCGAAAGGCTCGGGGAGGTCAGCTTCAGGTATATCAGCAGGAGTTAGTTTTATCTTCACTTCTTTTGCTGCCATTCCATAGATTATCAAACTTCAGTCACTTCTAACTCAAGAACGCTAGGTTGGATTTGAACGCTTCAACTTGCAACGTGTTGATCTATGCCTCTAGTTTTATGTTAGGGTCGTTTAACTGATTACCTTTGGTAGACACTAAATCACGTCATCCGCGTGGGTGTTTCAAACCGCGGTTGACGCAAAATCACGTCAAGGCAGAACTAGCGACTATTTTGCAAGCAGAGATATTAGCCCTGAACTTCAAACTTTATATACGAATAGGTAAGGGACTACTCTACTAAAATATCAAGTCAGACTTAGAATTGCTAGTAAGGCGTGGCGCTACTTGTCGTTGGGAGACTAATGGTCACGATCTTTGCGATCACGATGGTCGACTTTAGATCAAAGTTTTTTCTACAACCCTTCAGAGGATAACCTTGAAACTTGCTACGTAGGTGCAGGGATAGTTAGGCTATATAGCCATAGCATCGCTTTTGTAAGCGTTGCTGACTAACTGGAAAAAAAGCTTTATATGCGAGACTATATTCTAGAGTATTTGACCCTCTTGTATGTTAGGCTTTTATTACCAGCAAAAGCTCCTCTAAGCAACAAGACCTGGAGTATAGCAAGCTTGATTGTTGCTTAGCTGCATCTTATAAAAAGCTTTGCCTAATCTTTTGTGAATATTTAATTTTTCAACTCTTGGAACATTATCTTGAGGTGATAAACTTTGTTTGTGATAAACAAAGTTTTCTCAAAGTACAGATAAAGAACTTAGTCTTTTTGATTGATTATCGACTTAGAAAATTTTTTGTGACTAAAAAATACACTTTTGACAAAAAACGTTTAGTTTGCATTGAATATATTTTTTAACACAAGAGAAACACTTTTGTTAAATTGAAACACTTTTGTGAATAGTTACTTTTTTTAAAAGTTGAAACATTAGCTTGAGGTGAAAAACATTGTTTGTTATAAACAAAGTTTTCTCATAGTACAGATAATGAACTTAGTCTTTTTGACTGATAATCGACTTAGAAAATTTTCTCTGACTAAAAAATACACTTTTCACAGAGAAAACTTTGTTTATCACAAAATATGTTTTTCATCTCAAGATAATGTTCCAAGTGTTGATAAAAGTAACTATTCAAAAAAGTGTTTCTTTTGTGCTAAAAAATGTTTTCAAGGAGAAATATACTTTTCTTGTCAAAATTGATTATTTTAGTCTCAAAAATTTTCTAAGTCGATAGTCAGTCAAAAAGACTAAGTTGATTATCTATACTGTGACAAAACTTTGTTTTTCCCCAGCAATGTTTTTTACATCAAGATAATGTTCCAAGTGTTGAAAAAGTAACTATTCACAAAAGTGTTTCTTTTGTGCTAGAAAATGTTTTCAAGGCAAAATAATGTTTTTTGTCAAAAGTGCATTTTTCAGTCACAAAAAATTTTCTAAGTCGATAGACAGTCAAAAAGACTAAGTTCTTTCTCTGTACTGTAACAAAATTTTGTTTATCACAATGGTATTCACCTCAAGATAATGTTCCAAGTGTTGAAAAAAGTGACTATTTATAAATGTGACCCAATTTTGGAAAACCGACCAGATGTAGTAAAACTTTATTTGTAGTAATCGGCGATTGTAGTGTAANACTAGGTAATGGTTGCATAAAAAAGAAAATCAATTTTTGTGCATTATGCTTGGTTTTCTCAGAGAGGGTCACAAATTTGTACTAGCATATGAATTGGCCTCCCTGTAGAGGGAGCCACGTCACTTATAATATGTGCACTGCTACAGGGAGGCCTCTTTAAAAATCCACGTCGTCCTGCTGCTGAGATAATCCGGCAGGTGAAGGTTGCTGCTGAGATGATCCGGCAGGTGATGGTTGCTGCTGAGATAATCTGGCAGGTGAACATGTACATTCTGGAGGTGGAGAGAAAGGGGGTGAGGAGGACAGTCGACTGCGAGCACTATGCCGCAACTTTGGAAGTGATGGAGACAGTGTGTATCCAGATAACTCATCTTCAGACTCAAATGTAGCAGTTTCAGAATCAACATAGGAATCCGAGTAAGGAGATTGCATACGACTAGAAGGATTGAAAATGAGAATCGTCTAGCTGGTGTGGAATTTCCAGAAGAACTGGGTGTTGTTGAACGTTGAAGCTTCTCAGATGAACTAGAAATCCGCTTCCGATAAGAGTCAGACTTAGCATCTTTCTTTTCGGCACGCAGAGTCCTGCATTCTCTTTCGCAGTCGCGAATCTCTTCAGTCAAGGTTTCACACAACTGATACTTCTTAGCAGTTTCAGCAACATATCTTCTCTTCTCCTTATATTTAATGGTTTCACTGAGTCGGTCCAAATCACTAGTAATATCTCATAGTCTCTCAGCCCTCACAACTTTGTTGGTGTAAACTTGCTTTGGAGGAGGTTCTCCATCACTTTCTGTACTTTGCTGAAACCGTTTTGATCTGGATCAACAGAATAGAAAAACGTTATATGAAAATCTTTAGTATACATGCAATATAATCCAACATTGTTCAACATCTACTAACCTTGACTTCCCCTTATATTGATGGCCAGATTCAAACACTTGCAGCTGTGCCATTTTGATCAACTCTGCCCGCCGATTCTTGTCACATAGTGTAGGTCTCGTTGACAAATTTCTGCCGCAGCAGCATTCATTGCAATCTGATGGCCTGTCAATGGACGTTTGTCCTTTTTATTGTACAATATCTTACTATTTGCAGGAACAGTGTCCACATTCAAAGAATTGAAACTTGTACTTGGACTTGATGAAGTCTTCAATAGTCTATAGAAACGTGTGTGTGTGTGTGTGTGTGTGTGTGTGTGTGTGTGTGTGTGTATGTGTGTGCATGTGAGCATAGCAATGCAGTGTACAAAACAGTAGTGAGATAAGTTAATTAAAATACCTGAGGTTGAGTCAAACAAAGAAAGCCACCAGGTGTGCTACCAATCCTCATCTGGCTAGCACCTTGATGTGAAGTAACTAGTGGAGGTTCTGTATATACATGTACCACGTCACTTGTAGTATCATGGGTATCCTTCAATAACGTTGGGGAAACACTGCCAGCTTGAACTCTGGGGTTCCCACCATTGGATGACTGCACACAAAAACAAGATTGATACTGAGCTACATGGCAGGCAAATAGTTTAGCTATCAAACATATATTGTATTTATTTATCATAGTTTTTAAATAGTTATTTAATAAATACCTTTAGAGATAAAATGTATGCTTGAATGATACTCTTGTCATCCACCTTGTCAGAGTCACCCAGATCAACAAAGATGCCTCCCCAGTCTTCATCCTTTTTCTTCAGGAAAATAGTCACACCCGCTGGAAGAACATCAGTAAAGGACTCTGTAATAGCTTGCTTGAGCTCTTTTACAAGCCCGCTTGACTTCACAACTCTGCTATGTTGTCCAAAATTCACTAGAACGGCGCTTTCATCAGCCATTTTTAAGAGCACGAGGTTCTAATCCATAAATCTATTAGTTTACGGAACATGTCTAATATCCCGAGCCTGGGACAAAAATAATCTCCGGGTTTGCCCCTCAATCTCTCCTCGTGTTCCCGTACAGGGGAGGTGGGGCATACCATTGATAGGCGCATTAGTTTTTTTGAGAGACTATGGATTTAGAAAATTTTCTAAGACAAAATAATACACTTTTTACAAAAAACGTTTATTTTGCCTAGAAAGAATTTTCTAGCACAAAATAAACACTTTTGTGAAATTTTACTTCTTCCACACATGGAACATTCTCTAAAGGTAAAGAACTTTGTTTGTGAAAAAGAAAGTTATCTGTGGGAAGAGATAAACAACTTAGTTTTCTTAAGAGACTATGGACTTAAAAAGAAAATTTTCTAAGACCGAAAAATTCACTTTTTACAAAAAACGTATATTTTCCCCAGAAAACATTTTCTGAAATTTTACACTAGGTACATACTCTAAAAGTTAAGAACTTCGTGAAAAAGAAAGTTATCTGTGAATAGAGAGATAGAACTTAGTTTTTTGAGAGACTATGGACTAAGAAAATTTTCTAAGACCAAAAATTACACTTTTAACAAAAAACGTCTATTTTACCTAGAAAACATTATACTCCAGTGAAATTTTTTTTACAACACCAGGAACATTCAAGAACTTTGTGAAGATGAAAGTTATCTGTCGGAAAAGATAAAGAACTTAGTTTTCTTGACAAAAAACATTTATTTTGCCTTGAAAACATTTTTTAGCACAAAAGAAACAATTTTGTAAATAGTTACTTTTTTCAACACTTGAAACATTATCTTGAGGTGAAAAACATTGTTTGTGATAAACAAAGTTTTCTCACAGTACAGATAAAGAACTTAGTCTTTTTGACTGACTATCGACTTAGAAAATTATAAAATACACTTGAGAAAAAAACGTTCATTTTGCCTTTAAAACATTTTCTAGCACAAAATAAACACTTTGGTGAATAGTTACTTTTTACAACACTTGGAACATTATTTTAAGGTGAAGAACATCATGATAAACGTTTTTTTTAAGTACAGATAAAGAACTTAGTGTTTTGACTGACTATCAACTTACAAAATTTTCTGTGACTAAAAACTACACTTTTGACAAAAAACGTTTATTTTGCCTTGAAAACATTTTTTAGAACAAAAGAAACACTTTGTGAATAGTTACTTTATTCAACACTTGGAACATTATCTTGAGGTGAAAAACATTGTGATAAACAAAGTTTTGTCACAGTACAGATAAAAAACTTAGTCTTTTTGACTGACTATCGACTTAGAAAATTTTCTGTGATTAAAAAATAAACTTTTGAACAAAAAAGTTTATTTTGCCTTTAAAGCAGTTTTTAGCACAAAAAAACACTTTGTGAATAGTTACTTTTCAACACTTGGAACATTATCTTGAGGTGAAAAACACTGTGATAAACAAAGTTTTCTCACAGTACAGATAAAGAAATTAGTCTTTTTGACTGATTATCGACTTCGAAAATTTTCTCTGACTAAAAAATACACTTTTGACCAAAAACGTTTAGTTTGTTTTGAAAACTTTTTTAACACATAAGAAACACTTGTGCAACGCTCTGGCTAGATTCTGGTTCGCAAAGACAAATAATCTTAGTACCGGTACCGGTAACAAAAATTAACACCAATAAAGTACCGGCAAGGCTAGAAATCCCTGTGCGGTTCTTAGCCAACTGACAGAAGCTAATCCAGTCACGTCAGGCAACGACAGTTCAATGTATACGTAAGCTATATAAATGGCCAGATGATCAGGCTGTTTTTCCAGCTAGGGTTGATTTCACTTATATAAATAACAACAATAAAATCATGTGACAATAAACTTTAATATTCGAACACAATCCTCTGGCATTAATGCTATCATAACATCAGTTATACTTTCAATTTACTTTTTAGAATAGAGAGACCTACAAAACCATTGTCTTCCTTTAGGCTGTGCTTTCAGACCTACACACCGAAAATGGTACCAAAGTAGGCACGCATCACAAATGATGGACAAGTCACTGTGAAGATCACGATAACAGGCATGGCAGGTCCAGACTAAACTTTTCATTTTGGTCTTGATAACACTGTAGAGGAGCAGCTATGCATCACTCGAAAAGTATCTACGAATCAAGCAGACATCTACATTCTCATCTAGAATTGAATCAGGAATTCTTTTTGGTTTGCACTCCACATGCTCTTCTTCTATCAGCAAGCTGCCGTCTATAGCATCTTTAGCCACTTCATTGTCCACTAAGCATGAGAGGAGAACTACATGAAACAATAGAATGCTGCAATTGCACACATATGTGACCCAATTTTGGAAAACCGACCAGATGTAGTAAAACTTTATTTGTAGTAATCGGCGATTGTAGTGTAATTCGCGACGCGCGCGCGAAATTAATTTTTTTGCACCAATGGGGAGGGGCACACCTTGGCGAGCTGCAGACGTAATTTTACGGGTGGGGCTGCTTCTATTGCTGAGATATAAGCGTTTGAATGCAGCTATGTCAGCCATGGCTAGCTTCTCTCCCGTTAGTACACGGGATGCATTGCCATGTTCATTAATTAATTATTCTGATAAGTACATGATGCAGCTGCTGCTGTGCATCTCATCATAATCTTGCATATTTAATGTGCAACAAAAAACAATGCATTGTTCATCAACTAAACACTTCTAGCAGAAAGAAATCTCTTCCAGATGATCAGCAGATGGCCCACAGTATTGCAGAATCGCTGGGCTATGCCAGAAGCTGTTTATCTGTGCATAATAATGAATGAATGTATTGTACATTGTGTATAATAAATTTGCAATGAAATTTGTGGGGGAGAGAAGGTAAGCGCTTCTTATTATGGGCAATAAGTATTAGCTAAACTGTTTGCTACAGTTAGAATAGCTATAGATGCATGCATTAATATTGGGCGCTTATTTCTGCGCCATTTATAGCTTAGTTACTCTAGTTACAGCCCACCCGCTACATTATTCTACTTAGTAGACTTATTTACCTTGTTGTTCAATCCTCCTGGAAGGCTCCCTGGTCTTCTGTGTCTTTAAAAAGGCTCATAAAGTAAGTTTTAACTAGCGCTTCAACTAACTTCATGCATATTCTGATACTACACCAAAATTGTACCACAAACATAACACGGATAGTATACAGAGTTTGTGTACTCACGCTTAGCAACGTATTCGCTCACGATTTTAGCGAGTAAAATTGGAATGAACGGTCGTTATTTTTGAGCTCATATCTCCAAAACTATAGCGCCTAGCCGCTTCAAATTTGGAAAATAGCTAGCTGATATGACGTAGATTACAATGCAAGCGCTATCTCAAAATTCGTATATTACTACATCTGGTCGGTTTTCCAAAATTCGGTCACATATGTATATACACAAGCAAAAGGCATTGTTGATCATACATGTACTGAGCAGTGAAGTTTAACCTTTCTCTTTCTCTATAGTGGGAAGTCAACTAAAGCTAACAGGTTTTTTTGAATGTAGATGGTCTCTTCTGTTACGCTTTGCTGGGAGACCGATGATTGTCAAATCACTACCTTTAGGTCTTCCCCTCTTCTTGATAGGTGGTGGGACCTTTAACCCTATATATATATAGGGTATATAACATATTCTAATTATTGCCTCCCACAATAGACATGTACATTACCTAAAGAGTATTCTGTTTGATGCTCCGATGAATCATTTTCTAGTCCAGTGGCAGTGGTGTCTATCAGCTCTGTTAAAATCACAAACAAAAAATATATATATATATATGTCACGTATATGACATTTTGGCATACACCGTGATTACCTGCTACATGTACACAAATTAACACACACACACACACACCTGTGCTATCTTCTCTACCTGTTTGGCTACATCCACCATTTAACTGAGTTTCCCCATTCGTAACTTGAACTTCAGTAAGTGTTTGCTCCAAAGATATGTTTCATTTCTGTTGCTTGCCTACAGGTCTGTCTTCTTCAAAGTCACTACTTGAATCCTCAGAATGTGTATAGTGTTAGTGATAAAATAAAAATTCTACTGAATACTTACATGTGTACAATTTAACTCCATAACATTCATACCTTTGTCAATTTCAGCAAAGCTAACTTCTCCTGACTTCCAGCAATCAATGAACTCTTCCAGTAGTTTCATTCGACGGTGAAAATGAAAATTTGATGCCATACTTGCAACAGATGCTAACTCTGAAGTGACCAATGTTGCTTTTCTATACGACTCATTTTTTGAGCTCGTTTATGACTACTTTCTGTCAAAATGAGACACGTGATGAGGAGAACAGCCTTTGAGTGGATCGGTAATAAGATGCTGTCCACCGCTTATCACAGGTATCTTCTGAGTAGAGTGGTTGCTCTAATTTGTTCCACAGTGCAAAGATATGCCGAAATGGCAACAGCATTGACTTTCTGAAAATGCAATTACAGTCTGACAGTCCAACACACTTCTCTCCTTCTGAAGTTTGAATGAAGTATTGTCCATCAATGTCTTTAATCTCCTGCACCTTCGTGCTCAGTTCCATCTGTTTCAGTACAAATGGGGAAGCATACGATGTGAGCAACTTGCAATATTGTCCCTCTGGACTATCAGATGAAAATGGATGTACTTTCACTTTCTGGAACTGAACAGCAGCTTTGTGGTCTCTTTCTGTTCGTAATGCCGCTAAAATTATGAAGAACTTCGAAATGAACTTTTCTAATGTACTGTGACGATTGATAACTTGCTTGAGTTTGCCGTTTATGCTCTCGAGACGATTGTTGGTAGAATTAAGAAAGTTGCCAGAACACGACTTTAAACCTAGTACCCACTCGCTTCTAATAGAGTGCCAACTGTCTTTAAAGTACTCTACCACTTCTTTTGGTGCATTTCTTCCCAGTTGGTCATAAAGGCAACTATACTCAGACTTGGTACATGCATAAGCCATTTTCTGAACAAGATCTAGACATAAAGTTCTTTGTCCACTTGTAATACCCATCTTCTTACAAGTGATCTCTCGTCTAAAGCTGCGCAATGCATAAAAAAGGCAGATTAACACAGAAGAATTAGGCATACACTGCTTCAACACATCTCGTTCTCCAATGTCTTTGTCTGCCATTAATACACGGATGCTATCGTAGCTTACGTTATGCTTTTTGAAAGCATCCATCATCCATGTCATGCTACTGGCATCTTCTGTCACCAGCAGACACACAGCTACAATTTCGCCGAATCCTCACATAACATTAGGTAAGTTGGAAGTCCAAGTTCAAGGAGTTTATAAGTAGCATCAATACAAACGAACTCAGGATAAGCTTGGAACGTGTCTTTCATTAGCTGATCTTGGAAAAAAAGTCCCTTAAAGTTCTTTTCTTCATCTGAGTAGACTTCCACACTGGCACCTAAACATACACACATATAATTATAGAGAAACTCTTATTAAAGACACAGTGGTGATAAGAAGTCTGAAAACTCACCATATTTATCCATTTAAGTTTGCACAGTAGCATCCAAATCATTTTTACTCTTTCTTGCAGTCATAACATTAGAGAGGTCCTTTAGTAAAATTACATTGCCAGTTTCTAGAGAGAGCTGCTGCTGAACCATCTTTTTGTTAGCTTTCATCTCTAACAATGATGAGGCTTTTGCTTTGGTTTTTGCAGAATGCTTGCGTTGTTGAGGGAGGTGCTTGAAGAGTTCCTAATCAATACATAAGTACATGTATGTACCATTGACATCAAAACTTCAGCAGACAAAAACACTAAACAGGTTTATAATCATTCCCTGGGACAAATTGTGACAGTGCTCAAAACAGACACTTCGTACAACAAGTGCAGTTCCATTATCATCAAGCCTTAGAGAGACGTGAGCTGGACAGTCCTGTTTAAAAGTCCTGATACAGTATAATGTGTGATGTTGTGTAAATCAAACTCAGTCTTAGTAAACAAACTGGCTTACGATGTGCACATTGATCCTTTGCCCTTGGATTTAAATCTCTGTCCACCATGTATACAACACAGCTTAATCTCATAATATTTCAGCTCTGTCTTCAGAAATTTGTTGAGACGCTTCTTTGCTGCCTCGATCGTTTTAGTATCTCTCTTCCAAAATTGAACGAAGTGCGCTTTTTCATGAGCTTTTACTTTTGTATCCAATTTCTGAAATGTTGAGAATAGATCTCCCACACAAAAGGTAACTTCATCTCTTCTTACGTCCACTTCTCTACCTATCTCCATGATATTTGCACGTGGACGGTCTATCCTGGTCTATCTTCAGGTACTAGGAATATTCGTCTTCGCCAACCAGTACCAGTACTTTAAGGGTTAAATTTACGCTACCGGTACTGGTACTCTAGCCACAGCGTTTGTGAATAGTTACTTTTTCAACACTTGGAACATTATCTTAAGGTGAAAAACATTGTTTGTGATAAATAAAGTTTTCTCACAGTACAGATAAAGAACTTAGTCTTTTTGACTGACTATCGACTTAGAAAATTTTCTGTGATTAAATAATACGCTTTTGACAAAAAACGTTTATTATTCCTTTAAAACATTTTTTAGCACAAAAGAAACTTTTGTGAATAGTTACTTTTTTCATCACTTGGAACATTATCTTGAGGTGAAAAACATTGTGATAAACAAAGTTTTCTCACAGTACAGATAAAGAACATAGTCTTTTTGACTGAGTATCGACTTAGAAAATCTTCTGTGATTGAAAAATACAAAGGCAAAACAAATCCTTTTTTTCAAATGTGTACTTTTTGGTTTTAAAAACTTTTCTAAGTCCAGTCACTCAAAAAGACAAAGTTCTTTTTCTCTTCCATTGACAAATTGTGACCTAGTTGCAGTTGTTTGAAAGTACGAGCATATGAAAGTGACCATTTTGATAATTGTACATTGAATAGTTTACATTGCCTACACATTTGTGACAATTTAGTTTTTTTAAAACAGAACATTCTCTAGATGTTAATAAATTTTTAGTGATTTTGTCAAATGTGTACTTTTTGATCTTAGAAAATTTTATAAGTCTATAGTCACTTAAAAAGACTAAGTTCTTTTTCTGTATCGTGGAAAACTTTGTTTTTCAATTCTTGATGTTTATTAAATCGAGAGAATGTTCCGAAAAAAAAAAAATTTTTTTAAAAAAATGTTTTGTGCTAGAAAATGTTTTCAAGGCAAAATATGTGACACAATTTTGGAAAACAGACCAGATGTATTCGCCGGTAAAAATCACGATTATTGTTTCTTTTGTAATTACATCATAAGTAGATGCGGAAAACAAAATTTGATTTGGCTAGGTTAGATGTAGCCTTTAATCCTTTAATTACGAATGACTGGAAAACCCGTCATTAGTGCTTGCGCACTAAATTACAATTGACGGGAAAACACGTTATAGCCAATATGGCTGCAGTTAGCGCCAATTTACAGCTCAACACCAGCTGCAGCGAGGTGTGAGCAATACTCTCAGCTGCTATTTTCAACATAGTTTACTACCAAGCTTACCTGCGGCTCTTCTGCAACCCACGCGCGCGATAGTAAAGCGAGTATTTCTAGCTACTCCCACTCATTGCAAGGTAGGTGTACTTACGTAAACTGTGAATATTTGATAGTACAAAAGATAATACATGTAAAATGCAATATAGAAAGGATAGGATGGCAGTTAGGCCTTCCTTCTCAGCTGAAGATGTGGTCAACATGCTATCAGATGATGAGAATGAAGGAGAGAATGTAGCTAATGATGAAGTGACACATTTTCCTGGAAGTGACGATGAATTCGGAGTATATGAAGAGACAGTCGGCAATTCTGATAGTGAGCTTGAAGATCAAATTAACAGCAGGTAAAGAGCCAGTAGTGTATGTGCATCTTAGTGTATGCACATGTAAAAGAAAGAATGTAAATTTTGATAGTATGACAATTGTTTANAACTAAAATATAACGAACCTCCAATTTTCTCCTACTTCTTCTTCTTCTTCTATGTTATTTCAGCGTATCTCGAAGACTGTTCTCTTTCAGAAGCTGTTTTCTAAACGAACAAACTTAGTACCATTGTCTTTACGTGCTTTTGGTATTGTGTGCTCGAGTCTCCCGTTGAATGGCTAGATACAAGGCGAAAAGCGCTTCTCCGTATGGTAGCCATACATCATGCATAGATTCATAAGCTACTTGAAAAGTCAAATTGACAACCCTTTTCCAGGTAGATAAGTGTGCGTTATTTGGAATCCTGCCTGCCCTCTTACCTGAGGATTTCTGGTTGTGCTGGACTCTCTGTAACCTTTCAGTCTTCAATATTTAGGAGGTGAATAGACTACTGTGTTATGTAGTATTCATTATAAGATGAACAAAGCAATTAAATTTTGGTAGATACAGCTCAGCCTCCTGAGATTACTAATCAGCCTGAGCATAGATTAGCTATAATATTCATGCAGATAGTGTACAAGTAACTACCATATACGCACAAACTCGAATGTGATTTGTAGAATTATGAAAAAATGAGAACAAACAAATAAAAAATACATTGGAAATGTAATTCCCAGTACTGTAGTACTGGGTACATAGGAATGGCACGGATGGCCCATTAGCGTAATACAAATATTCACGCTAATAACTCTGCAAAAAATGAGTGCTTGATACTAAAAGTCTTCTAAAGCTACTTCTTAGCTCATTTTCTTTCTAACAAGCCCAAAAACATGGCATAAAACCATCGCTAAGGTACCGAACTAAAATATGCCAAACCTCCAATTTGCTCCATCTTCTTCTTCTTCTTCTATCTTGATACGACTTTTCTCAAAAAGCATTCACTTTCCGAGGTTGATTCTTGAACGAATAGACGTGGTTTCTTTGTCTTCAGGTCCTTTTGGCATCGATTTTTTTATGTCTCTCATTGAGTCGCTAGATGCAAGGGGAAAAGTGCCTTCTCCATATGGCAGTCATTAATTTCTACACTCATGGATAATTCATAAGCTACTTGAAAATTCAAATGACGACCCTTTTCCGGATAGACAAGTGTGCGTTATTTGGAATTCGAATATTCGCTGCTTCCTGCTTTTAATTGACGTTTACTAGTTGTGCTGAACTCTCTGTAACATTTCAGTCTTCAATATTTATGAGGTGAATACTTTGTTACAGTTATATGTAGTTGTGACTATTAGAAGATAAGAAAAGCCAATAAATTTGTTACAATCTAAGAAACAGCTCCAGCCTCCTGAGACGCTTTCAGTACTGACTTTTATACTGCCATGCTGATAGCAAAAATTATATAAGCTATAATATCCCTTGCTGATAGTGTACAAGTAACTACCATATACATGCAAACTCAAATATGATTCGTAGAATTATGAAAAAATGAGAACAAACAAGTAAAAAAAAACATTGGAAATGTATTGAGACATAGGAATGGTTAAATTGTAAAAAGAAAGCAAACAAGATGGAATGTCTGTTTGAGTGTGTAAAGAATTATTCCTATGGGCAACATGAGGGACTCAACATGGAAAGAGAGTCACGGTAATACATGCAGCCCACACAGGAAGAATTCTGCACACACTCAAGCAGCCATTCCATCTTGTTTGCTTTCTTTTTACGATTTAACCTTTCCTATGTCTTAATACATTTCCAATGTTTTTTCTTACTTGTGAGACATAGGAATGGCCAAATCGTAAAAAGAAGGCAAACAAGATGGAATGGCTGGCAGAGTGTGTAAAGAATTATTCCTATGGGCAACATGAGGGACTCAACATGGAAAGAGAGTACTACATGCATCCCACACAGGAAGAATTCGGCACACACTCAGACAGCCATTCCATCATGTTTGCCTTCTTTTTACGATTTGGCCATTCCTATGTCTCATTACATTTCCAATGTTTTCTTTTACTTGTGATAAACAAAATTTTCTCACAGTACAGATAAAGAACTTAGTCTTTTTGACTGACTATCGACTTCAATTTTCTCTGACTAAAAGATAAACTTTTGACAAAAAACGTTCAGTTTGCCTTGAAAATATTTTTTAATACAAAAGAAACACTTTTGTGCAACGCTGTGGCTAGAGTACTGGTACCGGTAGCGTAAATTTAACGCTTAAAGTACCGGTACCGGTTCGCGAAGACAAATAACCTTAGTACCGGTACCGGTAACGAAAATTAACACCAATAAAGTACCGGCAAGGCTATAAATCCCTGTGCGGTTCTTAGCCAACTGACAGAAGCTAATCTAGTCACGTCAGGCAACGACAGTTCAATGTATACATAAGCTATATAAATAGCCAGATGATCAGGCTGTTTTTCCAGCTAGGGTTGATTTCACTTATATAAATCACAACTCTATTAAATATCTCCAATAAAATCATGTGATAATAAACTTTAATATTTGAACACAATACTCTGGCATTAATGCTATCATAACATCAGTTATACTTTCAATTTACTTCTTAGAATAGCAAGACCTACAAAACCATTGTCTTCCTTTGGGCTGTGCTTTCAGACTCACACACCGAAAATGGTACCAAAGTAGGCACGCATCACAAATGATGGACAAGTCACTGTGAAGATCACGGTAACAGGCATGGCAGGTCCAGACTATACTTTTCATTTTGGTCTTGATAACACTGTCGAGGAGCAGCATCACTCGAAAAGTATCGACGAATTAAGCAGACATCTACATTCTCATCTAGAATTGAATCAGGAATTCTTTCTGGTTTGCACTCCACATGCTCTTGTTCTATCAGCAAGCTGCTGTCTATAGCATCTTTAGCCACTTCTTTGTCCACAAACCATGAGAGAACTACATGAAACAATAGAATACTGCAATTGCACACACATGTACATGTATATGTATATACACAAGCAAAAGGCATTGTTGTTCATACATGTACTGAGCAGTGAAGTTCAACCTTTCCATTTTTCTGTAGTGTGAAGTCGACTAAAGCTAACAGTTTTTTTTTTAATGTAGATGGTCTCTTCTGTTACGCTTTGCTGGGAGACCGATGATTGTCAAATCACTACCTTTGGGTCTTCCCCTCTTGATAGGTGGTGGGACCTTTGGCCCTATATATATAGGGTATATAACAGATTCTAATTATTGCCTCCCACAATAGACATGTACATTACCTAAAGAGTATTCAGTCTGATGCTCCGATGAATCATCATTTTCTAGTCCAGTGGCAGTGGCGTCTATCAGGTCTGTTAAAATCACAAACACAATATATATATATATACACACGTATATGACATTTTGGCATACACCGTGATCAACTGCTATATGTACACACACACACACACACACACACCTGTGGTATCTTCTCTCCCTGTTTGGCTACATCCACCATCTAACTGAGTTTCCCCATTCGTAACTTAAACTTCAGTAAGTGCTCGGTCCAAAGAGATGTTTTGTTTCTGTTGCTTGCCTACAGGTCTGTCTTCTTCAAAGTCANCACACACTCAAACAGCCATTCCATCTTGTTTGCTTTCTTTTTACGATTTGGCCATTCCTATGTCTCATTACATTTCCAATGTTTTTTTTCACTTGTTTGTTCTCATGTTTTCATAATTCATGAATCTTATTGAGTGTGCGTGTATATGGTAGTTACTTTGTACACTATCAGCATAGATATTTATGCTATCAGTGATTGAAAAGTCAGACTAAGAGTGAAGCTAAAGCATCTCTGGAGGCTGCCGGGATATTAACAAATGTACTTGCTTTGCAAATCTTCTTATAGTGACAACTACATAATAAGTGTAACAAAGTATTCACCTCCTAAATATTGAAGACTGAAAAGTTACAGAGAGTTCAGCACACCAGAAATCTTCAGGTATTGCAGGCAGGAAGCGAATATTTGAATTCCAAATAACGCACACCTGTATATCTGGAAAGGGTCGTCATTTAAATTTTCGAGTAGCTTATGAATTTATGCATGAGTGTAGAAATGAATGGCTGCCATACGGAGAAGGCGCTCTTCGCCTTGTATCTAGCCACTTGATGAGAGACACGATCAGGCGATACCAAAAGCGGGTGAAGACAAAGAAACTAAGTATATTCGTTCAAGAATCAGCTTCTGAAGGTGAACAGTTTTCGAGAAACGCTGAAATAACATAGAAGAAGAAGAAGAAGATGATGGAGAAAATTGGAGGTTTGGCATGTTTTATTTTGGTACTTTAGCGATGGTTTTAGGCCATGTTTTTAGGCTTGTTAGAAAGAGAATGAGCTAAATAGTAGCTTGAGAAACCTTTTAGTGCCAAACGCTCATTTTTTGCAGAGTTATTCGTGTGAATATTTGTATTGCGCTAATGGGCCATTTGTGCCATTCCTATGTACCCAGTACTACCGTACTGGTAATAATGCAGCTAATCAACAATCAAGCTTACTATACTCCAGGTCTTTTTGCTTAGTGAAGCTTTTTTCTGGTAAAATAAGCCTAACATACGGGAGGGTCAAATACACTAAAATATAGTCGCGCGTATAAAGCTTTCTTTCCAGTTAGTCAGCAATGCTTACAAAAGCGATACTATGGCATTATAGCCTAACTATCCCTGCACCTACGTAGCAAGTTTCAAGCTTATCCTCTGAAGGGTTGTAGAAAAAACGTCAATCTAAAGTCGACCATCGCCCTAGCTCCCAACGACGACTAGCGCCACGATTTACTAGCAGTTCTAAGTCTGACTTGATATTTTAGTAGAGTAGTCCCTTACCTATTCGTATATATAGTTTGAAGTTCAGGGCTAATATCTTAGCTTGCAAAATAATCACTAGTGCTGCCTTGACGCGATTTTGCATAAACCGCGGTTTGAAACACCCAAGCGGATGACGCGATTTAGCGTCAACCACAGGTAATCAGTTAAACGACCCTAACGTAAAACTAGAGGCACAGATCAATACGTTGCAAGATGAGGCGTTCAAATCCAACTTAGCGTTCTTGAGTCAGAAGTGACTGAAGTTTGATAATCTATGGAATGGTAGCAAGAGAAGTGCAGATAACACTAACTCCTGCTGATATACCTGAAGCTCAGAGGAGGTGGCAAGTGTGCAATTAAAGATCGCGCGGATAACGTTGATCGGTTAAAAATTGCTGAGTCAGCGATCTTTTTTTGCCTGATCAGCATTTATTCCTTGTACACTGCAGATATACCTCTGTAAATGTTGCTGAATCAGCAGAAAAAGATCGCTGATTCAGCAATTTTTAAGCAATCAACATTATTCATCTGATATCTAATTGCTTGCTTGCAACCTCAGCTGACTTCCCCGAGCCTTTCAATAAGCACTCTGTGTCTCAGCTACATTGGTGGATGTTGTGTAGAGGCATCAATGTGCCAAGGTCTTGGAGAAAGCAGCAAGTAATAGACAAGTACGCATGCAATATTTATTGTAGAGTGTGTCTAGTTACATACACTACAAGTACGAGCTGTAGTTACCCTGCCTGTTTATAGAATACAGCAAGTCAAACATGATGTCATCCCTGTAGTTGATGTAGATGGATCATGATTATGTATACAAGAAATACATCTCTCTTGCTGAAGCTGGACAACAAGTTGCTCGACCAGGACCACCATCTCCTCCTTTTACAGAATGGAAACTGGTCTCTGAAGCCACATGTAAAGACGTTGGTATTCATATTTCTCTTGTGACCTCAAGTAAACATTAAATTATCTCACTTCAGTTACGCTAATATTTGTTTACTTGCTGCTTTTTTTCCCCTTCATTTTATATTCCTACTGTAAGTTTGGTGTATACTTACCTTGCTGGACATTTGGGCCATTATGGTGACCAGGGCACTTGCACGAGGATACACTCATTGGGCTTCTGGGAGATTACAACAAATGGAAGTGAATGTGTCGCACCCAGCTTACTATCATGTTCGCTGTCAGATGAAGCCTTCTACACTGTGTACATGCTTTGGGGAGAGAAGGAAAACTACCAAACATTTGCTCAGCTACTTGTAAATGTACTGCAGGGTATGTTCATCAGTTTTTTAATATATACATCACACACATGTACTCTCTCTCTCACACACACACAATCATTGAATTGAATTTTTGTGCTTACATGCATCTGGCCTATTGTCACACATGTTTGTTTACTAGTATTTCCTATGATGGGTAAATGAAACCAAATACATGATTGTTTTGAACTTTTCATGCACTTTGGTCATTACTATGCGTGATCATTCTATTTAATACCCACCTGCTAACCTTACACTCAAGTTTATAAGTACTTACTTGCTTTTTGTCTTCTTCTTGAGTTATCTCTTGGCTTTCTTCTTCTTTTGCAGCACTTGGAAGAAATTTTAGCGAGGCTTCTTTATAGGTAATTACTTGCTTGTTGTCTTCTTCTTGAGTTAGCTTTTGGCTTTTTTTCTTTGTAGGACTTGGAAAAAATTTTTAAGGGGCGCTTCATCAGTATGCAATTATTCTACTACAAACTCATTTCACTACAATGGGCAACATGAATAATTATGACACAGAGAGTATATGGAGTGATTGTAGTACACCATAGCAACATATTTATTGACATTTTTTGCATAGTAATTGTATTGAGCGATTGGTTTTTAAAGGCTATATCTAACCTAGCCGAATCAAATTTTGTTTTCCGCATCTACTTATGACGTTATTGCAAAAGAAACAATAATCGTGATTTTTACCGGCGAATACATCTGGTCTGTTTTCCAAAATTGGGTCACATATTTTGCCTTGAAAACATTTTATGCAAGCGTACTTCTCTTATACACATCTGACGCTGCCGACGAAGATAGNTTGACCTACTACGGTAAATTTTTGCCCAACCTGTCATCCAAGCTTGCACCCCTGTACAAACTTCTTAGGAAAGGAGCACCGTGGTATTGGTCAGCCAAACAAGAGGCAGCATTTCAAGAGTCCAAGAGGATGTTGACCTCCATCACAGTTGCTGGTGCATTTTGATCCACAGTTACCATTAGTTTTGGCATGTGATGCTTCAGCTTATGGAATTGGTGCTGTGTTGGCACATGTACTTCCAGATGGCTCAGAGAGACCGATTGGGTTCGCTTCACGAACCTTGAATGCAGCTGAGCATAACTACACACAATTGGAGAAGGAGGGTTTATCCCTGGTTTTTGGAGTCAAGAGATTTTACTCATATCTGTTTGGTCACTCATTCACACTTGTGACCGACCACAAGCCACTCCTGAGTTTGTTACATGGTCAGAAGCCAACTTCTCCACATGCTTCAGCTAGGATTCGGCGGTGGGCCTTGTATTTGGCCATGTTTGAATACACACTCAAGTTTCGGAAAATGGAGGAACATGGTAACGATGATGCTCTGAGTCACCTACCACTCTCTGTTGTACCACCAGTGACTAATCCTCCACCAGAGCTTGTGTTGCTCTCGGAACATCTCGCCGATTCACCTGTGACTGCATCACAAATCCAAGAACAGACTCGAAGAGACCCGCAGCTGACATCTGTTGTTCAGTTTGTGCAGCAGGGTTGGCCGCACTCATGTCCCAGGGATGATCTCACCGTGTTCTTTGACAAGAGAGATGAACTCACTATCTATGATGGATGTTTGTTGTGGGGAACTCGTGTGGTCGTCCCCAATGCTAGTCGAGAAGCAGTTTTGACAGAGCTTCACGAAGGACATCCAGGCATCACCAAGATGAAGGGGTTAGCCAGAATGTATGTCTGGTGGCCTAGAATCGACCAGGACACCACAGACGTGGTGAAACAGTGCCCCGA
Source organism: Tethya wilhelma (assembly GCA_964030475.1). NCBI lineage: Eukaryota > Metazoa > Porifera > Demospongiae > Tethyida > Tethyidae > Tethya > Tethya wilhelma. Next base: position 217,143 of record CAXIPT010000002.1, read on the forward strand.
GTGTCAGCAACATCAGTCTACACCTCCAGTGGCACCACTACAGCCTTGGAGATGGCCTACTAGACCATGGGCTAGGCTCCATGTGAACTATGCAGGACCAATTGATGGCAAGATGGTTTTAGTTTTAATTGATGCCCACTCCAAGTGGATTGAAGCAGCAGTGACACCAAGTGCAACATCATCTGCTGTAATTGAGGAGCTGAGAGTATGGTTTGCACAGTTTGGATTGCCGGAGACGCTAGTCTCAGATAATGGGACTTGTTTTACGAGTGGGGAATTCAAGTCATTCCTGCAGAAGAATGGAATCAAGAGCATTACCTCGGCGCCCTATCATCCGGCATCAAATGGCCTTGCAGAACGGGCAGTGCAGGTGGTGAAGAAAGGTCTTAAGAAGTGTACATCTGGTACTCTTAGATCTCGATTGGCTCGAACTCTGTTAGCCAGGGGCGTAGCCAGGATTTAGATATAGGAGGTGCGCACGATAAGTGCACGAAAATTTGAGGTGCCACGCCCACTAATTAGTGCACGTGAACCATTTCCGTAACCTTTGAACTCTAGTTGCAAGCAATTTTGAGCGCTCGAACGCTCTCAATCGAGCTAGCATAAACTAAACTGTTCTAAAGTTTGTCTTTCAAGCGTTTGAGGTCTAAAATCTTAAATAACTAGCTTCAAAGAAAAAGCAAGTAAGTATAAAATGGCTTGAGTAGCTATTTAATAAAGCCAATTATTGGTCGTTTTGTCAAGCTCAAAGGGGGTGCTCGAGCACTGTTAGCGTATAGACTGACACCACACAGCACTACTGGTATCTCTCCTTCGGAAATGTTGATGGGCTGTCGTCCGAGATCCAGATTGGATTTGTTGAAACCTCACACAGCTGAGAGGGTTGAACTGAAACAGACGCAACAAAAGAAGAATCATGATAGCCACTCCCGTCAGAGAACATTCATGCAAGGTGATCTGGTATTTTGTTAGGAACTATCATCGAGGTGACAAGTGGTTATCTGGTGTAATTGAACAGAAGACAGGACCTGTGTCATATAGAGTGAAACTAACTGATGGCCGATTTCGCCATTGTCATGTTGATCAGGTACAGAGACGAACTCTAGCAGTCCCTCATACTGTATGTTTAGATGACAGTCTTCCTGTTACCAACCAAGAGACGATTGATCCAATGGAGGATAAGTCATATCCGAATCTTCTGAGCTAGAGCAGGATTCTACAGTGGATGCAGAGTTGCTTGCATCTGGAACCTTAAAGAACTCGGAAACTGAGAAAGTTTATCCTCAACGCATGTGTAAGCCTGTAAGTCGGTTTGAACCAACTTGGTAATTACTTTGTTATTAGTTCTGTGTGTTTTAGATTTTATTACTTTGTTTATATTGTTTTTGTGTAGTGGAACTTTGTATTTTAGGAAGGAGGAAATGTAACGTGGTTTAGTTTACTTCCTGTTTGTGTAGTTAGATAGATATATAAGAGAACATGTTCTAAAATTTCGTTCAGTTCTGGTCCAGTTTAAATGTGAATAATTGATTGAGAATATCACACTTGACTATAACGTCAAATACCAGAGTGGTTTCCAGGTTATACAAAGAAGGTGAAGTCCAGTATTTCAACTATGGTACTAATTAGTCTAGCTATAACTGGTCATTAATTGGTAACAAGTTTCCCATATATTCACTTAATTTCCAGAACTCCCTGACGTCACTGTTGTGCACATGACTTTTTTACAGGCCTTAGGTCTTGCCTATAAAGTCCATGTTCATTTAGAAACTACAGCTTTTTTCGAGTGAACATAAGAGATCTACAAGGATGAACTTCACTTTTGGTGTTGGAGCCAACAGCTAAAGGTAGACCAAACTATCTGAGTCAAGTGTGTGTTCTCCCACTGATAGAATGTGTGGAGTATATGTCACACTTAGTTTGGCCCTAGGCCGGCGGATGGGAAAGTTGATACTCAACTTCACATTCTAAGGCAACCACTCTGTGCATGGTCTGCAATTGTGTTACAAGGGGTCACTTGGGCTATTATGACAAAACCAAGCTTTTGTATACAATAGGTTGTACTATCAAAGATTTGTCTAGAGACCAAAGCTTACAACACAATAAGCAATAATTGGATGTCAAAGTCTCAGAGTTTAAACTCTTATCATCTGTTCTATATATCATGGCCATTGTTCTTGGACAAGAAAACTCTTCTTGATACAAAAACAACTTTTCAAGATCTGAACTAGTAAAGCTATCCATTGTTAAGCTGTACATCACTTTTCAAGGTGAACTGACCTTTCAAATTCATATGAAAGAAAAAAATTCTTTCACTTAAATAGAAAATATGCATGAATATTGTTGAACATTAACCCCTGATTAATCAATAATATAGGCGATCCCAAATGACCCCTTTTCCCACACCCAGAATGCTCAGTCTTATCAACTATTCCCAGTACGGTAGTACTGGGTACATAGGAATGGCACGGATGGCCCATTAGCGCAATACAAATATTCACGCAAATAACTCTGCAAAAAATGAGCGTTTGGCACTAAAAGGCTTCTCAAGCTACTATTTAGCTCATTCTCTTTCTAACAAGTCCAAAAACATGGCCTACTAAAGTACCAAACTAAAATATGCCAAACCTCCAATTTTCTCCATCTTCTTCTTCTTCTTCTTCTTCTATGTTATTTCAGCGTTTCTCGAAAACTGTTCACCTTCAGAAGCTGATTCTTGAACGAATATACTTAGTTTCTTTGTCTTCACCTGCTTTTGGTATCGCCTGATCGTGTTTCTCATCGAGTGGCTAGATACAAGGCGAAAAGCGCCTTCTCCGTATGGCAGCCATTCATTTCTACACTCATGCATAAATTCATAAGCTACTTGAAAATTTAAATGACGACCCTTTCCAGATAAACAGGTGTGCGTTATTTGGAATTCGAATATTCGCGTCCTGCCTGCAATACCTGAAGATTTCTGGTTGTGCTGAACTCTGTAACTTTTCAGTCTTCAATATTTAGGAGGTGAATACTTTGTTACACTTATTATGTAGTTGTCACTATAAGAAGATGTGCAAAGCAAGTACATTTGTTAATATCCCGGCAGCCTCCAGAGATGCTTTAGCCTGAGCTTCACTCTTAGTACTTTTCAATCACTGATAGCATAAATATCTATTCTGATAGTGTACAAGTAACTACCATATACACACACACTCAATAAGATTCGTAGAATTATGAAAAAATGAGAACAAACAAGTGAAAAAAACATTGGAAATGTAATGAGACATAGGAATGGCCAAATCGTAAAAAGAAAGCAAACAAGATGGAATGGCTGTTTGAGTGTGTGAAGAATTATTCCTATGGGCAACATGAGGGACTCAACATGGAAAGAGTGCTACATGCAGGCCACACAGGAAGAATTCTTTACACACTCAAACAGCCATTCCATCTTGTTTGCTTTCTTTTTACGATTTGGCCATTCCTATGTCTCATTACATTTCCAATGTTTTTTTCACTTGTGGTACTTTGTTGAAGCGGAGGATAGTCTCTCTGAAATCTTTACTATTAATTGGCTTGAAGCATAATCCATAACTGGCCAAACGCATGATCTCGGATGTCTGCTGTAGACACTGTTATTCCTCTTACCTTGAAAATGTTTTGTACAGCATTTGAGTCAGAAACATTAAAGAAAAATGTTAATTGCTACCATGAGACTGCACCAGCCCGTCGCCTCCTCCTGCCAGATGGCTCCCTCTGTAGCTTTCTCATAGGCTTTGAGTGCCACTACTGGACACAGTCTCCTGTTCTGTGTGAACTTAGAGAAAAAGAAACCTGCCCTATGAGTGTACATCTCAAAATTGTAGGTTCAAGTGTTGCAGATCAGCTGATCTGGTTGGTCTCATAGAGCCATCAGCATACTAGGGTCATGGTCTGAATGTTCAGTGAAAAATCGCCCAACCCTTCCAGGAGTGAGAGCACTCACAGGTCACAGTGTTGCAAGGCTTTTGGGGTGGCCTGGTGGCTTGTTCACCATTGACTCTGACTCCCAACCCATGGGTAGGTGGTTCGAGTCCCTCCAGTGCCACAGGTATTTGTTTCNTATAAGAATGACATTGTGCACAAGAGTGCCATTAGCAATTAATTGCTCTTGTGTGTCCGAAGTCTGGCCTGTGAGACTCAGTACCAATACATCCGGTGACTTGTCTGTCTACTCATAACAACATGATGTAGCAGTGGCATAATTATGATAACCGGGCCTCTGGTATTCTGGAAGCCATTCAAGTAGTGAACTTGCCTGATAAACACAGCAGATACTCATTTCACAATATTTTATATTATAGTTTAACACTACAAGACCAATGCTGATGATTCTATAGATCTATGATGATTCAGTTAGGACTCAAATCATGCTGCACTGAGCTAGTATAATATTATAGTGAGACTACAGACTTCCAGTGAATAAGCCACTACATGTATAGTTCTACAAAGTGTTGTGTTTTAATACCCTCACTAAATTTAACAGACTCTAGTCTTGCAAGCAGTTGATTTACCTGTTCCAGCACCTGAGCCAAGCACAAGCCAGAGCAGTGTCAAGTGGCACAACTCCACTGTATTTCTAGATAACGCACACTGCAGGGGGCGTAATCAATAGGTGTGGTTTCGAAGCTTAGCACTCAGAGAAGCACAAAAGCCTCAGATCTCAGAAACTACAGCGTTTTGCAAGATGCTAAATATAATATTTCAAGATAACTTCGATTCATGAACTTAAGTACCTTCCATTTCTCATATAGAGTTGCCGTTCTTCAGATTATCCCGTAACAGACAGACGCACACACAAAACGACTATCGTAACCCTCTGCACGTGCTACGCACGTGCCGAGGCTTAACTACAAACCAGAAGAGGTTTGACATCCACGGATTAATTGCATTCTTGTGATGTTGTTTCCTGGTCGCGTAGCTCACCTTTTCTATGATTTATCGCAACTTTTAGCAGCTATTCTGACAAAGTAACATGCAGGAGAAAGAAGGATTCCTAGCTTTAATTTCAAGGTATAAAAGCATAGAAAGCACCTCAAATCAAGACCAGGAAAGTAATCACGTGATCTTTTTAATTATAAATTGGCCTGCAGATGTCGGACCTCCTCCGACTACAAACTATTGTGTTAGTGTGATGTAATGAAAAAAATGTTTGGCTTATAATAAAAACTTGACATTATGTGCTTTCCTGGCCCTCAACTTAAGATGATTTTGTAACTCAAACTGGTCAGCTATATTAACCTATGAGATAATTTATGTATACATATTTGAGTAAGCAACAGAATTTTTTGTTTTTCAAAGTTTATTTTTAAATTTTTTTTTCAGATAAAGCAAGACCACGAAGAAGGATATGGACAAATCTTTTGGGATTGCTTGCTAAATGTCCACGCAATGGACGTAGGCACTGACTGTCTTGGGTTGATTGTCAAACCTTCCTCGGTAAGCTAATGATACAATATAATAATATCATAGTATGTGACGTGTCAAGAGAGAACCTGACATTAGGTAAAAATTTATATAGATTACAAGACTTGGGCATAAAAAAATTAAGATATAGCGGTCATGTGCCAAAATTGCAACATGCCTTAATTGTACCAATACTTTTTACAGCACTAACCATTCCTACACTGCTCAATTTTTACTATGCTTGTTCATTAATTCCCTTTTTTAAACACTATAGTTTGGAGACTAGCTATCATGTACTGGAAGTCCCTACAAGCTTTACTGAAACATATAGATTATAGGCTGATGCATGAGCATGCGCATGCAAGTATACTATAATGAGTGGTATCATAAGAGTTGTATGGATATACCAGACAACGTCTTTGACTCCGTGGACATCCCTTGGAAAGGAGAAGTGATCTAGATGCAGGTTGTTTATACATAGTTGTGATGTTACCCAAATGAAATTATATACTGCACGGTAAATAGCGACCTTTGAACTCTACCTATACCGCAAAGATGGCTTCCGTGATTGACTGAGTGAATGAACTTGTACACTAAGCTTTCAAGCTCTTATAATTATTTTAACAAATTTAGGCAGAAAGCAGCACTAGTCTGAAATGCTGCTTTGTGTTGTCTGTCTGTCTGTTCAATCAAAATCTCACAAAAGGCCCTGAGCTCTATAGCAACAAAATTGACGGTACTTATACGTTCATAAATCTAAATGATCTTGTAGAATTACTTTTTTGCTGTCCAAAACGCTGTATAATTGCTGAGATTAGAGGCTTTTGTGCTTCTTTTTAGTGCTTAGCTTGAGGCCACCCCTACTGATTTAGTGTGCGTTATTTAGAATTCGTGTTTATTTCAATGATGCTGTTATCGGTTACCGTTAGTGCTGCTTGCAAGACAGACAGGAGTTGGCCTGCTTTCTTTGTAAGTATAGATGTATTGACATGTATTGGCCTTATGGATTTTTCAGTGTGGCCAGGCATTGGCTAGCTGCATGCATAGCCACTAAATCAGGTACTACTAAGTATCCTGGCTAGATTTTGGGTTGATGGCAGAAGTAAACTAGTATCCTAATTAGCATATTCATAACTAGTATATGTATACGGATTATATATGTAATATATGGATTGTGCTTAGGCTAGTCTACTAGGCTAGGCTGAGGCCGTGGCTAGGGCTAGGGGTAGCGCTAGGGCTGGGGCAAGGGATAGGGTTCTATAGTGCAATATATTATTATTATTAGAGATTGCATTAAACTAAGCCTAAAAAGGGAAAGCTGGCAGGAACAGCCTGGTGGGATAGATAGGTAGTAAGCAGTGCTGTGGACTGTATGGTCCATGGTTTGATGCATGTTCTCTACTGATTTTTTAAGAATTTTTTTAAAAATATTTTCTAAGTTTGGATACATGTGTACTTCTGCCATCTACCAGATTTTGTATGCCTGTATCTACCTATCAGGCTACTTAGCATTTCAGTACATGCCAGTCTCTGCTCCATGACTATACTTCATTTTTATCATCTTGATTCATCCATGCACATGGTTTGAACTCTGCCTAATGGCTGCATTAATAAAGTACATGAAATTATAGTTTCAAAGCTTTCTAGTTTTATAGGCATACAGTGCAACCACATAAGAGACCAAAATTCGTGATTTTGTGTTTATCTCAACATAACTTCCAGACCTTAAAGGCTTATCATCTATAGTGATGGTACATATGTGTAGGGTGATCACTTGTGGAGCTTCTGTGAGTGGGCAGGCCTGGTCACGTGATTATGGGAGGGCGTGGCTCACCGTTTGCAAAGAACGGTAAGGAAAAAACGTTAGGGATAAGATTGGACAAACTACTGGGAGTTAAAAGTCCAGATTTTATAGGGAGTTAGAGGCTGCATTAATGAATATATGTTCCAAATCAGAGCTCTTAACTCATGAGTATAAGCAAGAAATGCTTGCATAAAGCCAAAAATTATGCGAAATTTAGTGCAAAAAAGTTAGGGATAGAATATATAGCTTCCAGTGTGAGTTAAGGTCCCAGATTTGATTTGTTAATAGACAAAGAAATGCCTTAGCAGTGTACCAAGTTTGATACAGCAGGCCCTTGGCATTCGTCCAAACCGTTGCATTTTGTTAGCTACTGTACTGGGAATGGTGCACATGTATACCATTAAATCAACTTAAACACAATTCTTATGTGTGTAATGATGAACCTCGATCCTACCAGAGGCCAACCTCCGAGTAAAGGCCAAACGCCTCGCTCCCAAAGTGGCCTTTATTTGGAGGTTCAACTGTAGTGACCAACATTTTGTATTGTGTCTATGAGACAGGCGGCTCATTCATGGTCTAGTATATGTACTACACTCAGTATGTATACCAGCTAGTGCACTAACAATTATACAAGTTGAGTGTGCCAATCGAGGCTTGTGCACTATCGGTTCTTTCATTATACTCTGTCTGAGCTGAGTTGGCACTCACTTTTGAGTGAATAACTCACGAACAGAAAATACAAATTGGACAGGAACCCTTTGATGGCCAGTTTTGTTTTTCCAAGTTCCAAGAAGAGCAGCAAATCTGCTCAGCTCTCCAACCCGAATAAAATATACAAAAAGAGTTTTGCTGCTCTTCTTGGAAATTAAAGAAACATATATATATGGTGTGCAACAGACCATAGCGAATATTTATGAGCTACGCAGCTGCCACTAAAATGAATTGTTATTCAATGTTCTTGGTGCTCTATAAGCTGACTGATCTCAGAATTTTGCCACAGCACATATATAGACAGAAAGGCAAGCTAAAGCGTTATATGTGCTTGTCTAATCCAAGTGCTTATAATTATACATACAGTAGCTTTCTACTCGTAAGTATTGCCACTCCCTTTACGTGTACAGGTTATTTTGAGGCTTATTATAGTTTTTGGAACTTACTTTACCTATAGAATCTATCTCTCTACTAGCAAGCGCTTACCTCCTTGAATTGGGTCCAGTAACCTTCTCCTGGGTCTTCTTTCTATAGCTATACTCGCTTAATTCTCACTAAATGAAAGCACCAAGGTGCATAAGCCTCGAGCTCGCCGCACTCAACTTGCATGCACAACTATAAACATGTATGCGTGACCTATGACCAGCACAGTCCACTCAGTGACTGAGAGGTGTCAGCCTGGCCGGGCTATATTATATACTGCAGGATGTACGGCAGTAAGGCTGTGGTTATAGCCTAGTTATAGTATTTAAACCTCTGTTTAGAAATTCATTGAATATACTTTTGATGCTTGTAGTACTTGCAAATTAAACTTGCATGCTCTGCTGTAGCTAGCTATCAGGCTGATGCCAGTCAGCCTGACTAGTAATTTGCCGGATACCGTCACTGAAAACACACTGAACTATATATAGCTTACTATGAAGGATACTTCTATACAAAGTATTATGTCACTATAATTATTATTCAATTTGCAATCAATGAGTTACTTACGCCGCGAATGTCCAAGCAGCTAAGCCAGCCAAACTCAATTCCTTCTAGGAGTCCATGATTCAAGCTCTAATGTTTCTAGATAACGCACACTACATGGGGTGGGATCAATGGGTGCGGTTTCGAAGCTAAGAGCTCAGAGAAGCACAAAAGCCTCAAATCTCAGAAATTACAGCGTTTTGCAAGATTCTATACACAACAAATTTCTAGATAATTTTGATTCATGAACGTAAGTACCTTCCATTTGGACCATAGAGCTGCCATTCTTCAGATAATTTAGTAACAGACAGACACACACACATACACACAAAACGACTACCGTAACCCTCTGCACGTGCTACGCACGTGCTGAGGCTTAATAATTTTAGTCCCCACATGGCTGGCTGTGGTAATATTCAGCATGCATGTATACTGTACTTGATCTAATTAAGACATGGAGAGTATGTGGACCGCCCATAGTTACCTAATAACAACTTTACAACTGGTTTTCTAGGAAGCCATGAGTGGAGGCAAGGCTGCTTGCAAGTGCTATATCTGGAAAACTACTACAGCTATGCACATAAAATTTTGATATGCGCTTCCTGGGAAGGTCTAGATACACATGAAATAGCTAACTCAAAATTTGCTGAAATTCCCAAGCGGTTGGTCAGACAATTACATGCTCACCAATAATTATGCACACACACAATTAAAGGTGCTATTGCACGGAAGCGGCAACTTTTTGAAAAAATGGCCCAAAAATCAATACTGAAATTTCATTGGTTGAAAATACGTCATTGGAATGCAATTTTCGCTCCTATTTTCGCGTTGAGTCCAATGTACGCATAATTTTTCTTTGTGACCACGTGGCAAGCTGCAGCTATTTGACATACTTTTACACTTAGACTTACACTCATTTAGCTTCTTTCTTCCCCTTTCCTTCTCTTGGTGTGCTTCTACTGCTCATAATGTCTTGTAAGCGTTCAAATTCAAACTGCACGTGGTCGCACATTTTAATACACGCATATTGTTCTAAGCACATTATGGCTTCACTACGCGGTGTAAATTACTACGCGTACAACTTCGTGCAATAGCACCTTTAAGGTAATGAAGGTATATAAAAACATTTTACTTGTGTACTATACAGGTTGAAATTTATAGATGTTACAATACTGACAAGCATGCAAGTGACACTTGAATTGGTGGAGAGCCTATCCCTAACTGAGCGTTGGGAGTTTATTTATTTTGTAGTTTATATTAGCATTTACCTACTGGGAAATTAGAGAATTACTATAAACTACAATTGATTGTACAAAGTAAGATAGATATATATTATTAGCAAGGGTAAAATAATTTACTATGGATATTATATAGCTATACCAGTAGCTTGTCATGAGATTTTGTATTGAAACATAATTTGTATAATGAAGTAAACAGAATTATACTATTATGCTTTGTGACTGAGTCTTTTCATTCAGCTGTATATCTGTGTATCTGGCATGTATAAAGAGGGAGACTGTATGAGTCCATGGGAGAATGATACCAATAGCTAGCCTCGTTCCCAGGCTTTTTCTCTCCACTCGTATTATATTCGTACGTAGACCACACCCAGAACCACACCCACGAAAAAAGAGAGAGGGAGAAGGAGAGAAAAAGCTTTGAGTAACAACAAAAAAGAGGGAGAGCTAGACTTGACTTTAACAGTACACTTAGACAAAGAAGGATGGTAAGACTCAGAAGTTGTTGTAGCATACACTTCAGCAAATGGATTGTAGTGCCCATGCATCAGAAGCAGGAAAAGGGTCTGGTATATGGTGAAGTTGTGAAAATATTTCAGGTGGTAAACAAAGTGGCTTACAGATGGCACAATGAGAATTGGCAAAGGCGACCAGGACATACTGACGTGTGGAAGGCCCTTTCTGTGAGGCACTTCAAGATGACTTTCTAAACTCTTGAAAATAGTGACACACTTGGTTGTGCATGGATTCTGCCGTGAGAGAGCAGAGGGCATCACAGAGGTCTTAAGGTCAATCACTTTGGGCAAGGTGTGGGACTGTGTGTGTGTGTGTATCACGAAAAAGAAGAATACTCTAGGTACACATACGTGGATGACAAGAGGATTCCAAGGCAAAAAAGCTATACTATAGCTGTAACTACTACAACAAAGCACTACTCTATACTTCAAGCATCAGTGCCAAAAGGCAGAGACCACATCATCATCTAAGGGTGCAGAATGTTACGCGCTGCAAACAAACTGATTAAGGTGTAAAGGACCTATAAACCAAGACACACTGGCAGGATGCTGCTCTAGCAATTTAAACATGTTCTCATCTAACTCTTAGCGCTCGCATGCGCACCAAGGGTTGCGGTAGTCATTTTGTACATGTGTCTGTCTGTCTGTGTGTTTGTTCCAACTATATCTCAAAAACAACAGCTCCTGTCTTCAAATGCTGCACACCAAGGTAATCTAAAAAATAATTATGTAGCATTCAGCAAAAAGCTTGTATGTATGGTTGTCAATGTAACAGCTCACACATATACAATTGTATATTTGTGGATTACTATTATATTGTTCCTCTTTAACCACTACATCACCATGACTAGTGCTGGCTTAATTACAGCAATACTGCATGTAAGTATAGTGCAAGCTTACAGAAATACAGTCATGATTGCTATAATTTGTAAAATACCATAATTATATGCACAAATTACAACATCTGCTACTGTTGTCAATTCAAACTAGCTATCAGAGCACAACCAATGAAAACAGAGGAGGCTTCACCGTTTACCAGCTGCTATAGGAGGAGTGTTGGTCAATTTATGCCTGACACGATGTTAAGGACTGTTGAAAAATCACACAGAAAAACAAGGTTATACTGTACACAGCTCTTTAATTTGTTATGTCATTTTTTTTGTTCCCACGAGGCTTCTCAAAATGTACATGCCTCCAAATGGCAACAAATCAAGTAATATAATTATATCAGCCAACATAACAAAGTCCATTTGCAACATTATGCTCATGAAAGCAATAAAGTCAAAATGAAATTCAGTATATGACTTCACCTCAAGTTTACCACAGCCCATTATAGTAAAAGAAATCTAGGTGCCGCCACTTAAAATTTTCAAGATTACAAGTCATTGACAAGTAAAAAAAAGCAAATAACATTACAGCTGGTAACACTAACCAAGCACTACAACAAGAGAGCTGCCATAGATTGTAAATTATCACACTTTTGTTTCAGACTGATCCATGCAGGTCTCTCGGATCCTCATCTTTCTTAAATGTGGACATCTTCTGTGCATATAGAAGGGAAAAACAGTTTATTATATAATCTCCTCTGTGTGTGTGTGTGTAGATTTTGCTAAGAGAAGTAAAAATGCTAGTGATGTAATGGTATAGGAGAGGAACAAAAATAGTAACCCACAAACACATGACATTTTGAAATTTTTTTGCAATCAGAGCATGCAGTTTGGGGTTGCTGAATTTAAGCTTGTAAGTTACTAAATTTATAGACTACATGCAGTAATGGTGACATAATGTGAAAAAGAGCATAATATAAAAGTGGGCGCAGAATCTACACAGACACAAGTTTTCAAGACTAAAAGAGTATTCACAAGTGACCCCTAGCTGTTATACTTAACTATATACACCCAAAGGTTTTCAAGCTGCAACTCTGTCTGCTCTATGGAGGTATTGTTGGAGATGTGTACACTTACTGTGCAAAATGTAGTATAGTTGCGGGACTTTGGACTTTGGACTCTTATACAGTAGTAATTAGTAATTTTTGTGGTTTAATTTTTAGGCTAGGCTTCTAGAATGTTCTAACCATGTGCTTTTGTGTTTTTTGTGCTCTTGTGTTGTGTTGATTTTTTGGCCTCTGGAGATATATTATTTGAAGTATCAGTGAACAGTTCAAAGTTTTAGCAGTGTTTCAACAGGTATGTCAATACCACTAATGAATATCACTAATGATTATGATTGGTAATAACAACTCAATCCTACAGGAATCAGAAGGGCTATCAGACCCGCACCTCGACAGTGATCATCAATCACAGTCCAGTGAACTGGTGAAGGAGAGCATATACACCGTTACACCTCCTCCTGAGAAGAGACTGTGCTTGCGGAAGAAAAGAGCTGTCAGATACACCCAAGTAAACCCGTGACCTATGAAGTAAGGGTAGCACCTTCATGTACACAAAAATGTGTTCTGTTATGCAGAATCCACAGCTGGACACCTCTCTTTCCACTGTACATTCCAACAAAGAGTCAGAGTATTTTCTTACGCCAAAGGATGTCCCAGAGTGCCAGGAGATCAACAAACAAACGCTGTGTTTTTTTGACTTCCGACAGCTTCAGCTTATCCTTCAACAAATCAATATCTGCCGAGCATGTACGACTCCCGGCTGCAGGGGAACCTGGTGGCAGTTTCTGTCAAACTCAAGAAATATGGAGGAGCGGCAAGGATAAGATACGTCTGTGAGTGGGTATGATGTGTGATGTGCGTGCATGGTGCGTGTATGTGTGTGCATGTGTGCGTGTGGGTGTATGTAAGCAGTGTGTGTGTGTATGTGTGTGTGTGAATTATGTGTGCATAGTGTTTGCATATAGTGTGTGTGTGCATAGTGTGTGCATAGTGTACAAGCATATAGTGTGTATGCATAGTGTGTGTGCGTATACATGCATAGTGTGTGTTCATATATAGTGTGTGTGTGAGTGTGTGCATGTGTGTGTGTCTGTGCGCATAGTGGGTGTGAGTGTGTGAGATGTGTGTGTGTGTGTATGTGTGTGTGTGTGAGTGTGTGTGTGTGTGTGTGTGAGTGTGTGTGTGTGTGTGTGTGTGTGTGTGCATAGTGTGTGCTTAGTGTACAAGCATAGTGTGTGTGCATAGTATGTGTGCATGCGTATACATGCATAGTGTGTGTGCGTGTGTGTATAGTGTATGCGTGAGTGTGTGCATGTATGTGTGTCTAGATCTGTGTGCATAGTGAGTGGGTGTGGGTGTGTGCGTGCGCGCGTGTGTGTGTGTGTGTGCATAGTGGATGTGAGTGTGTGAGATGTGTGTGTGTGCGTGTGTGTGTGTGTGTGTGTGTGTATGTGTGTGTATGTAAGCTATAGTGTGGGTGTTTGAATTGTCAATTGTGTGTGCGCAGTGTGTATGATGTGTGAGGGTATGTGTGTGTGTGTGTTTGTGTGTGCTTGTGTGCGTGTGTGTATAGGCTATAATCCATGTATACTGAATGAGTGGAGGTTATAATATTAGAGTAGCTGGGGGTCCAAATTTTCAAGCCTTAGTGCAATTTTCGCTGTCATAATCCACAGCTGATTCTGAAGAATAAAAAAGAATTGGAAATTTTGTACAACGCTAGCTTTAGTTTAATTGTAGCAAGCCATAACAAAAACGTAAAAATTTACTTCTTATTGATTGAGGAACAAAATTTGAACTTTATCGATTCTAATTTAGGGATGTTGCATGTACGATGACACTTCAACAAAAACTTACAACCTTATACGTTTAGCCTACATAATACACATGAATGCCATGTATGCATGCATGTGGAGTACAGTACATACCTTTTAAACTTCACAGGAATTATAATTATATATCACTGTATATGTATAACATGCATGATCACACCTGTTATNGCGTGTGTGCGTGTGTGCGTGTGTGTGTGCATGTGTGCGTGTGTGTATAGGCTATAATCCATGTAATATTATACTGAATGTGTGGAGGTTATAATATAGTCTAAGAGTAGCTGGGGGTCCAAATTTTCAAGCCTTGGTGCAATTTTCACTGTCATAATCCACAGCTGATTCTGAAGAATAAAAAAGAATTGGAAATTTTGTCACATAATTATATTTGTACAATGCTTGCTTTAGTTTAATTGTAGCAAGCCATAACAAAAAAACGTAAAAATTTACTTCTTATTGATTGAGAAGCAAAATTTGAACTTTATCGATTCTAATATAGGGATGCTGCATGTACGATGACACTCTAACAAAAACTTACAATTTTATACGTATAGCCTATACATAATACACATGAATGCCATGCATGCATGCATGAGGAGTACAGTACATACCTTTTAAACTTCACAGGAATTATATATAACACTGTATGTATAACATGCATGATCACACCTCAGTTTTATTTAATTCATACAGGATTGTGATCCAGCCCAATTTCAGAAAATTGCTTATACAAGTCGACAACTGAACTGTACTTCAACTACACTTGAACAGTTCTATCTAATTGTGCTGTGTACAGTTAAACAAATGGGTGCAGTGAAAGAAGCTGTAGGCAAATGTTTCGACTTTGTGGAAGACGCTTATGCCTACAATACTTCTTCAACACAGTGTCAAGGTCTGCATAATATTAATATTTTATACTGCTACTTTGACATTAAAATTTCATATGACATTGTATGCATTTTTCTGAATTGCAGTTGGGATGAATCTGATTCCAGCACTCAGTGGCATAGTTGTAGGCTACTGGTCAATAAACAACGAAGAACTAACCCCCATCAATGAGCCCCATCAAAATGTGTTTTCACATGACAGCGTAGAGTCATTGCTGAAAGAGCTAATTTGCACTTTTACTTACGAAGGAGCAACAATTATTGATGCCACTAATAGTGGTAAGTCATTCTGACAACCTATAATAATAATATAATAAAAATAATGATAATAAACTATAAGTAGCATGCACTATTGTCGAGGAAATTAATTACTATGATAAAATAAGTTTGTGGAGCGAGAGTGGTCTAACACACAAATCCCCGGATTCTCCCCCCCCCCTTCTCTCTCTCCCCTTGGAGGGGAATACTCTTAAAAATCATTTTACTGAGAGCTAGAAATTATTTTGTATTTTGGAATTTTAATCAATTCGGTAGAGGGGTGTGTATCATTTTTATTAATTTTTTAAGCTGTTTGGACAATTCCCCCTATTTCATTCTGGGTTAGACCACAACGTTTTTGAGCCCTAATTTAATATTATTTACTATTAAACCCTTGTCATGAATTTTTTTCCCTCGAAAAAAACCTGTATGGTAAAAAAGGGGAATTTCATAAGGAATTTTTTGTTACTTCGAGATTGCCTATAAACAACTTGAACCTCAGCATGCAGGCTTTCATGATACTTAGCTTATACTTGCACCATGCATAGAGTAGCTGTTGTGCACATGGTCAACATTTTGACATTATCCTGGCCAAAAATTAAGATAAACAATTAGTCCAGTGACTGATAAAGCCTATGCACAGTCAAAATTTATTGACATCTTAGTCTCACAAGCATAATTTTATAATAGTGAAGTTAGTAGGCCTCAGCATTTTATGCTTGCATAATTTTGAGCATATAATATAGATACTTGCAAGCACTGAACATAATAACAAAAAGTTGGAGCATAATATGCTGGGCCCTACTAGAAGTTAGTGAACCGAAACACCACAATTTATTATAATGGTACAAAATTTGACACGTGATTCAGTATCATTCCCTAGCACTCATCGATTAGATAGGTTTAAAATCAATGGACAAACCGTGAGCCTCGGTTCTCGAAAAGTGCCATAATTCATGATAGCTAATAAGTTAATTTTATACTGAAAAGCAAGATTTCTAATAAGTGGTTTGAAAGAAATTTTATAATTATGCACAGAACTTATCTTCATGCATCTTCCATTCTGCTGATCATGTATGTGACAATGTGTGGAAGTACGAACTCAGTTAGCTCAGTTTGGCCGGGTATAATTTACTGGCAAAAGGGGCGGAGTCTACTAACTAACTTGTCAATTGACCTATATACCTAGCTATAGCTACATAATATATTTACGGACGTAGACCTTTCTCCTTCGTCACTTTGCACGCCCCTACCCAGCTTGCTGACTCTGTGCTAATTATAGTGTAATACAAATTTGTACAACTTCAAGCAAGCACAAAAATGTACAAATTTGTACAACTTCAAGCTGCACAAAATGTACAAATTTGTACAACTTCAAATTAGCACAAAAATGTACAAATTTGTACAACTTCAAGCTGGCACAAAAATGTACAAATTTGTACAACGTCAAGCTAATACAAAAATGTACAAATTTGTACAACTTCAAGCTGGCACAAAATGTACAAATTTGTACAACCCCAAGCTAATACAAAAATGTACAAATTTGTACAACCTCATAGCTTGTGCATGCATATTATGCGCATGCGTATATAGCACACTCTGCATGATTATGTGAAATTTGTACAAAGTGCAGCAATTAAGTCTAAGTATAAAATTTGAACATGGCAATATCTTTCCAGTGCAGAATTTAAAAAAATATTAACAGACTATCTTCTTGTTGATAAATTTTCTTCACTTTTACAGGCTCCATGGTTGCTCTTGAGGAGAGAAGAAACCTTTATGTAGTTTGTAGGGAAGAAGCAGAAGCAAGAGAACTCATTAACAAATATCTATAGAATTACAACTTATTAGGCCTGTAACATTACATATTTATAGTAATTATTATGAAATAATTACATTATGCTAAATTACACCCATATGTTTATAAAATATTACATAAATATTCTAAATCATAAACGGAAAGGTCATTTCATAATGTGTTAATTGTCAACAAGAATAGAAAACACCAGCCTGATATCAAACAATAGCCACCGGAAAAGTGTCTTCTGGCATGAAAAAGATTACCATCTGGCATTGGAGCAAAGAGAATGTTTGCATTGCCTTCTGGTCCAACAGTGGCTGTGTTGACTGGGAGGAATGCTTCTAAAGAAGCAGGCTCAATGCCATAGTCACCTCCCAGAAGAAGAACAAGTAGAAGAACTCTCAAATACTTTAAATTCATGATACTCAGACTACTTCAGCTCACTGCAACTAGTCACTTACTGCATGATAATTATGCTACTCCCGCCAAACTCGAACTACCATTCAGCTGGTTGACCAATCGTTGCACTTCAGCTCCACCCATGCATCTTTCTGCACATGCGCATTTACGCAACCTTAAAAAGTATAGTACGTACTGATTCATATTTATACATCTTCTATTGTAATTGTGCCAGTGTCCTTCTGCAGTGTCTCTTGCTATGTATATTATGTACTTTCCTCGCTGAGTGTACACATGGGGAGGTTTTATGCAAAACAATTTTAATGAAAGGAACTTCCTCCTTGGCCAGTTCAGAGTGAAGATAATGAGATTCATAGCCATTAATCATGCAAAATACAGGATTTACCCTTGATTTACCTTTTGCATAAATCGGTCCCATGATAGATGCAAGTCTTTAACTCAGAATTTATGCAAAATGGCCATTAATGAAAGGAACTTACTCAGCACGCGACCGTTCATAGAGATAATGATATTCATTGCCTTGATTGCGATTAAAGACAGGGTTTACCCACGATCAGGCTTTTGCATAATTCCTTCCCGTATAGTACAGTCAGTATAATATCTTGCTTTATACTCAGCGTTTTATGCAGATTACAAGTTGCATAATTCCACCCCTTGAGTGACCCAAGGTAAGTCTTGCATAAATCAATCCCTAGAGTGACTCGTGGAAATCGTTGCATAAATCAATCCCTAGAGTGACTCGTGGAATTTTTGTTACTTTTATGCAAAAGTCACTAGGACCAAATTAGCCGGATCCAGGCTACAATTTTGAATTGCTGGCGGGGCCTGCCGTTCAAGTTCTAAGAGCTTTGATGAAGTTGAAACTACTTGTGAGACTTGTATTGGTTAGCGATATAGAACTGTCTTTGATTTGTCTCAGTCTCAGCTGCTTTGACCGTGTAAGAGGGGATGATGAAGTTGAATGTGGGACTTGTACTGTTGGCTAGCGATATAGCGCTGTCTTTGATTTGTCTCAGTCTATTGAGATGGTGCGGCAAAGACTCAAATGGCAAGCAAACAATAGCACCGGCAATGAAAATAACTTCTCTCAGGGTAGTTCAATTCCCAACAGTAAGTACTAATTCTCAGAAACCATCAACTGAATTTACAGAAGCAACTGTCCGAAAAGTTTCAAACGTCAATGTCACTAGTTTGTGTGAATTTGATGACAATACTACCTTCACAAAGACTTATCTGTACTTGGTTCAGACTGAAAGCTGCATTGTGAAGCCACTACTAAGCCCTGATGTGCTTGGGAACACCGAAGAATGCAACTGTGATGTTCTTGTGTTAAGCTTTAAAGCAAACTGCACTAAAATGTTTTCGCCGCACATACAACATATCTTTGCTAATGACTCAACGTGGACAACCGGACGACAGATTCAATATGAACATTCTATCAAATCAGGGAAGAAATACATGTACTACATCTTTATTGATGATGACGTATCACTCAAAGTTTATCGAGGTGATACAACAAGAAATGGATGGCGATTGTTTGAAAAGTTTTTGTACGATTATCGCCCACCAGTAGGTGTCATTGATACAAGTTGGCCAGGTTATGTGAACAGAATAGAGAAGTATCGAAAAGACAAAGGCTGTGACAAGCACAATAATTTGGAAGTAAGTGTTCCTGGAATGTTCTGGGATGCCATGTTCAACTCTTTTCACCATGAAGCCACAAAGAGTGTTTTAGAGCCAATTTTCCCATTTTGGGCTAAGTTTGACCACCGGAGTTGGTGGTATTCCGACTGGTATGTTTGTATCATGAGTGATGTAGTGTACCATTACAACAATGTGTACAGTTCTGAGATTCTTGGAGGTAATACAAAGCATAGGCCTTACCCAAGAGGTGGTTGGACCAAGTCGATTATTACACAAATTATTGATGACATTGAAATGTTAATTCCAGTAGAGCACAAAGAGAAGGCACTTTCTGTTTTGAACCACTGGAGAACATGTGATGATCTTGACAAGAAACGAATGAACGCATACAGCTATTGTATTGACCCCCCCACCTCATGTATAGCACCTTATGCACATGCATAGCATAATAACTGTATAATAATTATCTAATTATCTATTATTATATTATTATTATACTTTCATTGATAATGGTACTTCACTGCAAAAAAAGCTGACAATGTGTGGTTATCACGCAAAAGTGTG
This sequence comes from Tethya wilhelma, assembly GCA_964030475.1. Classification (NCBI taxonomy): domain Eukaryota; kingdom Metazoa; phylum Porifera; class Demospongiae; order Tethyida; family Tethyidae; genus Tethya; species Tethya wilhelma. The sequence continues at coordinate 237,092 of CAXIPT010000002.1, forward strand.
CGTGAAAAGTTGCCACAATGATGACACAAAAAACATGCGTGAGCAAAACATGCCACAAACAGGCACAAAGGGGAGAAGGGAAAAACTTTGAACACATGCAGGAATTTAAGTTATAGAAGATGCATGCATGATAGTACACATCACAGCTCTTATCATCAAAACATGATTTATCCATAGATTTATCAGGGCTCACTTTGGTTGCACGAACCGTATCTCTGGCTCTAACATCACAAAATGAGGGACAACAGAAACAGGGATATCGATAGTGTGCTGAGAATTAATGCGCATGTGTTTAGGCCAGTTGATTTCGCGAGTACTAGTTGATCTCCACGTTAGCCTCGTCACGAAGCTATATAGCAACTGAGAAACTGGCTCGCTGGATGGGTGGGTGCATATGAATTGTAGAATGCATGCATGTCATGATGTGTTTAATTAGCTGTTGGCTTATTATACATGTACCATATAGCGGGTATTTTTTGGGGGGTAAAATTTTTGTGATCTTTGAAAATTTCGCTAATTTGTGGAAGAAATTTTGTGGTCACGTATACAGCACGTATGGATTAACCACACCCCAGCCTCTATTCGTGGTAAATATTTCATGGTTCATCAGTCAACCACGAAAACCACAAAAATTTTACCCCACGAAAAACACCCGCTATACGGTATATCAATACCAAATGAAAGCTATAATATGTTATAGTTATTACACCTTTTAATTCCTCATGGACCATGCAGATGTTCTTGCCACGGGGAGAAAAAACCTTCCCCCCTCACAGAACAGTTGGCCCACAAGAATAGAAACACTACTAATATTATTGCTTAGAAATCAGTTTGAAAGTGAGAACCCTTGATCACCAGAACAGTGTCAGATTCGGAGCATGGTTTGTTGAAGTTTCATAATCTAGAAACCAATCTGTAGCTGTAGAATCATTTACACTACCCTNAATCTGTAGCTGTAGAATCATTTACACTACCCTATGCTGGAGCCTTAGCTTCTCTGTTCAACAAGAGCAACGAAAAGTTTGAATAATTTACTGCTGAAAATGTCCTCACACACGGTCAACAATTACATAATATTTATGTCGGTGCATGCTTTGATATAATTATGTCATAAATGGACTACAAGCATATCAATAACAAAGATTGTGCCTACACCATGTATATCAATAACATAGTATTACTAAAATGCCTACTACTGTATATTGATACTAAAGCTGTATATCATACGTACGGTTACGTAGTACGTATAGTAGGAATGGGCCGACTGCCCCATAGACATAATACAAAATGTTTATCAATATTAAAATCTAGCAAGACAAAGTTAAGCCTTCACACTTGCTCAGAAGCTCTTTTCGGCTGATTACCAACAGCATGTAAGGCCTAAAGCTTACAGAAACTTTCCTAAGCACTCGTAGAGAGCGCTAGTCAAAAGTTACACCCACGCAATTTTGTTCTCACTTACTTACTTACTTACTTCCGTACTTCCTTACTGACTTACTTGAACATGTTTCCAAACAAACAGAAGAATTTGAGCGAGCTTTGACAACACAGAGAAACCTTTTCTTCATCCGAACTAGGGTCTTTTACCCTCGTTTACTGCCTAAATGTGTTAAAACAAGAGCTAGAAAGCTTTGAAACTTGTGTACTTCGAGCTTCATGTGTAGCCGTTTTTCTAGTAGAGTTCAAAGGTCGTTGTCTCATCCAAGTGGTATTTAATCGCATGCCACATACTACTACAGTAACTCCAGTATTTTTGTCGAGACTAACCAGTCAGTGAGAGTCTCCTCACTGTAGTGTTGAAAAAAGTGAATGAACAAGTAGTAAAAATTTCAAAAAAATAAGTAGTGTAGGAATGGGCAGTGCTGTAAAAAGTATTGGAACAAGGAATGGTCTCAATTTCGGCACATGACTACTTCATTTTTTGTGCCCAAGTTTTGGCCAGTAATCGAACTCTGCCTGATATATTTTATTCCACTTTTTAGCGAAGTGATACTCATTAACTATTCAAGTAGAGATCATTCTTTGAACCATCCATTTACAACAAATTGCCGCTTATATATGAGGGATCAAAAGTGAAAATGAAGTAGTCATGTGCCGAAATTGAGACCATTCCTGTTGTTCCAATACTTTTTACAGCACTGCCCATTCCTACACTGCTTATTTTGTTTAAATTTTTACTACTTGTTATTAAGTATGTATTAGTGTATACAGCTTTGGTATCAATATACAGTAGTAGGCATTTTACTTTGTTATTGATATACATGGTGTAGGCACAATCTTTGTTATTGATATGCTTGTAGTCCTTTTATGACATAATTATATCAAAGCATGCACCGACATAAATATTATGTAATTGTAGACGGTGTGTGAGGACATTTTCTGAGCAGTGAATTCTTCAAACTTTTCGTTGCTTTTGTTGAACAGAGAAGCTATAAGGCTCCAGCATAGGGTAGTGTAAATGATTCTACAGCTACAGATTGGTTCCTAGATTATTATGAAACATCAACAAACCATGCTCCGAATCTGACACTGCTCTGGTGATCAAGGGTTCTCACTTTCAAACTGATTTCTAAGCGATAATTAGTAGTGTTTCTATTCTTGTGGGCCAACTGTTCTGAGAGGGGGGAAGGTTTTTTCTCCCCGTGGCAAGAACATCTGCATGGTCCATGAGGAAAAGGTGTAATAACTATAACATGTTATAGCTTTGGTATTGATATACATGTATAGGCCAATAGCTAATTAAACACATCATGACATGCATGCATTCTACAATTCATATGCACCCACCCATCCAGCGAGCCAGTTTCTCATCTGCCTTCATGGCCAGAAGGTGGAAAGCAGAGCTGAATGTAGCATAGGGGTATGACTGCAAGTGCAGTATATCATAGGTCATTGTCAAGTATATACACTTGGGGAGTCCTGCCACAGTTCTCTCACGACGTATCATCATCATCGTCATCATCAGGTGAGGTACTACCATCAACATCACTGGGTTCAAAACTGTATGGTGCCACAGGTACTCCAGAGCCTAGTTCTGCATCGCTATCACCATCAGTACTAGAACTTGTATAGTAGATCTATCAGATTCTGAATCTTCCAAGGATGAGACAGGACCACTTTCAGTGTCTAGATCTGTAGAGCTATCACTACTGTTACTGTGATCGTCTTCTTCCATGCCAACATGAACACGTGCATAGATCAGCGTTCCCCTTGTGACGTCACAAACGAGCCTTGCCCACTTAGGAAGTTGTGCGCTGATTTTGTATTCAGGTCCAGATATCTTTGCCAATAAATTTCTAGAGCATTTAAAATAGCTCCCTATAAGTTTATATTGTCTTATAGATCTACAACCTTAGAGTGTTTACAAAAAAATTTTTTTTTTAATTTCAGTTACCCTTTAATGACCTTCGTAGAGTAAGCCACCGATGTTCGTCCACCATCAAATTCGGACACTTGTATCTCAAAAACTAAAAGCGGCACAGACTTCGGACNACATATAACAGAATGATATCGATGAGAGTTGAAGACATGCAGTTAAACACGTTCAATACAAGATTATCATGACCATGAGAATAGTGGGGGGAAAAAAGGCAACACATTGAGATTGAGGACAAACATGAATCAGAGCCAGTTGGTTGTGTGTGTGTGTGTGTGTGTGTGTGTGTGTGTGTGAACATTCAGGACAGTCTGACAGTGACTTTATCCAGCCATTCAGTGATCCGAAGAGGTCCGTTGAGATAGATCTCTATTCAGCATGTATGGCAAGTGACGGTTCGTCTGCGATAGTCAATGAGAGAGAGAGAGAGAGAGAGAGAGAGAGAGAGAGAAGAGTTGGGCACACACTTGAGGATGTAGATCAAATGTTTTCTTGTTTCTCAAAATATTTGGGAAAACACGATGCTGGAACAACTACAGAGCTGGAACAAGCATTGAGGAATAGCTATATGTCTGTGTCTAGTATTGAAAATTAAAATTATTATTAATTGTAGTTGAGAGAAGTATAAGGTGCACTGAATATTTATAAGCTCTATAACCACAAACATGTGTAATGCATGTGTTCACACTGAGCAGGCAAGTATTGCTTCTTTTTCCCCGATTCAATAGATTATGTGTGTGACATTAGACAATGGTTGTTTAGCGACAGTGAATCTGCAATAATTGATGAGATTCATGGTCACCAGCAACCTTGCCACTTAATTCAGGGTGAAGAGCAATGAAGCAAGAGATGTGGTGATACAGTACAAGCTTCCAGAATACATAACTATATAGTGAACAAATGGGAAATTTAAAGTGGGAACACTTTTTTTGTATCCCTCGATTGTTGCAGCTCTTGTCACCACCAGTCACCAGTCCGGACCAACTAATGATATCGACAATGATGATAATAGTGATGATGATGAGTTAGATGAGACTATGATTGGGATTTCATGTTCGGAAAGAAAATCAGAGACCAGATGTAATAAAGATAAAAAAGAGTATAAAAATCACAATATACCTGCATGTTCTTTGTACTGTTTCAGTTTACACAGGTAAATATAGAAATCCAACACATGATGAGGTTGAACAATTCTGCACTGACTGCACTCAACAACATCTTCATCGTCTATAGATCTCTCACTGAGACAATGTCACTCTGCCGCCACTTGTCGATGGGAATGTTGTGTCCTGGTTCTTTGCAGTGGCCAAGCTGATCTCCCGTGAATCTTTCTAAAAGTGTGCCTCTCTTTGAGTGGACGGTGTATCATTTGTTGTTGACCTGTACAACTATACAAACAAGGTGTTTTCCTGACATCCTAGAAAATTAATATGAAGTATCGCAAGAACCCCTGGTTTAAATGTGGCATGCTTTGGAAACAACCTTCTGCTGTAAATATGCATGTTTCTGGTGTTCATGGGGCAGTCTATCCTGTGGGCCTTTGCCAACCCATAGTTACATGTCTCACTGATCCTCTTCGTCCCGGAGCAGTTCATCATCAAGTGAACGTTACAATTTTTCATTGTGCAGTTCATCTGAGAGTGGTAACAATACAGACAACAACCAGATGATCGACATCAATGAACTTCATACCGTAAACATGGTAATATTGGCGGTACATTAAATTTGGCGGTTAGGAACCGCCAAAATAAATGCATGTAAATTGTTTTTCGCTCTATTGCAATATATTGCGCAAGGGAGGAAAACACCAAATTTAAAACCGCCAATATTTTTGTGGGAGGCGGTCTGACTGAGCAAAATCGCCAAATTAAATGCCCGCCAATATTTCCACATTTACGGTAATTATGTTGGAAGTTTTACTCTTTTTTTTTTTTTGGAGGCTATGATAAAGAGTTTACTCACCTACCTCTAACACCTGTGTCTTTGGACTTGTGAGACTTGCTGTCATCAGTGTCAGACTCTCTGCCGTCTGTGTCTTTAGACTTGTAGAGTGGGAAGCTCCTCGAAGATGTCCTACTGTGTGTTGTTGAGCCACATGTACTTGCACTTCTTTTTGTTGCTGACTGGTTCATTGTCATCAGATTCACTGTCGTCTGCTGACCTGCATTGTGATGAGTAAGAGACATGCAGTGATATCAACATTGTTTGAGTATTTAGCACTTTTGTGTATGTAGCTATAAGTAGTAGTGCTAGCTCCTATAATTTATTTTAGAGCTGAGGTATATTATTATTAAGTATGCACAAACCTGCTTTATAGGCTTCTTTGCCGTGGGATCTCCATCACCTCTTTCAGTTTTGCTTAAGATCTTTAACTTTTTATTCAGAGGACAGCTCTTGCTGTTGTCCTTAGGTTGGTGGTGGATCAAGCCACACTTACACTTCTTTCCGTCAGAATTTGGTTTGGATTGAGCCTTGCTACAGCTGTCCCCATACTGGTCATCTCCGTGTTTCTTGCTCCATTTTCCTCGTTCTTCCTGTTCTTGTGTTCTATCGATCTTCAGCTGTATTTGTCCTCTTCTTTTGTTCCTCTTCCTTTTTGTGTTTCAGGTGCTTGTTTCTTCGCTTTCCATAGCANTGCTTCTTCCCTACAAATTACATAAAGGTTTCTTCTCTCCTCAAGAGCAACCATGGAGCCTGTAAAAGTGAAGAAAATTTATCAACAAGAAGATAGTCTGTTAATATTTTTTTAAATTCTGCACTGGAAAGATATTGCCATGTTCAAATTTTATACTTTGACTTAATTGCTGCACTTTGTACAAATTTCACATAATCATGCAGTGTGCTATATACGCATGCGCATAATATGCATGCACAAGCTATGAGGTTGTACAAATTTGTACATTTTTGTATTAGCTTGAGGTTGTACAAATTTGTACATTTTTGTGCCAGCTTGAAGTTGTACAAATTTGTACATTTTAGTATTAGCTTGACGTTGTACAAATTTGTACATTTTTGTGCCAGTTTGAAGTTGTACAAATTTGTACATTTTTGTACATTTTTGTGCTAATTTGAAGTTGTACAAATTTGTACATTTTGTGTAGCTTGAAGTTGTACAAATTTGTACATTTTTGTGCTTGCTTGAAGTTGTACAAATTTGTATTACACTATAATTAGCACAGAGTCAGCAAGCTGGGTAGGGGCGTGCAAAGTGACGAAGGAGAAAGGTCTACGTCTGTAAATATATTATGTAGCTATAGCTATATAGGTCGATTGACAAGTTAGTTAGTAGACTCCGCCCCTTTTGCCGGTAAATTATACCCGGCCAAACTGAGCTATATGTACAGTAACTGAGCTCGTACTTCCACACATTGTCACATACATGATCAGCAGAATGGAAGATGCATTTCTGTTGAAGATAAGTTCTGTGCATAATTATAAAATTTCTTTCAAACCACTTATTAGAAATCTTGCTTTTCAGTGTAAAATTAACTTATTAGCTATAATTATGGCACTTTTCGAGAACCGAGTTGATTTTAAACCTATCTAATCGATGAGTGCTAGGGAATGATACTGAATCACGTGTCAAATTTTTGTACCATTATAATAAATTGTGGTGTTTCGGTTCACTAACTTCTAGGGCCCAGCATATTGTGCTCCAACTTTTTGTTATTATGTTCAGTGCTTGCAAGTATCTATATTATGCTCAAAATTATGCTAGCATAAAATGCTGAGGCCTACTAACTTCACTATTATAAAATTATGCTTGTGAGACTAAGATGTCAATAAATTTTGACTGTGCATATAGGCTTTATCAGTCACTGGACTAATTGTTTATCTTAATTTTTGGCCATGATAATGTCAAAATGTTGACCATGTGCACAACAGCTACTCCATGCATGGTGCAAGTATAAGCTAAGTATCATGAAAGCCTGCATGCTGGAGTTTAAGTTGTTTATAGGCAATCTCGAAGTAACAAAAAATTCCTTATGAAATTTCCCATTTTTTTACCATACAGGTTTTTTTCGAGTGAAAAAATTCATGACAAGGGTTTAATAGTAATAATATTAAATTAGGGCTCAAAAGCGTTGTGGTCTAACCCAGAATGAAATGGGGGGAATTGTCCAAACAGCTCAAAAACATTAATAAAAATGATACACACCCCTCTACCGAATTGATTAAAATTCCAAAATACAAAATAATTTCTAGCTCTCAGTAAAATGATTTTTAAGATTTTGATTATGGCCACCCTTGTATCGTTTACTTGTTTGACTGTACCCGATGTTGGTAGTTGGGAATCCATGGCTGCTTGGCAATAATCCTTGAAAACTTTCGGAGCTGAATGGCGAAAATCCAATTTCATAAATTGTTTCTAGTCGTTCTTCTTTAGCATAAGTCGGAAATTTCTCTTGTGCGTCACTCCAAGATTTGGTGTTAGTGAGACGTACGAACATTTTTTCAATGTTTCCGATTGCCCTGAACTTTACGGCTGCTTCCTTCATTTCCTTTAAGGAGATCTCTTCTTCTATCACACGCTGAAGAACACTAGCTTGAAATTCCGGATCTAGATGATGTAAAGGTGCAAGGAGGTGTTGCTTAAACTCCGGAATTGAAGTTATCTGCTTCCTGTTGAGTGTCTGGTCTTTCAATGATCCATCTTCATACAGGTCCATCACGTTTACTACCTTTTGCCAAACACTTTGCGTGAATACACTTTGGGCAAAAATATTTTCACGCTGCGTCCGAGAAAAATCCTATTAAAAATTATGATTACAGATATTTATTAGAAACAGAAACAAACTAGGATAATTAAATTTTATCCTAATGTTTTAAAAAAAATCAAGCTACAGTTAAAACAATGCCATAATAGATGAGCAAATAGTATATATAATACCTGTGGGAGGATACATGTGGTGCACACTCTCTTCCATTCTGGAGTAGGTTTAGGAACTTCATCCTTTTCAGGATCTTTGGAATTCAAAACATACAGCCGAGACCGGCATGCTTCAACCTGCATAGAAATATTATGTAACTACATGATCAATTGATCAGCACAAGCGTATAGTATATATACACGTGCACATTACCATACGGAGGGTTTCAAACAAGATATTTATACTCTAGAATCTTTTTTCTTAAGTTTGGAAAGATGGGGGGAGGTGTGTATGAAACTGTGCTGCATGCACAATAAATATTATTAATTATGACTATTAGTAACATACATATTCTCTGTGGGACATTTGGTGATGAAAATGGCCATTGGAGTTATGACGTGCCGCCAACCAGAGTGCCTCTTCATCAGTCAATCCAGCATAAACATGGCATTGCACATTGTGAAATGAGTGACCCTCACAGTTGAGCTCTTGACGGGCAACTAAACCATGCAGACCTCCTTGTACTTCATAGCGATAGACATCCTTTAGCCTTGTTTCAAATGACTCTGAATTGGTGATGTCTTTGCAGACAACAGCTAAAGGAGGAATGCCAACACCACTCGGATCAGAAACCAGCCTCTTTTTTAGTGCAATTACAAAGACTGGATCAATTCTTCTTAGAAGACGCTGCCTGGATGGTTCATCGCAGTTTTTCACAGGTAGTTCGAGGAAACCTATATAGAATGGAAAAACAATTGTTTAATTTAATTCTTGTACTGATGATTTTTTACAATGGATATATGTACCTATCTTCTTTTTATCAACTGAGTCTCTCATGATATCTTTCTCGGTCTTGGGTTTTTTGGCTGGAGGGCAAGAGTCATCATCTGCACATGTCTCACCACTGGACTCATTGTCAGCAGAACGTGATGTTGATTGGCGATCGGATCTGATCAGTTCTTGGTGAGGAGATGGCTGAAGTGTCGTCTTAAGTGGCATTACTAGAGACACTTGTTGTACTCGATCAAATTCCGTCAATTCCCGAAATCTCTCAACAAACTCAGAGGCATTAGATGTGGACTTAAATTGACGGGAAAAGTCACTCTTATTCCATTCGAAGTTGTCTCTTGAGACAATTCCCTTGCCATGTGCTTCAAACTGTATCTATAGGAAAGAGAGTGTTATTGTTATAATTATGTGCTATCCATTCAAGAAGTATTGCATGTATTAATTTTACTGCTTTTATAACTGTTTAATACATGTTCAAGGGCTTCAGCGGCCATGGGCTTTTGTAAATAATTAATTACTTTCGGTTTGAGATTAATACTATACACACATACAGCTCTGCACACCTAGCTATATAATATAAGCAGATAGTAAAATAAATGAGAAGTATAGAATGGGCAGTGCTGTATAATTAGTGAAAAAAAAACAATAACACTGATGAGGTTGGGAGCTCGCACGTGCACACATGTGCACATGTGCACACTCACACTCACACTCACACACACACACTCACACACACACTCACACTCACACACTCACACTCACACACACACTCACACTCNAACACCTTATGGAATGGGTCTTCCGTTTATGATTTGAATGATTCTGCGAAGATCATGTCAAATTATTGCATATTATTGCTGATATTCTAGGTTTTATAGCCAAATAATTACATGTTGTGTAAATAATGCACATAATATAACTAAATCAGGCTAAGTACGCAACAACAAATATGATAAATTATTTAAGTTACAGTGCATGGTTAAGTCACTAAATTATTTTAATTTACTATATTCTTGCTTTAGTCTCTCTACTGTCTTTTTTCTCAAATGATTATTGCTTGTTAAGGTAAAACCAAATAAAATAATAGATAATTTAGGAATGCTGTCGCTCCAGTTGATGGTTTTTCTTCTGTTCTTAGGATCTCTGATCATCCATGGCTTCCATGAAGAGGTATAATCACCTTGCAACCAAAAAACTTGGACCGTTGTATCATCTATTGCAATGATCCTAGCAATTGCTGGCTCTGAACTGTACTCTGGACAAAAGACGGCGACTAAATCATTGATTTCAAGCAATGATAAGTCTTCCGTGTGATCTTTAGGCTTTCTCCTCCTTCTTCCAGTGTAAACCTACAAATATGTATATAATTTATGTACTTTTACATAACAAAGGTATACAGCTTATTATTGATTTGTGAAGTGTACAAATTTGTACACCCTATATCAATTCAAGAAGTGTACAAATTTGTACACCCTACATCGATTCAAGAAGTGTACAAATTTGTACACCCTACATCGATTCAAGAAGTGTACAAATTTGTACACCCTATATCGATTCAAGAAGTGTACAAATTTGTACACCCTATATCAATTGGAGATGTGTACAAATTTGTACACCCTACATCGATTCAAGAAGTGTACAAATTTGTACACCCTACATCGATTCAAGAAGTGTACAAATTGTGTGAGTGTGAGTGTGAGTGTGACTGTGTGTGTGTGAGTGTGAGTGTGTGTGTGAGTGTGTGTGTGTGAGTGTGAGTGTGTGTGTGTGAGTGTGAGTGTGAGTGTGCACATGTGCACATGTGTGCACGTGCGAGCTCCCAACCTCATCAGTGTTATTGTTTTTTTTTCACTAATTATACAGCACTGCCCATTCTATACTTCTCATTTATTTTATTATCTGCTTATATTATATAGCTAGGTGTGCAGAGCTGTATGTGTTTATAGTATTAATCTCAAACCGAAAGTAATTAATTATTACAAAAGCCCATGGCCACTGAAGCCCTTGAACATGTATTAAACAGTTATAAAAGCAGTAAAATTAATACATGCAATACTTCTTGAATACATAGCACATAATTATAACAATAACTAATACTCTCTTTCCTATAGATACAGTTTGAAGAACATGGCAAGGGAATTGTCTCAAGAGACAACTTCGAATGGAATAAGAGTGACTTTTCCCGTCAATTTAAGTCCACATCTAATGCCTCTGAGTTTGTTGAGAGATTTCGGGAATTGACGGAATTTGATCGAGTACAACAAGTGTCTCTAGTAATGCCACTTAAGACGACACTTCAGCCATCTCCTCACCAAGAACTGATCAGATCCGATCGCCAATCAACATCACATTCTGCTGACAATGAGTCCAGTGGTGAGACATGTGCAGATGATGACTCTTGCCCTCCAGCCAAAAAACCCAAGACCGAGAAAGATATCATGAGAGACTCAGTTGATAAAAAGAAGATAGGTACATATATCCATTGTAAAAAAAACATCAGTACAAGAATTCAATTAAACAATTGTTTTTCCATTCAATATAGGTTTCCTCGAACTACCTGTGAAAAACTGCGATGAACCATCCAGGCAGCGTCTTCTAAGAAGAATTGATCCAGTCTTTGTAATTGCACTAAAAAAGAGGCTGGTTTCTGATCCAAGTGGTGTTGGCATTCCTCCTTTAGCTGTTGTCTGCAAAGACATCACCAATTCAGAGTCATTTGAAACAAGGCTAAAGGATGTCTATCGCTATGAAGTACAAGGAGGTCTACATGGTTTAGTTGCCCGTCAAGAGCTCAACTGCGAGGGTCACTCATTTCACAATGTGCAATGCCATGTTTATGCTGGATTGACTGATGAAGAGGCACTCTGGTTGGCGGCATGTCATAACTCCAATGGCCATTTTCATCACCAAATGTCACACAGAGAATATGTATGTTTTTAATAGTCATTTTTATTGTGCATGCAGCACAGTTTCATACACACCTCCCCCCATCCTTCCAAACCTAAGAAAAAGGATTCTAGAGTATAAATATCTTGTTTGAAACCCTCCGTATGGTAATGTGCACCTGTATTATATATGCTTGTGCTGATCAATTGATCATGTAGTTACATAATATTTCTATGCAGGTTGAAGCATGCCGGTCTCGGCTGTATGTTTTGAATTCCAAGGATCCTGAAAAGGATGAGGTTCCTAAACCTACTCCAGAATGGAAGAGAGTGTGCACCACATGTATCCTCCCACAGGTATTATATATACTATTTGCTCATCTATTATGGCATTTTTTTAACTGTAGCTTGATTTTTTTTAAACATTAGAATAAAATTTATTTATCCTAGTTTGTTTCTGTTTCTAATAAATATCTGTAATCATAATTTTTAATAGGATTTTTCTCGGACACAACGTGAGAATATTTTTGCCCAAAGTGTATTCACGCAAAGTGTTTGGCAAAAGGTAGTAAACGTGATGGACCTGTATGAAGATGGATCATTGAAAGACCAGACACTCAACAGGAAGCAGATAACTTCAATTCCGGAGTTTAAGCAACACCTCCTTGCACCTTTACATCATCTAGATCCGGAATTTCAAGCTAGTGTTCTTCAGCGTGTGATAGAAGAAGAGATCTCCTTAAAGGAAATGAAGGAAGCAGCCGTAAAGTTCAGGGCAATTGGAACCATTGAAAAAATGTTCGTACGTCTCACTAACACCAAATCTTGGAGTGACGCACAAGAGAAATTTCCGACTTATGCTAAAGAAGAACGACTAGAACAATTTCTGAAATTGGATTTTCGCCGTTCAGCTCCAAAAGTTTTCAAGGATTATTGCCAAGCAGCCATGGATTCCCAACTACCAACATCGGGTACAGTCAAACAAGTAAACGATACAAGGGTGGCCATAATCAATGGAGAACTATCATCGATATCTTCAGACAATATACTCAATGTAGATCCCGCTTATAAAGGAGCACAGATGATCATTTCAAGAGTACCAGAGGTATACTAAACTATATTAGTATTTATGTAATACCTGTGTGTGCATAGTGTGTTTCACATACACTGTGTGTGTGTGTGTGTGTGTGTGTGCATGCATCAAGTGCATCCGACTTAAGGGTCCTGCAACTATAATGTACGTGTGTGTGTTTGCAGTATGTGTATGTGTGTGCATGTGCATGCGTGTGGATGTGCATGTGTGCATAATGGGTGTGAGTGTGTGATATGTGTATATGTATATGTGTGTGTGTGTGAGTGTGTGTGTGTGTGTTTGTGTGTGTTTGTGTTTGTGTGTGTGTGTGCATGCGTGGGTGTGAGTGTGTAATATGTAATGTATGGATGTCCTTGGATTCATCCAAGGACATCCAAAGGAATCTTTATATCCCACACTCCTATCCGATACACTAAGTCCAATGTACGGATGTCCTTGGATTCATCCAAGGACATCCAAAGGAATCTTATATTCCACACTCCCATCCGATACACTAAGTCCAATGTATGGATGTTCATCTAAGGACATCCAAAGGAATCTTATATCCCACACTCCCATCCGATACACTAAGTCCAATGTAACAACAATCTAATTACAATCCGATACACTAAGTCCATTGTATAGGATGTCTTAGGATTTGTACCCAAACCAATCAACGAATTGACAGTTACACACACAATTGTATATACTTAATTAATGTACATGCATGCAGGAAAACATGTTGGTCATGTATTTGCATCATGCATGTGATGCCATTACAATGCCTGTGACCTCTAGTATAGCTCAGTGGTAAGAGCATTTAACTGGAATTTAAAAGACCTTGGTTTGAATCCCAACAAGATCTGAAAATTTTCCAATGAAATTTCCACGCAATTGTGGGGTACACACATGTATAATACTTCCCAAATGACAAGGGCACAGAATAATAATTATAATAGCATGCATGCCATAGAATATTATGCTAAATGATGCATGTTACAGTATAGGAATAAAATACTAATTTGAGCAGCTGAAGTATTGTTTTGAGTCATGCAATTAAGATAGTATAAAGAATGTTTACTTAATCTAGATGATGCAAATAAACTCAAAGTATAATGGCATTGATACCAGTAAACACGGTTAATCAAAACTCCTGGACCAGTTGTTTGGCAGCTTTCCGGGGGCTTCGTCTAGGGCTTATGTTCCTTGGTTGAGTCGACTTCTCCATAATACTCTCATCTCTATGTGTAAAACAATACTACTTATTAATTAACATGCATATTCCCAGCACGGTAGTACTGGGTACACAGGAATGGCACGGATGCCCCATTAGCGCAATACAAATATTCACGCGAATAACTCTGCAAAAACTGAGCGCTTAGCACTAAAAGGCTTCTCAAGCTGCTATTTAGCTCATTCTCTTTCTAACAATCCTAAAAAATGGCCTAAAACCATCGCTAAAGTACCAAACTAAACTATGCCAAACCTCCAATTTTCTCCATCTTCTTCTTCTTCTTCTTCTTCTTCTTATTCTTCTATGTTGGCAAGGCTTTTCTCAGAGACCGCTCGCTTTCAGAAGCTGATTCTTGAACGAATAAACTTGGTATCTTTGTCTTCAGTCGCTTTTGCCATCGGTTTTTCATGTCTCTCGTCCAGTCGCTAGATACAAGACAGAAAGCGCCTTCTCCATATGGCCGCCATTAAATGCATTATTCATGAATAAGTGGGAATTCAAGTTGACGACCCTTTCCACACAGGCAAGTGTGCGTTATTTGGAATTCACAGCTTACCTGACTAGTGCTGAACTCCAGAGCTCTGGCTGAACTCTACCTTTCTTCAATAACTATCTTGCTACTATTGAATAAGCAACTTAGCACTGAAGGCAACAAAGTTTTGTGATGCCACTGCTCCACCTGCAGTGATGCCAGGTCCTGCAAATTCAGTAAGCTAGCAGCTAGGACATGTACCATCACACATTTCAGCATTCAGTCAGACACACACACTGATACACACGGCACAAACTCATTGATAGAATTATGAAAAAATTAGAGCAAACAAGAATAAAAAACATTGAAATGTAATGAGACACAGGAATGGCCAAATCATAAAAAAGAAAGCAAACAAGTGGAATGGCTGTTAGA